>CM038147.1:179250589-179559522 GCA_021437245.1 Aegilops speltoides
GCTAATGGCCATAGCAAATAGCCTAAAGAAAAGCAGCAGCAGCTTCAAGCTGATCAAGACCTGCTGGCCGACAGATGGACCGAGGTCCTCGCGCCAAAGAGTATGAACTCGAACGCCTCCAAGAGCTACCCAAAACGCAAGTTGCTCCCCGACTAGAGGAGGAAGCATATATACCTTCATCACCAACAAGACAATCTGGCAGACCGACCACCCCGTGGTCGGGACAGAGAGGCACCTAGGCCCTCCACCAAGACCATACCCCGGCATCGCTCAAAAAGTATGAAGCCACGAGGGAACGCGTCGGACTTGCGGGACATACTGGAGGACAAAGCAAGACAATCCGGATCTATCTATGGATCACGTGGGCGCCCCACGACCCACGACAAAAACCGTCGCGTCGGATACAACAACTTCGGCCGGGCCGAACACAGCAGACAACGCTCCCTTGAGCTACATCGTGATATTGCTCAATACAGAGGCGCCGCACACCCGCTATGCTTCACTGATGAAGTAATGGATCATCAAATCCCTGAAGGGTTTAAACCCGTCAACATCGAATCCTACGATGGCACAACAGACCCCGCGGTTTGGATCGAAGATTATCTCCTTCATATCCATATGGCCCGCGGAGATGATCTCCACGCCATCAAATATCTCCCACTCAAGCTTAAAGCACCAGCTCGGCATTGGCCTAATAGCCTGCCCGCAGAGTCAATTGGGTGTTGGGAGGACCTGGAAGCCGCATTCCTCGAAAACTTCCAAGGCACATATGTGCGACCACCAGACGCCGATGACCTAAGCCACATAATTCAAGAGCTGCATTTAATCGCCAGTAATTACGACATGGTTCTAACAAAGAAAATCAAATCATCGATTGTCCGGATGCAGAGGCCCTCGCAGCCTTCAAACATAACATCCGCGACGAGTGGCTAGCCCGCACCTAGGACAGAAAAGCCAAATCCATGGCAGCCCTCACATCATTAATGACCCGCCCTATGCGGGAGAGGATAGTCGGCTAGCTCGCAGAACAACCTCAAGAAAATGCTTTGGCAGTCCGGATACTAAGGACCACAACGGCAGTCGCGTCGAAGCAAAACAAACGCCGCTAACAGCGACAACAATGAGGATACGGCAATCAACGCCGGATTCCGAGGCTCTAAACCCGTCACGGAAGAAGCCATTCAAAAGAACCACTCCGGTCCGTCCAATTTGGACCGAATACTCGACCGCCATGCCGATACATGGCACCCCGAAAAGCCAGTAACCACACCAACAGAGATTGTTGGGTATTTAAGCAGCAAAGTTAATTGCCGAAAACAACGACAAGGGCTGCACAATGACGACGAGGAAGAAACTCGCCACCGAACAAGAGAGGATGAAGGGTTTCCCCCACAAGTGCGGACGGTAAACATGATATACGCAACCCACATACCCAAGAGGGAGCGAAGCGCAATCGAGGGCGATATGCGATGGAGCCACGCCCCAAAGTTCAATCCATGGTCCTCTTGCCCGATCACTTTCGATCGAAGAGACCATCCGACCAAGATCCGCCATGGCGGATTCGCCGCATTGGTTTTAGACCCAATCGTCGATGGATTTCACCTCACGAGAGTCCCGATGGACGGCGGCAAGAGCTCTAACCTGCTTTATCGGATATAAAGGCGCAAGATGGGCATAGACCCTCAAGGATTAAACCTACAAAGACGACCTTCAAAGGCGCCATACCGGTGTTGAGGCCAATTGTACAGCTCACCACACCGAAGTGGTCTTCGGATCCCTGATAATTTCCGGCGAGGAGTTAATCTTCGACATAGTCCCGCTCGCAGCGGCTATCAAGCTCGCCGGACGAACCGTGTTCGCAAAGTTCAACGCGTGCCGCATTATGCATACCTCAAGCTCAAGATGCCAGCCCTCGTGGAGTCATCACGGTCAACGGAAATACAGAACGCCCTCCGAACGGAGGAACATACAATGCTCTCGCGGCGAAATACTGAGCAGCCTTCTAAGGCAATTTTCGAGTCCGGCCGTTAAACGACCGGACACGGCCAAACGCGCCCGGAGCAACATCAATCAAGACCACCTGGCACGTTCCGAGCACGCGTAGCAATGCATCCCCAACCCCAGCCCTCGCATGATTGCAAGACCAGCCCTCCGCGTACATCATTATGCTCTGGAGATACCATGGGCATAGGGGGAGGGGCATGACCACAACAGACCCAGAGTGCGGCTCGACCACACCAGGGGCTCCCAAGTGTGTCGCTCTTTTTATTTTTATTTTCCTTCTTTGTATACACAGGACTCCGTTCACCAGAGGCCCTGTCCGACGGCGAACCCGCCGAACTCACGATGCAACAGCCAGGGAGAGAAAAAGGATGCGACGAACACTCAGGTGGTTTCCATTATGAGCATTAAATTTGATTATATACACCAGTCCGCAGCCCACCCCTGGAGGGGGACATGTTTAATTAGTCCAATCCCTTGCTTACCACACTATTTGTATCATTCCGCACTCATAGCAGAATTCCTTGAATAAATAATGCAGCACTTTTTGCCTATAATTGCATTACTTTACATATATGTTCATCAATGACATTCTTGCACCTGTATATTTTGGTACGGCCGAATACACCAGGGCTTATGTTCCCGTGATTATGGTGTGATAAGTCCAACACTTTCACAAGTGCGGCACCTCAACTTATAGCATTATATGAATCGGCTCAATCATGTCTTGGGTCAATAGTTGGGTTTGCCCGGCTCCCATGTTTTGGTACCTCACATTCCGTTCTGTCGGCTAAGGTAGCACTAGGAGAACCACTGCGATTGCGCCCCGGTTGAGCTGGGCGAGCGCCTCAGTGGCTAAAACTGACTGGCATGATAAGGCGAGAGACTGGTCGCTGTTCGAGAGGTCTTTTCGAGTCCCTAAAGACTTATGCCGCTTTGAGCGAAGAACTGGATAATGTCCAGCCAAGGCGAGGATAGCGCCCCGAACTCGGTCTTCCGAATACTAGGGGCTTCGCCGAAATTTAAAATTATAGAATTCTATGGCTAAGTGAGAGTGTTCAAGCATTATAAGTCCGGTTGCCTTGTTCGCTGTGTTGAGCGCCTCCTAGATGGACCCAAAATGGGAACAAGAGTGCTCAAGTTTATCCCTAACACCCCAAAGACTAGTGGCATGGGGGTCAAGGGTTTACGACTTGCCATCTCTCGATTTTATAAATGGCCAAACAGAAGGTAATATTTTAAATCAAACAAGCGTTGCTTAGCGATATGAACAAAGTTTTCAGCAGCAGTGATAACACATAGCGAAGTTTACTCAATAATTACATCTCTGGGCACTCATCCGCAATCTTATGGCACCCTTCAGACAGTCTTATAGTACATCTCGGTGTACGATACTCCTTGCTCACCGACGGCGCCAAATGATAAGCCTCTCCGATCTAGCCTGCCCTAGCACCTTTGCGCTGGCAAGGGCCCGACGAGCACCTTCAATACAGACGAGCGCTTGATGACCTCCACCAGGGGCACACATCCACCAGCCGCCGCGACGAGGTCAAGTAGCTCCTGTGCATGGCCTCTCCAGTCAGTCAGCGGACTATGAGGCCCTTCATGGCCTGCTCGGCTACCTTAGGAGCTCGACCACCGCTTCACCGGGTCGCTAGGGGCACTGAATGGCCGGCCTCAGCAGCATCGAGACCGTAAGACCTTCTTCGTTGAGCTCCCCTCCTTGGCTCGGTAGAATGCAGCGGCATCGGACACACTGCGAGGCAGATCTGCAAATGTCCCTGGAGAGCTCCGAATTCGGGTAAGTGTCAGGAAGTTTACATTAACATGCTTGCTTTGCATGAAAAATGCCATACCCGCCGCTATTTTCTTCACATCCTCAACCTCCTGAAGGGCCTTATGGGCCTCGGCCTTGGCGCTTTGGCACTTTCGAGAGCCGAGGCAAGCTCGGACTCTCGAGTCTTCGAGTCACGCCCCAAACTCTCATGCTTTTCCATGAGAGCCTGGAGCTCTTGCCGCACCTCCGCCACCCGCGCCTCCCCGCTTCTCTCGCTCTGCCTGCTCATGCCAGATTATGCTCGTCATGACATAGCCTCCTTCAGGGTTACCACCTCGCTCGCGGGCCCCCGCAGCACCCACGCTATCCTTATTATTTTTATTGCAACCTAAATCCTTTTACGAAGGTAACTATTCAAAGTGGTGCTACTCACCTTCTTTATCCTCGAGCTGCTTGGCACGGCCGAGCTCTTGCTTAGACCGCCGAGGTCCTGCTTCAAAGCACCGACCTCCGTAGTCAAGTCACGGTAGAGGTCAAGCAGCAGCCTACAAACCCATATTGACATAATTTTTAGCAACCTCACAGATATCTTTTAGATCCTCACCCGCTTTTCTTTCCAACACGAATCGAGCATCGTGGGCTACCGTCTATGCGGTATTACATTACATAATTTTAACTTCTTAACTCAAAGCCTCGTTAGAAGGCTATGCAGTTTCGGTCAGCCCGCTCTTGGCGAAGTTGAACCTTTCAATCACCGCACTCATAATAGTGCGGTGTTCTTCCTGATGGAAGCGCTTTTGAGCGCCCAAGAAGTTGTCCGCACCTCCGTTGGACGGGGGCGCCGGTGTCACGGTCTTGCCCTTCTTGCGAAGGGCCGCTGACTCGTAACCACTGCGGGTTCCAGCGTGGAGTCCGGCGCAAAGTCCGGAGGCTGCCTTGTGGCGCCCGAGCCTCCTCCCGATGGGTCCTTCCGGGATCCCACTCGGCGTCCTCGGCCGCGAGGGTGGAGGCAATGATGGAATCTACATCCGACGGAGCCAACGACCCGCCAACGGCGGGAGATCATCATCGGCCGGACTGCAGCAAGCAGCGGCATTAGAAGAACACTATGTGACACAAAAGAAATTACAAATCATTCAGAATCCAGATATTTACGATCTTGCCGGAGGCTCGCCCTTGAAGGCCACTCTTCGCCGCCAACGCTAGGCCATGAGCTGTCCGGGAATAGTTCTTCCCTCTTGACCCTTCGCCTTCCCCGTCGGGGAAGCCTTCCTCTTCCTCTCTCCTTCCTCCGGAGAGGGTCTTCTTCCTCCTCCTCGCCTTGGGGAGGAGTCCGCCCGAGTCGCTTGACACTGAAAGCGGAACTCTTTCGAGTACCGTGGCCTCCTTCTTGGTTTTCTTCTCGGCACCACGCAAGCGGTGCCGAACCAAGAGCCCCGCTAGACGGGCGCTCACTGGTTTTCGGCATGGGAGCCGGGCAGATGATCCGCCGGCCTTCTTCATCCAAATCTGTCAAAGGAAAAGGAGATTGAAACCCGCGTAGGGTCAAACTATTAAAAACAAGTGTCCCGTAAAGGGGTAGAATCACTTACCTCGTCAGCTGGACGCTACGAGCGAAATCCGCGATCTTCAGTAGCGGATGCGGGAGCTTCGGCGCCCTTAAATAGCACCCTCCAGGCACCTTCGTATGTCGTGTCGAAGAGCCCGCTCAATGCCGGATTGAACTCCCACAATTTAAATGCCCGTTGTTGCAGGGGAGAATCCGGCGGATGAGCATGACTTGGACCACATTGACAAGCCTGAGCTTCTTGTTCACCAGCTTCTAGATACAGGCTTGGAGTCCCGTCAGCTCCTCCGAACTACCCCATAGCAAGCCCTTCTCTTTCCAGGAGGTGAGCTGCATAGGGATACCAGATCTGAACTCGGGGGCCGCCGCCCACGTAGGGTCGCGCGGCTCGGTGATGTAGAACCACCCCGATTGCCACCCCTTGACGGACTCCACAAAGGCCCCTTCGAACCAGAGGACGTTGGGCATCTTGCCCAACATGGTGCCTCCACACTCCGCTTGAGTACCCTTCACTACCTTCGGCTTGACATTGAAGGTCTTGAGCCACAAGCCGAAGTGGAGCTGGATGCAGAGGAAGGCCTCGCACACGATGATAAACGCTGTGATGTTGAGGATGAAGTTCGGCGCCAGATCATGGAAATCCAGGCCGTAATAGAACATGAGCCCCCAGACAAAGGGGTGAAGTGGAAAGCCCAGTCCGCAGAGGAAGTGGGGAAGGAAAACGACCCTCTCATGGGGCCTGGGGGTGGGGATGAGCTGCCCCTTGTCGGGCAGCCAATGCGCGATGTCGCCGGAAAGGTATCTGGGGGCTGCGCAGCTTTGCGATGTGCTCCTCCGTGACGGAGGAGGCCAACCATTTGCCTCCCGCTCCAGACATGGTCGGAGAAGGTCGAGACGAGATGCGCGAACTTGGGCGCCGGAGCTCGAAAGTCGGAGATGGATAAGCAAAGGAGGAAGAAGGCGAGGTGAAAAGGTGGATGCTTATCCCTTATATATAGGCGACGAAAACTATGCGCCCCCACCGCCTAGTAAAACTCGCTTATCTCCCAAGCGCCACCATCAATGGCGCGTTGGGTTACTCACGTCCGTATTAATGAGAATCCGGAATAAGGGGAACACGATCTCGCTCGACAAGACGTGCTAAGGAAACCGCCGCTAAACGCTACCGAGGTGGTATAATAAAAACGATTCAAGTAAAGGCTTGGTAGTGGCGTGACGTCATGCTACAAGATACGTCAGCAGATTGAACTTGTGTACATGATATTCTCTCTACGGTGGAATGTGGAATTTATTTTGCAGAGCCGGACACTATCCTGGTGTTCATAATCTTCTATGAATTATTCGAGGAGGAACCCGCCTTGCAATGCCGAACAATATGCGCCACGGACTCATCGTCATTGAAGCCTCGGTTCAGGGGCTACCGAGGAGTCTCGACTAGGGGTGTCCGGCAGCCGGACTATCATCGCCACCGGACTCCAAGACTATGAAGATACAAGATTGAAGACTTCGTCCCATGTCCGGATGGGACTTTCCTTGGCATGGAAGGCAAGCTTGGCAATACGGATATGTAGATCTCCTACCATTGTAACCGACTGTAACCCTAGCCCTCTCCTGTGTCTATATAAACCGAAGGCTTTAGTCCGTGGGACTAACAACCATTACAACAATCATACCATAGGCTAGCTTCTAGGGTTTAGCCTCCTTGATCTCGTGGTAGATCCACTCTTGTAATACCCATATCATCAATATCAATCAAGCAGAGTAGGGTTTTACCTCCATCGAGAGGGCCCAACTCGGGTAAAAACATCGTGTCCCTTGTCTCATGTTACCATCCGCCTAGACGCACAGTTCGGGACCCCCTACCCGAGATCTGCCAGTTTTGACACCGACAACGATCTTTTCTGAAGATTGTGTTTTTACTCCCACAGATATTGCCATCACTCCCTCCAATTGAAATGGCTGATAAACAAGAAAAGTAATTGAATGGACAGACATTGTAAGATAGACAGGTGCAATGGATAGTAGGGAAGAAAACAGGGCATGAAATAATTCACATTTATGTTATCTAAGCAAATGTAATAGCAGGACATAATTTCACATATATGATGGCTAATTCAACAGATAGCATGACACAATTTCACATGTATGATGGCTAACTAAACAGGATAGAATGACATACTTCAAAATATGATGACTATGTAAACAGGATGACATGATATAACTATATGATGTGTCTATTAAAGTGGTTGGCATGCCATAAATCACAAACATGCCGTCGATGGAAACATGATGGCATGATATAATTCACGGATAGAATGACATAATTTAAAATATGATGACTATGTAAACAGGATGAGATGATATAACTATATTATGTCTTTAGAAAATGGGTTGGCATGCCTAATTCAGATACATGTTGTCTATGTAAACATCATGGCATGACATAATTCAAATATATGATTTATATACTAAGGAAGTGAGCAGAGGGCAATTGCATATATGATGTGTCAACTAAGGAGATGGCATTCAATATTGTGTATATGATGTAAAAAATAAGCATTGCAATACAACATATGCATTATATGAGTAATATGACCCTGCCAAGTTTGAGCATACACCTTAGGGGGATAATAGGACTGGTCATCTGCCTCTGAATCCTCCTCTGAAGAGCTATCAAGAATCAGAAGATATCTGCGTCGGCGAGTAGCATTGTCTCGCTCAAGACCTTGTTTTCACTCCAGATTTCTCCATCACCAATTCAAATGGCTGATGCACAGGAAGAGCAGTTGAATATACAAACATTGTCGACAAAAGCAATGAGAAATACAAAAAAAGGACGGCATAATATAATTCACATATATGACGCTTGCCTAAATAGCATGGCATTGCATAATTCACATACATAATGCCTTGCAACAAGATAACATTCCATAATTCACATATATAATGTCTTGCAACAAGATGGCATTGCATAATTCACATATATGGTAATTAGACACTAAACAGGTGGCATTCACACAAAGCATGTCTAAACTAAGCAAATGACATAGCAATGCAAGATACCATACGCACGATATGAGTAACATAACCTCGCCAAGTTAGGGCATGCAACTCGGGGAAAATATGACCGACATCTGCCTCTCAATCCTCCTCCGAGGAGCTATCGGTAACCAAAGAAGACATGCGCTTCGTCAGATAGCATTGTCTGCTCTGAAGACCTTGTTTCCACTCCAGATTTTTCCATGACCGTGTCGAATGGCTGATGCACAGGAAGAGTAATTGAATGTACTAAAATTGTTGACAAATTTAACACATAATAAAAAAATGATGGCATGATATAGTTCACATATAAGATGATCACTAACCAGGTGGCATTGCAAAATTCACATATATGATGCCCGCTAGACAAGATGGCATTGCATGATTCACATATACGATAAAGAAACAAAACAAATGGCATTGACACAAAGCATGTCTAAACTAAGCAGATGACATCTTTAATGTATACAAGAAGCAATGCAAGGCACCATATGCATGATATTACCAACATCAAGATGCCAAGTTAGAGCGAAGACCTCATGGGGTAAATAGGAGTGGTCTTCTCTTCCTAATCCCCTCGAATAGTTATCTTCCTCTTGATTACGATCCAAATGGGTGGAGGGGGCTGCCTTGCGCCACCATGGAACGACGCTCTGCATGAAATTTTTTTGCCACGCAAGGCTCGCCTCTTTGCTCTACATGATCAGTTCCATTGTGTACAATAACTAGCATGCATAGGAATAAAACATAATGAGATTATGTAAGGAGTGCATGCACAAATCCAGAGTGATGGTAGCAAACCGTGGATAGACCCAAAACCAATGATAGCAAGCAGATAATAGCTTTAGTTAAAAATACAGTAATGGCTCCTTTAATGTTTGTTTGCACCCAACATGAAACTCATAGTAGACACCGGAGATTAACCAGATAGTAGATGATAGTACCGATTGCTGCCCCAATATGTACCCCACAACCATTTAAAACTCAAGTTTCAAATTAGTTTGGACCTCGACTTGAGTCTAATAGGTGAACACGACGATAATGTAGCATGTCATCATATTAAGCGACGATAACGTAAGTAGACACGAAGAGTGCGACCTCTCTTGCGGACCCATGTAGTCCTCAAGGTCATCTCGCTCGCTTGATGATGGTAATGCAGTTGTCGTGGCTATCGGCGGCGGGAAGAAGATCTGAGGTGGCGAAGACAGTTTGAGAGCGGATCCTGCTGTGGTGAACCCTTCGTCGTTGGAGCAATGAGCTGGGTGGAACACAAATACCGCAGAGCAGGACAAACCACACAAGATTTTCTTTGACACATATCTATAACAAAAGTAATTGAGTAAGGGCTTGTTTGAATTTGAGGATTCTAACAATGCAGGGATAGGAAATAGACAAGAATAGGATAGTAATGCACGTGCAAAATAGAGAATTTAAAACACAGGATTTCGCTAACTGGGTGTTTGATTCACAACAATTGGAAGATCACATGATGCAAAAAAGCATGGTGAGATTAAGTCAAACCACAAGAAAATGTACGGTTATAATGCTATTATGCTACTATCTCTTAGTCTTGTGCTTGATGAATAAGAATATGAAAAGGAGGAGAAGTGGAAATTAGAATTCCTACGGTTTTTCTTTCAAGGAGACACTAAAGGAACAAATCCTACAGTTTTCCTTTGCTCCATTCCTTTGCACCAAATTCATGAAAAGTAGTACCATAGGAAACTTTCCAATTCCTATGTTTTTAATTCACTTTTCCTTTCAAGCATCGGCGATTCTAGTAGGCAGGCTTGAGCAAGGAAAATCCTACACTAAAAAATGTTTTTGTGCTACTTCTATTACTTTGGACCCGTGCCACGCCATACTAGCTCAACTCCTGTGCCCATCGACAAATGCACAGCTCAAACGCTACAGAGATAAATAATGATGGCGCTCAAGAGAGTCCATCACGGATAGCTGTTGTCCGGTACCTCACCGCTTGTCATATAGTAGGATAAAATAATTGTATTTCCGTTACTACGAAAGTGCTCAATGGACAATATATATAACATGTAGAGTAAAAAGAGATGCAACAAGTGTACAACCTCTTTGGCGAAGCCATGTCGATCTCAACGTGATTGGGTTGGCGGTGAGGATGCTCCGCCGACTTTGCTGTCGAAGGAGGGAAGAAGATATTAGGCGCCCGGAGATCGAGCCCGAGGTACTTTCTCATTGTGATGGAGGGTTTCGCTGTTGGAGCAGCTCCACTGAGTTGTACGACGCCAAGGTCAAGCAGACAAGAGAGACAACGAACAATGTTAACTCGAGTGGAATTCTAATAGCATCTCCAATACATGACATAAAATACATAACCACAAAGTGCTAGATGTAAAATATATCAGCCGCCATCTCTCGAACTTAACTATCGAAACTGAACTTAATCGTCAAAACTGAACTTAATCGTCAAACTGAACTTAATCGTCAAATCGAACCTAATCGTCCAAACTAAATTTTGTTGTCGAAACCGAATGCACTAGCAAGGTGAGGCTACACGTCGGTCGATCGACTTTTTCATCTTTGGTCACGATTTTGCAATCGTTGGATACGAAATCAAGGGCTCATGGTTCATATTCAACCTCCACCCCCGAGCCGCCACCACCACCGCCAAACAAGAGCCCCCGCCACCGCCTCGCCCAAAACACTCCCCACCGCCGTCCACCGCCGCCCGCCATCCTCTAGCCCCCACCCCGCGCGAGCTTTTTCTCCGGCGATCCCCACGCCATCGCCTCGCTAACGCCCCGCCACACCGGCGACCACCGCCCCATCCTCGAACCCTAACATAGATAGTGGGTACCTCTCCGTGAGCCCCCCTTCCGCAAGGGCTGGTTCTTCCTTCACCCCGGTGAACTAACCCCTTGGAAATCGACTGACCCAAAAGTCGATTCAGTCGATTGAAGTGTAGCCAAATCGAAGCAGCATCGCAAGCAAGAGCAAGAGCGAGAGAAGTAGCGCGAGCAAGAGCAATAGCAAGAGCAGACCAGGCAGGGGACCGAGAGCAAGAGCAGAGCAGCAGCGTGAGCGAGAGCTAAAGCAGCAGCAGCTCCTATTGATGTGGACGTCGCCGCCGAGGGAGCGACGCCATGGAGGAAGTGGCCGGCGACGCCGCCGTGGATGGAGTCGCACCGTGTCGGCTCGGGACTGAGAGCCGGCAGCACCGTGAGATCGAATCAAGAAGAAATTCGGCGATTAGTGTACAACCTCTTTGGTGGCGCCAATTAGGCCGCAGCTTCGTCCGAGGAAACGGTGATGATGATGCTCTTCCGGTGGTGCAGGTGAAGACGGGTATGGGAATGGAGGTGGCGCGAAAGACGAGGGGAACATCGGGGGCAGCTCCTTGAAGGTGGAGGACGGGGTGGCTGAACCGGTGGGACGATGAGATCGACGACGGATCCTCATCCGGTACGGTAGATGAGGGACGTCGAGGTGTTGCTGTGGATGACGTCATCGGGGAAGAAGCTCCGGCTAGGTGGCGGACGGAGCAAGGTGTGGGGTTTCGTCGCAGGTTTTCGCGGCCTCGGTGTACGAATGGGTAGGAAGATGGGATGGCAGTGGGGAACCATGGCTTAGAGACGCGCTTGTCTGAAATGTGGGGTAAGTTACGAAAGTACCCCCCACCGATTTGAGGCGGTTCTTCGGTTCAGGGGTACCATGGGCATTTCATGTGTCGGGATTTCACAGAGGTGGGAGTTTTCAAGGCGTTGTAATTTCGGAATAGCAAGGCGCGGGTTGAGATGGAGGGAGTTGTCGGAGCACAACGAGACAAAGATATATCTTAAATATTTTGGGCTAACAAGGCGCGGCTTGAAGAGGTGGGAGTTTCGCAGCACGATAGACAGAGACGCTAGCTTCAATTTTCAGTATAACAAGGTGCGGCTTGAAATTTCGGAAGAACAAGCTTAACATGTACCCAAAAAAAGACAATTTGCACCTCAACACGCACAACACACACACAAACACCATTTAGACTAGAGTAAGGTACACGTGCATTGCACGCATGAGATTTGGCAACCAAATTATGAATAAATACCACATTATAGCATGCAAGCTTTGAGTCATATATGCATGATGTAGATGTTCGTTTAATTCTTATAGTTCATTTCATTCAAAATCATCTAGTTTTTCTAAGAAAGCTAATCTATTTTAAGATTCATGGAATTGTGCGTTGTAAGACATAAAGTAAAAACAAATAATGGCAAATCATGTAGAAAAACATTTGGGCAATTCTAGTACGGAAGATTCTAGAACAAATAAGAAGTGCTTGTGTTTTGATGTTTGTGCATTATGCTTAAGTTCAACCATGGAGTCTTCTAGATTATACATGTGGGGAAATCTGGTGGAATCTAGATGATATCCAATAGCCAATGGTGCTCAAATTTGCCATCTTTGGACCATCGGATTCGCCTCATCCAACGACCATCTTTCAAAGTTAAAGTTACCCGCACACAATATAAAAAATATATATAATATATATATATAGAGAGAGAGAGAGGTATAGATATAGATATGTGATGCGAAAGCCGCCCATCATCTCCAATTACATGCACGGATGCGACATGGGCAAATGATGTCTGCCATCGGTATCTCAAATTCAAATCAGTCTGACCTTGTTCAATGTGTATACATTACAACATGCTCGTTTCCAAAGCACACCGCAGATCTCCATTATATTCATGCATGCATGGGTTTCAAACATCGATCTCTTATTCAAATATTTGAATTCAACTTTACATTGATTATGACTTCACCTATTCTTTTACACCCACACAAGTCTTCTTTATAATTGTACCACTAACTTTCTCTCGTGCATGCATGCACATACACACTACCAATCGGCATTATCTATCGTGACGATGCAATCTTTTTCTTCAGTCGGTCTCCCATGAAGGCACACACCCACACACATCCCCTCTCCCTCATATCGGGCATTCTTTATCTCTCACGCTGCATGCGCAACGATCGATGTTCCTCTATGTATGTGTGTATATAGCTAGGTCTTTCATGGTTTTCCACACAAACCGATCAATCGATATATCCAAAGGAGGTCTCACCTCTTTCCCACGCCCACATTGATCAATCTATACCTCTCCCACGCCCACATCGATCAATCTATACCTCTCTATATAGGATTAACATAAATAGCTAATACACCCACATTAATTATATATCCAACGCCCCCTCTCATCATCCATGCCTTCCGCTTCATCTCTCAAACGCGTGCACAATGGTGAAGACAGGGGCGTAAGGGCCTGCCCCTAACATCACTATATATCGAGGCTAATATGAATGTGATCATTAGACAATTGCTGCTAAAAAGGTTTAATTTCATGAATTGACCTCCTCGTAAAGGATTAGCAATGCTTGGCCCCTAGCTCATTTATTTTTCATGGCTCGCCATCACAGGCAACAAAGGCACGTGTTCGCCTCTCTCTAAATATCGATCTCGCACTTGTGCATTCCTTCATAGTCTCCCTCCACTGCCCTCGCACCATCTTCTAGCCCCCACCGGATTTTGCCACATGTACAATCTAGCGACTCCATGGTTGAACTTAAGCATAATGCACAAACCTCAAAACAACAGTGGTTCTCTTTTGTTCTAGAATCTTCCGTATCATAACTGCCCAAACTTTTTTTCTAGTTGAATTGCCATTATTTGTTTTTACTTTATGCTTTACAACGCACAATTCCATGAATCATAAAATAGCTTAAGGGCTTCTTTGATTCAAAGGATTCCCAAAGGAATTTTGGAGGATTCTAATCATTAGGAATTTTTCCTATCTTGGTTGTTTGATTCATAGGATTGTAAACCATAGGAATTTCTCCATATGATTCATTTGCACTAGATTTCATAGGAAACATCCCATCCACTCAAACCTCTTTGAAAGAATTCTGCGTTTTTTCTATGCACAATCAAACACTCGCATAATCCTCAGAGGATTCAAGATGACATTCCACTATAATCCCATGTTTTTCCTATTTACGCGTTCTTAGGTTTTTTATAAAAACTAATTTGATTTTGAATGAGATGAACTATAAGAATTAAATGAAGGGCTACATCACGCATATATGACTAAGAGCTTACATGCTATAGTGTGGTATTTATTCATAATTTGGTTGCAAAATCTGATGCGCAATGCACGTAAATTACTAGTACTTCGAGTATGTGCAAAACACGAAATTAGAATACCAATGGCACGCTACACGTTGTCTCTCTACAGCTCATGAAGTCACGTGGCACATGTGGAGGCGTTGTCGCGACCTCCTTGCGTGGATTGATCACAAGTGACGTGTCGCTAGTTCCGTAAGAATGTACTGCCCTCCCCGAGCCATATCGGGCGGTACATGCACGAAGCAAAGATGTGCACACACGCCACGCATGCACTCATTCCCTCGCACGCACACGCGGGTACACGGGCGGACGCAATTTTGTACCAAGATCCACCCCGTGTGATAATTTGACGTGTGTAAAGTTGTTCACTTCATTGATGGTCAATTAATACAGCGCATGCAAATTGAGTAGATGTGAGGGCAGAAGAAAGACATTATTACTCAACTGCGCGCATGCAAGTAGTTAAATCGTGGGTTGCTAGTAGTACTTCCATTGGTCTCCTTCGTATTTTGTGCCAATTTTGACAAGAATATAAGTATTTACGATTTGAGCAAAGGTAGTCTACTTGAAATTTATGTTCCACTAAACTCATCGGGAGCCGCTTGGGCCTCAAACCAAAACCATCAATTAATCTTTACCTTGTTCCCATCACATTCAAAAGCCTACTCACACCTACTAGTACTACGCACCAAACCCGAACGTGTTCCCATTATGCGTATTAGTACTACTAGTGCTAGTACTTAGGTTATAAAAAGGGAACTACCTAACCGAAAATTACTCTACCTTTCCTCCTCATAAGTGCTTCTTCTTCGTCTGTCGTTGCCATGGCCGTGAGCAGAGCTCTAGGTCAAGAACTACTCAGAATAAGGAGCGGCAACCAAGGCTGCAGAAAAAAGAGGGCTCGCCGACACGCAGAGACCTCGAAAGATCTCTCACGGGAAGGCGATGGCTCCCAGGAGCGCCCTAGCCGCGGAGGCGAACATGCCGAGCCGGCAGAGCTGGAGTCGTTATCCCTCGACGACATGCCCGATCAGCTCAATAAGCACCTCAATAAGCAGAAGGAGTTCATCCAAAGCTTGACGGAGTTGCTGAAGGAGAGCCTCGACGACATGCCCGCTGAGCTCAATCAGCAAGGGGAGTTGACCGACGGCTTGGTGATGCTGCGGAAGAAGAGCATTGCCTCAGAGAAGAAGGCGACCGGTGAAATCCTGCAACTTCAGGAGGACAAGGCGAAGCTCTGCCACGAGATCGAGCTGTTGAAGGAGAAGAACGCCGGCTGGAAGAAGCTGCATCAGAATAGTAGTTCCTCGATGAAGATGCTGCAGGCCCTCGCCATGGAATGTAGGAGGAGTTGGCGAAGCTCGCGATCGAGCACCCGCCGCTGCCAAGGTACGTAATGCGGCCGTGGAATGATGATGAAGGCTTGCGTCGAGAAATCCCGCGTCATGGACAGAATGAAGAAGATGGCGGAGGAGACGCGCAAGGAGATGGAGGTCGTGGAGGCGATGAAGAAGCAGTTACGACTCTGCGGCGAATTAGATCATTTGGGATGATAATCTTCCTTCTTCTTTTGTTGTTGTGTTTCATCTTTTGCTTTGGGTGTTTCAACGCACGTGTCACATTCTCTGCGAGGCATGAATATAACAATGGTTTTTGTTTTTTGAGGGAATGAATAGAACAATGCTAACACTGAGATGACTAGCAAATTAGATCATTTTTTATCGCCATATGGCACTGGGCTGCCGTGTTTAGCCAGCTCCTCCGTCAGCAAAGATTACTCCAAAGGAAAACTTGAGTATACCGCACGGTTCTTTGCTCCTCCTCGATCGTCGTCGGCGCAGATTATACGAAAGCAAATAAACCACAAGGCCCCGCCTTCCAAAGAAGAATGAGTCACAAATCACAAAGGCCCTCGCCTCATGAAACCGACCAAGCTAGACCGCCCGCCTCTAGCCTTTTAAAAATGTATACTTTTGTACAACAAGAGTATCGATGGATTGCGCCATGGAGCAAAACTTGAAATTAAGAAAAAGGTGGTACATATAGAGAGCGCTGTCGCCAAATTATGCATATAGTACTATTAAAAGGCTAGCCACAATAATGGTGTCCAAAGACAACCCACCCTCAAATAAAACTAAGCACCCCGAATTCTTTGACAAAACTAAGCACCCCGAATTCTTTTGACAACTAAACTGCTGGCTATATGATGTTGGCCATATATATTGTACGTATATAATGTGAATAAATGAGTGGTAGTACTATACCAACTAAAAGATGAAATGTAAGAAATACTAGTATGTACTTACTGAAGAGTTAAAGTAACAAGAAGAAACATAACATAGTTCTGCTGGGGGCTCAGCACAACATACCCCTCAAATTAAATTAAGCACACCTAAAATTAAACTTTGCAACTATTCCAGTAGACACTACATTAGAACCACCATGAGCAACGACACTGCCACCTTACTCGGAGTCCTCGTCCACGTCCTCGACTTCGTCCTCTTGGCCGATACTTCTTTGCTTGAACCGCCAACTTGGCTGTTGCTCTTCATCCAACCCTTGTAGATATTGAAACAAAGGTAGCCATCCATTGCAGCGTACTAGATGTGGTCTATATCTAGTACATTCCGCTGCCATGCATGACGAAGAAACGTGTATGGAGGTTTCTCCAGCCACTGCATTTAAGGATGAACTATGTCTCCTGCCAGGGTCACCATTGAAGGCTGACGAGAGGACACCAGCTGATTCTTTTGGACGTCGAAGGTGTTGCCTACAACGAGGCCTATACGATGCAGGACTTCTTTGTTGTTACCAAAGTCTACAGTAACGAATTTGACTAGGTTGCTCTCGAGGAAGTCCTTAAAATCCTAGCACTCAACGTCGGCATGGCATATGTGGTAGACCAAGCATAAGTCATGCACGCAAACCTGGATCACGGCGGGCTTCTTCCTCTCTTCGTCCTTTAGATCCTTCTCTCGTCCCACGACTGTGGTGTACTCAACATCTAGCCCGGCGACCCACTCATCATGTGAGTCTTCGAACATGCGTCTGAAGCGAGAAAGGCATCCTTTCACCGTCGTGGAAGAACGGGTGTAGATGACGTCGAACTCATCGTCGGTGATGGTTCTAACCTTGTACTCACCACCGATTGGGGAGATTTGGGACGCCATGGATCTGGGAAGAGGGTTAGCATTAGTGGAACTGCCGTAATGTGAATGGACGGGATGACTAGGAGCGAACCGTCGTAGTATTAAAGGACGTGCGGGGACGAGTAGGAGCGAACTGCCAGCGTGCGAACGACAGGGTAGTGGCTTTCTATTGTCCCATGATACGGGCTTCCGAGAGCCCTTGGATCGGAGATTGAACGGTTGCATGGCGTGATTCTAGACCACTGGGTGAATATCCTATCCTGGAGGGTTATTCTGCAAATTTTCAGCAACTTAGCATGCGACCGTTTGATCTCAGATCCAACGGCTGCCAGCAGCCCATATCATGGTCGCGCCTACCACGACCGTCGCGTCGCTCGCGCGATCGCGCCTTGGAGATTTAACACGGTGCGTTAGGCTATCTGATGTTGGCATGTCATACATAGTCATCACTTAGTCACTCATACTACAACAAGGTTGGCTATAAGGTTGGCTATAAGTGTATTTTTTACTCCTCTCTATCTCTTTCTTCGTACTTCCTCCGTCCCATAATATAAGAACATTTTTGACACTAGTGTAGTGCCAAAAACGTTCTTATATTATGGGACACAAGGAGTACTACTCCCTCCATCTAGGTGTGTAAGTCATCTTACGAAAACCAAATAATCCCAAAATACTAAGGCGTGGTGCATTAATTTCTACCTTGTTTCTTGTTTCTTCACATATCAACCAATAAGAGACAAGGGGTGTGCATGCTTTTAATGACTTGAGACTACCAAACACGACATGCGGTGGTTAGTTCATTGCATGCAATGTTATTAATTAGCAAATAAACATTAATGTCTCTCGTTTTCCCCTCCTCCTTGGTCACGGTGCACAACCTAAGATGACTTACTCACCTAGACAGAGGGAGTAGTTTTTATTGCATTTGCCAAGCAGTGACCTCTTCCAATGAAATGGTGTTGCTAAGTTTGCTTCATTTAATTAGCTATATACTCAAAAATTGTCTTTTCACATAGGTATACGCGCTTAGCACCGTTTCTTCCTTGGGTCACCAAACTAGTCTCTCTTTTCTTGATTAACTTGCCACATCAGACTTTATGCCTATGTGGCAAGCTTAAGCACCTGTAGGAGCAAGTAAGGTGCCCGTCCGTTGCACGGAAGAGTGAAATGCATTGATCGGGTGTTGTTTATTTTGACAAAGGATGTGGGGTCATCTCA
Organism: Aegilops speltoides; assembly: GCA_021437245.1. Classification (NCBI taxonomy): domain Eukaryota; kingdom Viridiplantae; phylum Streptophyta; class Magnoliopsida; order Poales; family Poaceae; genus Aegilops; species Aegilops speltoides. The sequence continues at coordinate 179,269,486 of CM038147.1, forward strand.
TGTGCAACCGGTCAACGTGTCAAGCACCAAATAACAAAGCAGAATAGCGGGGGGACGACCCACTTGTACCAGCCAAAGTTAGTAATGAGCAATGAGACGTCAAATCACAATGCCGCACCTTCCTGCATTTGGACGAAGCAACCATTATTTCACACTTCGTTCGACATCCTCTCAAACCATGTACTAGTATTGCTTCTGCCTCAAGAGGAACACGCGCATCGCCTTGGTACATCATGACACGTGGGACCGCATGACAGGCCATTCTCCCCCGCCGATCGCTGGGTAAAATCACCTCATTTTTACTATACTTCCTCCGGATCGGTTTACTACATGGCATGCACGTCCTTCTAGGTTGAGAATTTAATCGCTATATATATATATATATATATATATATATATATATATATATATATATATATATATATATATATATGATGAACAGATGCTAGCCTTTTAAAAATGTATACTTTTGTACAAGAGTACTCCACTATCGATGGATTGCGCTTGGAGCAAAAATTGAAATTTAAAAAAGGTGGTACATATAAAGAGCGCTGTCACGCAAATTATGCATATAGTACTATTAAAAAGCTAGTACGTGCTTAATTGGGGTGCTAAATTCTATTAAAGAAATACTAGTACTAGTATGTACATACTAAAGAGTTAAAGTAACGAGAAGAAACATAACATAGTTCATTGGGGGCTCAAAGACAACACACCCCTCAAATTAAACTAAGCACACCTGAAATTAAACTATGCAAGTAATCCAGTAGACACTGCATTAGAAGTTTAGAACCGCCATGAGCAATGACACTGCCACCTTACTCGGAGTCCTCGTCCACGTCCTCGACTTGTTCCTTGTCCCTCTTCCTCCTGGCCGATACTTCTTTGATTGAACCGCCAACTTGGCTGTTGCTCTTCATCCAACCCTTGTCGATATTGAAACAAAGGTAGACATCCATTGCAACATAGTGGATGTGGTCTATATCTAGTACATTCCGCTGCCATGCATGATGATGAAACGTGTAATGAGGTTTCCCCAGTTTGCGGTACGAAGGATGAACCATGGCTCTCGCCAGGTCGGATTGAGGGTCGACAAGAGGGCACCAGCCGATTCTTCTGGAGGTCGAAGGGGTTGCCTACAATGAGGCCTATCCGACGCAGGACTTCTTTGTCGTTCTTAAAGTCTACAGTAACGAATTTGACTATTTTGTCCTCGAGGAAGTTCTTAAAATCCTGGCACTCAACATCGGCATGGCATATGTGGTAGACCAAGCAAATGTTATGTACGCAAACCTGGATCACGGTGGGCTTCTTCCTCTCTTCGTCCTTTAGATCCTTCTCTCGTCCCACGACTGTGGTGTACTCAACATCTAGCCCAGCGAACCACTCATCATGTGAGTTTTCGAACATGCGTCTGAAGCGAGAAAGGCATCCTTTCACCGTCGTGGAAGTACGGGTGTAGAAGACGTCGAACTCATCGCCGGTGATGGTTCTAACCTTGTACTCACCGCCAATTGGGGAGATTTGGGATGCCATGGATTTGGGAGGAGGGTTAGGATTAGTGGAACTGCCGTAATGTGAATGGACGTGACGACTAGGACCGAACCGCCGTAGTATTAAAGGACATGCGGGAAAGAGTAGGAGCGAACTACCAGCGTGCGAACAGCAGGGTAGTGGCTTTCCATTCTCCCATGATACGGGCTTCCGAGAGCCCTTGGATCTGAGATCGAATGGTTGCTTGGCGTGATTCTAGACCTATGGGTGAATATCCTATCCTGGAGGGTTATTCTGCAAATTTTCAGGAACTTAGCATGCGACCGTTTGATCTCAGATCCAAGGGCTGCCAGCAGTCCATATCATGGTCGCGCCTACCACGACCGTCGCGTCGCTCACACGGTCGCGCCCTTGGAGATTTAACACGGTGCGTTAGGCCATCTGATGTTGGCATGTCATACATAGTCATCACTTAGTCACTCATACTACAACAAGGTTGGCTATAAGGTTGGCTATAAGTGTATTTTTTACTCCTCTCTATCTTTTTTTTCAGATTCCTCCGTCTCCATAATATAAGAACGTTTTTGACACTAGCTAGTGTAGTGTCAAAAACGTTCTTATATAATGGGACATAGGGAGTACTAGTATATTTATTGCATTTGCCAAGGAGTGACCTCTTCCAATGAAATGGTGTTGCTAAGTTTGCTTCATTTAATTAGCTATAGACTCAAAATTGTCTTTTCACCTAGGTACACGCGCTTAGCACCATTTCTTCCTTGGGTCACCAAACTAGTCTCTCTCTTCTTGATTAACTTGCCACATCAGACTTTATGCCTATGTGGCAAGCTTAAGCACCTGTAGGAGCAAGTAAGTACAATAGTGCGCTTTACATGGCATTTTTGCATATGTGGAGGAAAGAAAGGCAAGGAAAAAGTGGAGAAGTGGGCTCTCATGCAAGAGCTAGCCTCTACTACTACATGGTGGAGCATTGGGAGAGGCACCTGTATGGAGGTGGTCAGGAATCGGGAGACTCACGCCGGTCGTAGCACCGCAGTTAAAATGATAATGGCAAGTCAAATCACGGGCCCCCACCTGTCCAGCAGTAACTCGCTGTCAAATCACACAGCCCTACGTTTGCAGCAGCCTACTCCCTCGTCTTCTCACGTCTCTGTCGAACCAACTAGGCGGAACTGTCTCGCCGCCTACCGGGCAGGAAAAGCCCCGCCCTCGACTTTTAAATAGTATACAGCATACTAATTTTGTATCCATGGATTGCGCCCGCGCCATGGAGCAAAGCGTCTAAAAAATGGCGGTACACATGTACGGATTATACAGCACACCGTCGCGTTCGCGTCGCGCCCTAGACGGTCGGTCGGTCTGGCACGCTGCTCTCCGAATGGAACGCGCGTCATATTGCGTTTGCACACACATGTGGGACGGCAATTGAGAACCGACCATAGGCACACTCCCCGGCCCCGCAAGTCGGGTGACTTAATAGAAGAGGGAGACGAGCAATAGTACTAGAGAAGTGTTGTACTATGTTGGTGCCTGGACAATCCCTGCAAGACACGGAAGATCAGTTCGTCCATGCATGTGACCAGACTCCAGCAGACACGCCTGGATTGGCTATCGTCTACATATTGTGCAGGCTGTGTTGTACATGGCTGTAGTTGTGGTGAGAAATCTAAAAAAAGGTTTCTTGTCATCTCGTAAAATTATGTGTCATGTGCTTCGGATCATGCGAGGGTTAAACAAATGACAAGCGAGTTGGGCTAGTCATTGGGGGCACATGCACGAACAGTGACTACTCGGCTACCATCTAGATCAAGCCGGCTATGTTAATTAGGACATCTAGCGACGGGCCCCTTTTCTATGAGTTTATCTTTAATTTGAGCTTTGTTCCTCGTCTAGTTTGTCCGTCGGGATTCATGTTGTCTTCTTTGGGCAGTGAGGTTATGATTTCTTGTCATGTGGCATTTTTTCGTGTTATATGTTATAATCCGGCGCTTCAGATCAAAATGACGACAACTGCGCCTCCGGGCCACGTGCATGAAGACTTCTCGACAGTCATTGACGAGGTCAAGCTGGCTCCGATAGACAAAAGAAAACTAAGTACTACTCCACTATATAGGCAGGAGCCTCCGCGCTTGCTTGCTAGTGTTGCTCTCTTCACACTGTCTCGGCCTCTCCACATCTAAGCATGACAGCGGTGGCCACACACTCACTCTCTCTCTGCTCACCGCTGGTCACAGATCCAGCCGGATCCTCTCCGCCGGGGAAGGTGAGAAGGTGCAACGTTCACGCGGTCGTCCTCAGCGACGGCTCTTACCCACTGCTGGGCGCGTCCCGATCAGCCTGCCTTGCCGTTCTCTCCCAAGCACCGCTGGCGAGGAAGGGCCTCCGACCCCTTCTTCCTCGCTGTCGTAGTGTGGGCAGATCCGGCCTCCCGCCGCCCACCTAGCGACATCCCGGCGACCATCAGGTATAACTTCCTTCAAAACCGGCCTTGCTCTACTTCCCGAGCTCCTAACGTTGCTGCATTTGTAACTTTTACTATTTCTCAGGCCCCCTCGTAGATAGGATCGATCGGTTGTTCGAAAACCACCTTTTTTACATTTAAGAGGTAAAACTAGTTCATGCACTCGAATCTAGTACTACTTGGTTCAAACAAGGAAGAAAGGGGTGGGGTGGGGGAGGATTTGTTACCTGAATCTAGGACTTGGCCGAAAGAGGAAATAATGGGGACGAAAAGTAGCAGAGACTGGCTATCCAACTGGTCTCTAGGTCTAATAGGGAAATAAAGGGAAACGCAGTACAAACTCAATATAAACCTGATCTATTGGTTGAAAAGGGAAAGAAAGTGGGGACTGGGGGACAAGTCAATAGAGTAAGTCCAACACTAGATTTGCTAGCCTCACACAGTATAAGGTGGCTATACCGAACAAAAATGGGACCAACCCGATATCCTGCTCGATGTTTGTCGCCCGAGCCACTCTTATGTAATGCCACCGGTAAAATGTAGCAATGACCGTTAAAAGTAAGGACACGTTAAACCAATGTTGTTTTCAATGTAATGCCTCCCGTAATATGAATCAATGGCACTTCTTTACATGTCCTGCTAAAATTTCCCATTAAGATAAGTTGGTTCTTTTCGCTAGAAATGCAACTGTCCTGGTCCGCCTACTCTCCCGTGCCCAAAGTAATGTCGTATTTAACGGTTGTCATAGTTAATCCTAATGCCCACACTAATATCTAGCAATGCCACTGCTTTAGAAATTGCTATTGTCCTTGTAGGATTGCCATTCAGATAAGGAACATGCTTCTTTTCATTTGATGCATGTTTCATCACTTGTTAGTCACCCTCCTATCCACCTTTTTTTGTGCAAATAGAGATATACATTTCACGCTCGATCTTAGTTGAACTGCACAAATGATATCCAAATTATAGTTGAGCATTCCAGGAGCTTCACAACCAACCTTGATGTTTCTCAATTTTATTGCAACTAATGAAGAAGAAGCTCTGTGGATTTCGTTTTCTGATGGAAATGGAACCGGGGCTGGAGCCCTTTTCTTAAAAAAAATTGAAGACGAAGCTGCTAGCTCACGAGACATTGCTTCATTTTAGGTGAACTGCACCAAAAGGTCCCACGAATTGAATCATCCATGTTGGTGACCGAAAGAGCCACTTGAAAGATCCCGCCTAAGCACCCCTGCCTCCATCCTTGCGGCGCATACGGTACACCTCGTTGCCACCTTCTCGACCCTAGTGTCACCGATAAAATGAAGTAATAATACGCTTAAAATAGAGCGAGTGTCATCTCTATCATTTCATTTCCAATGTAGATAAAGAAAGTGCTTCTCTTTGTTAAAGTATGTTTCATCAACTAGTCCCATTGTTAATGTTTAAGCATTTACAAACCTGGGTGCTTAATTTTAGTTGATATGTAAAAAATAGAGATTTGAATGTCTCAAGGCACCTCCTTGTACTATCACTGTACAATCGATGTTCATCAACGCGTAAGGTGTATCTGGGAGACTTGGGACGATGTCCAAGATGAGGCGCATCAGATGAGGCGTCAGCAGGCCCATCTCGCCCTCAAAGATGGCATACTATGATACTATCGCAATATTTTCTTCTATTTATTTTGTGTGTTTCATCAACTAGTGCCACTATATTGTAATCACGCTTTTTCATTATCTGTGCAAACAGGTTATTCAATTGCATTTTGGTGGAACTGCACAAATGTATGTATGGAACCGCATATATGCAGAAAAGTAGGTGTGCCAAGTAAAATTGCCGACACCAACCATGCTTCATGCATGCATTGGCATCCACCACAACCAAGTGGGATGTGTGGCGCTCTCTATGGACGATCTTTCTCGGCAAAAATCCTCTAACCAAATACTAGTAGCTTATATTGGCAGTTTTCTAGGGAGTATTCTTTTCTGAAAGAAGCACCAATCTATTTTTCTTTATTTGTACACTGTGTCACAACTTTGACCCAAAGGTCCAGAGCTATTTTAGGGTGATTGGCGTAGTACTCGGAGACTGATTGTAAGCATGATTTTCATTAGCTGTCACACTAATTGTAAGCATGAGCAGGTGGAAGATTAGGTTAGTGTGAAGCTTACCTTAAACCCTACCACCGCCGTTGAAATGAGGCGAGCGTCGAGGGAACCGTGGAGAACGTTGGGGAAGTGACGTCGCGCCATCCGGCCTCCTCTTGCGGTGGGAGAACGAATACTCCTGTGGCTCCGGCTGGCTCTGCACCCTCATGAACAACACACCATACTCGATCGATTCGTTATCCTCTGGGTGCTCGGCCTTCGACCTGTATGCCCACCACCTCCGCCTGACTGTCGCCTCGGGCGAATCTGTCTGCTCCATCGCCCATTGGAGATACTCGATGAACTCGGAGGACTGTGGCGTGACTGCCGCCGAGGAGTACATGTACATCGCCGCCGTCTCGCTCTTTCGCATACATTGCCACATGGCCCACACCGTCCTCGAAATCTCCCACTCATTGTCAAACCAACTAAGGATCTCCTTCAACCTGGCTAACTTTGTCTGGTCACCGTCGGCGATCTGCCTGATTCGCTACTGCATCCTCTCCATAGATGTCGTTCTGAGTGGTCCGGTGCTAGCTTTGGAAGATGGGAGGAAAGACGGTGGTCTTGCAATAGAGAAGAGGGAGAGGAGAGGAGGTGGTTTTGGAATGGAGATGATGGAGAGGAGAGGAGGTGGTTTTGCAATGGAGAGAAGATCAAAAGAGGGAGAGGCGAGACGGTGGTTTTGGAATGGAGATGATGGAGAGGAGAGGAGGTGGTTTTGCAATGGAGAAGATCAGAAGAGGGAGAGGCGAGACGGTGGTTTTGGAATGGAGATGATGGAGAGGAGAGGTGGTGGTTTTGCAATGGAGAAGAGGGAGAGGATGCGTCTGGCAATGATTTAGGATTGGGCGAGAGGGCTCACCTTGTTTGGATCGGATCAAAATCAAAATCAGTTTACCCTTCAATTAAGAAAGCGACCCCACATTAACTAGTCTCCCTTTTATTCTGGGTCATAATTGACCATGATTTTCGCACATAAAATATATGTTATACGTTGCAAAAATAATATAATTTGAAAGTACATTCAGATACGAACCAAACGATACAATTTTTGGTGACATGCATTCACATTTTGCTTGTCACATACAGTACATGGTCAAACTTTGACCCAAAATACGCAAAACAACAAAAAAATACTTCCAAGACCAGCGCCACTCTTCCGCTCTTCTCCTGTTCCAATCTAAATTCACCGTCGCTCCTCTCTTGTTCCAATCTAAATCCAGCGCCGCTCCTCTCCTCTTCCATTTCAAAACCACCGCCCCTCCTCTCCTGTTCCAGTCCAAAACCAGCGTCGCTCCTCTCCCGTTCTAATCCAAAACCAGCGCCGCTCCTCTCCTCTTCCATTCAAAAACCACCGCCGGCAAGTGAAGGTGCTGTGGAGAAGTAGATCGATGGAGGAGTACAACCGATACGTGAGGATCGCAGACGATGGCCCTGTGAAGCTAGCTAGGATGTTGGAGATACAGTCTTGGTTTGACAACAAGGACCAACTAGCGGCGACGGTGACATCCATGGCCAAATATCTGCAACAGAGCAAAAAGGCGGCGATACTCCCGGAGGTAGTCACGCCGGAGTACATAGAGCTGCTCCTCTGGGCCATGGAGCAAACAGATTCACCGAATCCGATCGTGAGGGAGCGGTGGTGGGAGTATCGATCCCAGAAGGAGCATCCACCAGAGATTGAAGGATCGAGCATCTACAGCGTGCCGTTTGTGAGGGTGTCCTGCCAGAGCGAGCCGGTGGATTCTTCGTCGACCGAACCCAACTGCAAGAGGAGAAAAGTAGTTGGCCCGACGACGCTTCCCCGCCATTGTCTCCCTCGCCGTTCACATCGTCTCACGCGGTGGTTGTCTGCCGCCGAGGAATAGGAGGGGACTGCCCACAGCCCAATAGTCGGGCAGGTTGTGAATTGTCAGGAGGAGCTTAGGGTTGTCAGTATTTGCAGGTTGTGAATTGTGTTTTGTGTTGTGTATTTTGAGAATACTTTCAGATATGAATGTCTTTTGAATTTCAGATTTGCAGTATTGAGCATATGAAGAATTTTATGAATTCTAGAGATCTATTTTTAGCACTTAAAAAATGTAGTTTCATAGGAGTATTAAAGTGCATTTAGAAGAAATCGCAAGTTTCAGCCAGATAAGAAATCGCAAGTTCGGGCCACAAAAGAAATCGCAGCTTTCAGAGGCAGAGCATTTATATTAACACGGCCTTTTCAAACAGGGTTAACATCATGTTGGAAGTTTTATTCGTGGTCGAAAATGGAACTACCAGCCAGTTAACATCATGCTGATCAACATTCATGCATAGCACATCTTCATATGATGCACAGTCAAAATGACCACACAATGTTGAGTGTGCGAAACACAGAGAAAACGAGGGACGGAGTTTTGGCAAGTGTTGGACGTGGTTTTGGGCTGCCCCGTCTAGGCTTTCATTTTTAACATGCGCAGCCCACGACCTCGGATGGGAGGGCCTGTTTGTATTTTCTTAGGGCCGTCATGTATCGACCGGCCTATGGACCTCCCATCCGAGGTATTATTTTTGGCAGCCCAATTTATGTATTTTTTTGAAAAAAACACAGAGGTCTGTTCTATTTTTCTATATAAGAGTAGGAACGCCAGGTACAACTTATGTTTCCCTTTTAACTATATTATATATATTTAAATTATTTTATATGTTATTACATATTATTTTTATTGTCATCCTATATTTAACAGATACTTGCATATGTAAGAAAACAATACCCAACATCTTATTAACTTATAAAAATAATTTCTTAACAAATAAAAGCCTGGATTGTTTTGGCACGAAATCCTAGTGATTGTGTACAAAACCTTGGTAAGATCTAAGGACGAATGTAATAATATCACTTATTATTTAAATATATTTATAACAAAATGCTCAGCCCTTTTTTATTTTCTGATAACATTGCTGGCCCAACCCAACATTATAATTAGAATCAGCCCAGCAAAATCGTGTATCTAGATAAAGTGCAAATGGCCTGTAATTTTTTAGGAAATAAAATAAATGGGCCGCATGAAAGCTACATTAATTGTTCACCCAGCCCAGCTAATGGCTGTAATTCAAAACAAGAGCAAATTGATCAGAATTCTACCGCATAAAAAAAAGATCAGAATTTCAAAAATGGGTTGAATACGTGCCACTTTCTTGGAGGTCAAATGTGGGCCAATAGGTCGAAGCCAACGCAAGTCGTTGTAAATTTAGTCAACAGATGATTCGACATGTTAGCCGTTGGATTTACATCCAACGACCGCATCCATCTTCAATCTCGCCTTCTTCCTCCAAAGACCGCCGACCACCTCCCGCCTCCTGCTGCTAGCAGCTCGCTTAGCACGCCGCTATGAAGTGCTACTCCACCGCTGGATGTGCCATCCTCCAACCTCCACACCTCCTGTTCTACTCCACCGATCGCCGAACCACACCGCACTAGAACCGCTTAACCTCGTACACCTCTCCGCTCGGACTCTACTCCCGCGTCTTCCCATCTCCGGCCATTGTTTGTCCGGGCCTCGCCGTCGTCCACCACCTTGGATGCGCCGCGACGTGGTCAACGTGGTCAATGAACGACACCATCGGAAGTAGATCGCATGGAGAGGTCGGCAGCCGGGTCCACGCCACACACAAGGAAATGCCTCCTTATTACGCCGCAAAATAATGATTCCTCCACCGACATCCGGGACCCACCGGAAGGGCCTCAGATTTTGCGGAAAAAATGTGCCCCACCGACTTGTCGACCCACCACTATCTTCGCACGCAAGGAAGTGCCTCCTTATTACGCACAAAAAATGAATACTCCCCGCCACCGGAACCCAACATACTGGGAGGCTGACTTGTGGGCCTACCAAGTTGACGGGGATGGAGGGCTTTGTCAACTTAGTCAATATGAACGATTCTAGCTCCTGTTACCGTACGATGTTCATCCAACGGTTGTAGTGCTTCTTGAACCTATGGTCTTCTTGCTCCAGCCGCCCAAACCAACGCCGGTCGTGCCGCGTGCTCCTGCCTCCCGTGGCCGGCTGTGGTGCCGCGGAGGCCTCACCGCCCCCTACTACTCCCACCGTTGGCCAGGTCATCCCTCTAATCACCCACACCCCCTATTAATCTACGGCGACAGCAGCCTCACATCGCAGCCGGACCAGTGAACCCTCGTACTCCTCTTCGTGGGGCATCCATTGCGCGTCTTCCCGGCTCGAGTCGCCCCGCCCTAGGCCTCACCATCGCCCACCGCCGTGGTGCTCTCGGCCGCGTGGTCAACGTGGTCAAGGAACGACTTCCATCGGATGTGGATCGTACATGGAGAGGCCGATACCGGGTCCACGGCCGCAGAAGGAAGTGCCTCCTTATTACGCGGAAAATAATGATTCCTCCACCGACAATGGGATCCACCGACGGGCCACCGATTTCGCGAAAAAAGTTTCCCCACCGCCGGGACCCACTAGCTACATCTTCGCACGCAAGGAAGTGCGTCCGCAAAAAAGATTCGCCGATCGTTGGGACCCACCAGCTACATCTTCGCACGCAAGGAAGTGCGCCCAGCAAAAAACGATTCGCCCGACCGCCGGGACCCACTAGCTACATCTTTGCACGCAAAGGAGTTCGTCCGGCAAAAAACGATTCGCCCCTCGATTGCTGGGACCCACCAGCTACATTTTTGCACGCAAGGAACCGCTCGATACCGACCCACTGGTCGAAGCATACGAAGCGTTGTCATTCGGTCGCGAACGGTATGCATATATATCGGTCGATGTAGAGGCGCCGCGACGTAGTAGTAGAGGCACGATGTGTCGTAGTAGAGGCGCCGACGTAGCATGTACACGCACGCATAACGCTGTGGTGCAAGAAAGAAAATACGGCCACGTATGTGTACATATGGGTGGGGTCTCGAATGCCTAGTCGCGCATACGTACGGCGAGGGCTCGTGTTCATGGGGAGGCAACGGAATGCGTCGTGTTCATGGGGAGGCAACGGAATGTGTCGTGTTCATGGGGAGGCAACGGAATGCGCCGTGTTCATTGGGAGGCAACAGAACGCGGGAGCCAACCGCTTGGACGGAACAGCGATGGAACGAGGCTGGCGTATCGCAAAACGGAGGAAACGGACCTCCTACGGTCGAAACGGGCTCCTGTTGATCGAGAGGGTGTGGCGTACCGCAAAACGGAGGAAACGGACCTCCTACGGTCAAACGGGGTCCTGTTGATCGGGAGGGGTGTGGCGTATCGCAAAACGGACGAAACGGACTTGTGTTGGAGCGCTACGGTCGAAACGGGGGGGGTGTGGCGTACCGCAAAACGGGACTCCACGGATACTGTTCATCTCCACCGTCGACCTCCTCCACCTCCACGGCCCTGCTCATCCAGCCTCCAAAGGCGCTTACTCCACCGGCCATCGCTCAACCACCCTCCACGGGCACCCTCCACCGCTCATCGCTCATCCAGCCCTCCACACCACGGGGCCTGCTCAACCACCCTCCACGCCCACCCCTCCACCGCTCTCATCGCTCATCCAGCCCTCCACACCACGAGTTCCTGTTCATCCAGAGGCAACGCCACCGCCATCGCTCATCCAACCCCCCGCAACGCCACTGCTCATCCCAGCGGCAGATCGATCGGCTTTAGTTAGCAGCAGCCGCAGAGCGGCGAATCGCCCAACGGGTTCGCTTAACAACCATCGATCGATCGCCGGGTTCAAGAACGCGTAGCTCGCAGTCAATCGCCGGGTTCGATTAGAGCCCAACGATCGCTCGGGTTCGCTTAGAGCCAACGGCTCACACACGCCACTGCATTCTGACGAGAGAAACGCATCGCCTCCCACCGTGAACCGCAACTCCCCAAAATTTTCCTCCCCTCGCTTCTACCACGATTTTTTCCATCATGGACGGCCCAAAGAATGTCATGCAACAAGCGTCTCCGCCCGCCCAGACGAAAAGCCCATTTTCTCGTCATGATTTTTGTCATAGAAGTAGGAGCCCACCACATCTATGATGATACCAGGTTTTGTCACAATTATCGTCAAAGAAGTGTCATATGTATGACAGAAAAAATTCGTTCGGCCCAAAATGTCACGGATGTGTCTTTTTTTTGTAGTGTTGCACCAGTCCATAGATGGATCGCTGGAGCTTGCACACTTTGTTAGCACATTTAGGATCGACAAAAACTTTTGGTTGCATCATATACAACTCTTCTTTAAGAAACCCATTAAGGAATGCAGCTTTGACATCCATTTGCCAGATTTCATAAAATGCAGCAATTGCTAACATGATTCGGACAGACTTAAGCATCACTACGAGTGAGAAAATCTCATTGTAATTAACACCTTGAACTTGTCAAAAACCTTTTGCGACAAGTCAAGCTTTGTAGATAGTAACACTACCATCAGCGTCCGTCTTCCTCTTGAAGATCCATTTATTCTCAATGGCTTGCCGATTATCGGGCAAGTCCACCAAAGTCCACACTTTGTTCTCATACATGGATCCTATCTCAGATTTCATGGCCTCAAGCCATCTGTCGGAATCTGGGTTCATCATAGCTTCTTCATAGTTCGTAGGTTCGCCATGGTCTAATAACATGACTTCCAGGACAGGATTACCGTACCACTCTGGTGCCGAACATGCACTGTTCGACATACGAGGTCCAATAGTAACTTGATCCGAAGTTTCACGATCATCGTCATTAGCTTCCTCTCTAGTTGGTGTAGGCATCACGGGAACAGATTTCACTGATGTGCTACATTCCAATTTGAGAGAAGGTACAATTACCTCATCAAGTTCTACTTTCCTCCCACTCACTTCTTTCAAGAGAAACTCCTTCACTAGAAAGGTTCCATTCTCGGCAACAAAGATCTTGCCTTTGGATCTGTGGTAGAAGGTGTACCCAATTGTTTCCTTAGGGTATCCTATGAAGACGTACTTCTTCGATTTGGGTTCGAGCTTATCAGGCTGAAGCCTTTTGACATAAGCATCGCATCCCCAAACTTTAAGAAATGACAACTTAGGTTTATTGCCAAACCACAGTTCATACGATGTCGTATCAACGGATTTTGACGGTGCCCTATTTAACATGAATGCAGCTGTCTTTAATGCATAGCCCCAAAACGATAGTGGTAAATTGGTAAGAGACATCATAGATCGCGCCATACCTAATAAAGCATGGTTACGACATTCGGACACACCATTACGCTGTGGTGTTCCAGGTGGCGTGAGTTGTGAAACTATTCCAAATTGTTTTAAATGAAGGCCAAACTCGTAACTCAAATATTCACCTCCGCGATCAGATCGTAGAAACTTTATTTTCTTGTTATGATGATTCTCCACTTCACTTTGAAATTCTTTGAACTTTTCAAATGTTTCAGACTTGTGTTTCATTAAGTAGACATACCCATATCTGCTCAAATCATCTGTGAAGGTCAAAAAATAACGATACCCGCCACGGGCCTCAACACTCATCGGACTGCATACATCGGTATGTATTATTTTCAATAAGTCACTGGCTCACTCCATTGTTCCAGAGAACGGAGCTTTAGTCATCTATCCCATGAGGCATGGTTCGCAAGTATCAAATGATTCATAATCAAGTGATTCCAAAAGCCCATCAGCATGGAGTTTCTTCATGCGCTTTATACCAATATGACCTAAACGACAGTGCCACAAGTATGTTGCACTATCATTATCAACTTTGCATCTTTTGGCATCAGTATTATGAACATGTGTATCACTACGATCGAGATTCAATAAACCATTAACATTGGGTGTATGACCATGGAAGGTTTTATTCATGTAAACAGAATAACAATTATTCTCTATCTTAAATGAATAACCTTATTTCACTAAACACGATCCTATCTTGTTCATGCTCAACGTAAACACCAAATAATATTAGGTTCAACACTAATCCCGAAAGTATAGGGAGTGTGCGATGATGATCATATCAATCTTGGAACCACTTCCAACACACATCATCACTTCACCCTCAACTAGTCTCCATTTATTCTGCAACTCCTATTTCGAGTTACTAATCTTAGCAGCTGAAGATGTATCAAATACCCAGGGGCTGCTACGAGCACTAGTAAGGTACACATCAATAACATGTATATCAAATATACCTTTGTTCACTTTGCCATCCTTCTTATCCGCCAAATATTTGGGGTAGTTCCGCTTCTAGTGACCATTTCCTTTGCAGTAGAAGCACTTAGTTTCAGGCTTAGGTCCAACTTTGGGCTTCTTCATGGGAGTGACAACTTGCTTGCCATTCTTCTTGAAGTTCCCTTTCTTTCCCTTTGCCCTTTTTCTTGAAACTGTTGGTCTTGTTAACCATCAACACTTGATGCTCTTTCTTGATTTCTACCTTCGCCGATTTTAGCATCGGGAAGAGCTCGGGAATCTTTTTCATTATCCTTTGCACATTATAGTTCATCACGAAGTTCTAGTAGCTTGGTAATAGTTACTAGAGAACGCTGTCAATCACTATCTTATCTAGAAGATTAACTCCGACTTGATTCAAGCGATTGTAGGGCCCAGACATTCTGAGCACATGCTCACTAGCTGAGCTATTCTCCTCCATCTTGTAGGCAAAGTACTTGTGAGAGGTCTCATACCTCTCGACACGGGCATGTGTCTGAAATACCAATTTCAGCTCTTGGAACATCTCATATGCTCCGTGGCATTCAAAACATCTTTGAAGCCCCGATTCTAAGCTGTAAAGCATGCTGCACTAAACTATCAAGTAGTCATCATATCGAGCTTGCCAAACATTCATAACGTCTGCATCTACTCCTGCAATGGGTCGGTCACCTAGCGGTTCATCAAGGACAGAATTCTTCTGTGCAGCAATGACGATAATCCTCGGATCATGGACCCAGTTCGCATCATTGCTACTATCATATTTCAACTTAGCTTTCTCTAGGAACATATCAAAAAACATAGGGGAGCTACAATGCGAGCTATTGATCCACATCATAGATATGCAAAATACTATCAGGACTAAGTTCATGATAAATTAAATTTCAATTAATCATATTACTTAAGATCTCCCACTTAGATAGACATTCCTCAAGTCATCTAAATGATACGTGATCCAAATCAACTAAACCATGTCTGATCATCACGTGAGATGGAGTAGTCATCAATGGTGAACATCTTTATGTTGATCATATCTACTATATGATTCACGTTCGACCTTTCGGTCTCCAGTGTACTGAGGCCATGTCTGTACATGCTAGGCTCGTCAAGTCTAACCCGAGTATTCCGCATGTGCAAAACTGGCTTGCACCCATTGTATGTGAATGTAGAGCCTATCACACCCGATCATCACGTGGTGTCTCAGCATGATGAACTGTCGCAACGGTGCATACTTAGGGAGAACACTTATACCTTGAATTTTAGTTAAGGGATCATCTTATAATGCTACCACCGTACTAAGCAAAATAAGATGCATAATGATAAACATCACATGGAATGAAAATATGTGACATTATATGGCCATCATCATCTTGTGCTTTTGATCTCCATCACCAAAGCAATGTCATGATCTCCATTGTCACCGGCTTGACACCTTGATCTCCACCATAGCGTTGTTGTCGTCTCGCCAACTATTGCTTCTACGACCATCGCTACCGCTTAGTGATAAAGTAAAGTAATTACATGGCGTTTGTATTTCATACAATAAAGCGACAACCATAAGGCTCCTGCCAGTTGTCGATAACTTTTCACAAAACATGATCATCTCATACAACAATGTATATCACATCATGTCTTGACCATATCACATCACAACATGCCCTGCAAAAACAAGTTAGACATCCTCTACTTTGTTGTTGCAAGTTTTACGTGGCTGCTACGGGCTTCTAGAAAGAACCATTCTTACCTACGGCACAAAACCACAACGGTGATTTACCAAGTTTGCTATTTAACCTTCACAAGGACCGGCCGCAGTCAGATTCGATTTAACTAAAGTTGGAGAAACATACACCCGCCAACCACCTTTATGCAAAACTAGTTGCATGTCTGTTGGTGGAATCGGTCTCATGAACGTGGTCATGTAAGGTTGGTCCGGGCCGCTTCATCCAACAATACCGCCAAATCAAAATAAGACATTGGTGGTAAGTAGTATGACGATCACCACCCACAACTCTTTATGTTCTACTCGTGCATATCATCTACGCATAGATCTAGCTCGGATGCGACTGCTGGGAAACGTAGCATGCAATTTCAAAAAAAAAATCCTACGCTCACGCAAGATCTATCTAGGAGATGCATAGCAACAAGAGGGGGAGAGTGTGTCCACGTACCCTAGTAGACTGAAAGCGGAAGCGTTTGCTTAATGCGGTTGATGTAGTTGAACATCTTCCCGTTCCGACCGATCGAGTACCGAACGTACGTCACCTCCGAGTTCTACACACATTCAGTGCGATGATGTCCCTCAAGCTCTTGATCGGGCAGAGGGTCGAAGGATTAGATGAGTTCCGTCAGCACAACAGCGTGGTGACGGTGATGGTGATGTGATCCCCGCAGGGCTTCGCCTAAGCACCACGAGAATATGACCGGAGGCATAAACTGTGGAGGGGGGCACCGCACACGGCTTGGAGCAATTCGTGTGTCTTCTAGCCCCCCTCCCCCCGTATATAAAGGAGGGAGGGAGAGGAGGCCGACCCTAGGCGCGCCCCAAGTGGGAGGAGTCCCACTTGGGCTCCTAGTAGGATTCGCCCCCCTTCCTTTTACCGGAGGGGGGCAGGGGAAGGAGAAGGAGTAGGAGGAGGAAAGGGGGGCGCCGCCCCCTTCCCTAGTCCAATTCGGCCTCCTTCCTGATACGTCTCCGTCGCATCTACCTTTCCAAACACTTTTGCCCTTGTTTTGGACTCTAACTTGCATGATTTGAAGGGACTAACTCGACCGACGCCGCTTTCAGAGAATCGACATGGTGTTATTTTTGTGCGTAAATAAAAGTTCTCGAAATGACCGAAAATCCATGGAGCAACTTTTCGAAAATATAAAAATATCGGCGAAAGAATTAGTGCCAGGGCCCACACCTGTCCACGAGGGTGGGCGCGCCTCCCCGGGCGCGCCCCTGCCTCGTGGGCCCCGGATGTCCACCGACCTCAACTCCAACTCCATATATTCTCTTTCATGGAGAAAAAATCGAGAGAAAGTTCTATCGCGTTTACGATATGAAGCCGCCAAGCCCTAATCTCTCTCGGAGGGCTGATCCGAGTCCGGTCGGGCTCGGAGAGGGGATTCATCATCGTCGTCATCATCAACCATCCTCCATCACCAATTTCATGATGCTCACCGCCGTGCGTGAGTAATTCCATCATAGGCTTGCTAGATGGTGATGGGTTGGATGAGATTTACCATGTAATAAAGTTAGTTTTGTTAGGGTTTGATCCCTAGTATCCACTATGTTTTGAGATTGATGTTGCTATGACTTTGCTATGCTCAATGCTTGTCACTAGGGCCCTCTCTTGCGCTGGAAACCCCTCCTCCCCTGGGCAGGCCATGGCGGCACCGGCGGCCAGATGACTCCCTCCTCCCCTCCCCTCCCCTCCACTCACCTCCCGTCACCAGGAGAGGAGAGGAGAGGAGAGGAGATGAGAGGAGAGGAGAGGGAGATCTCCACCTTGCAGCCATGGCGGCGGCGAGATCCGCTCGGGGATGGGAGGACCATGGCCTGCTCTTCGTCAAGGAGACCGATGCCATGGAGCCTCCTCAAGGTCCGACCTGGTGAGTTCAATCTATTGGTTCCGCCATTCTTCCCTTCCCTATCTCCCTCTACTAAGGCAAACCAAGTGTTCTAGCAAAGAACGGCGCGATGAAGTCATTGCCCGGCGATATGGAGAAGTTCCACATTGTGAGCTTACAAGACAACCAACAGCAGATTTATCGCAAGGCTTGACTCGTCGCTTGGGCAGCCCTCACTCCATCGAAGTGGATCCATCAAGAAACCAAGGACTGTGCTCGTCTTTTCCGGGGTGCTCGCTAACACTATGTCCGCACACTTCAAAGAGTTACAAGCAGTTCATCGCCACCGAAGATCTTTTGGAGTGCACTCCGACATCAAAGTTGGAGCCCATCCATCAATAGGAATACCAACCGCAAGTTCGTGGCTGCTTGAAAGGTCTGTTGGAGTTACCGCCGATTTGCGGGATTCTTGTATATCTCAAAGAAGGTGCTCTTCCAATCGATGATGGGTTTTCGTCGACAAGTTACCGCTATGCATCCTGCTCGATGGTACCGCACGACAAAACTTGATGCTAGCTTTGTGGTCGGAGAACAAGAGATGGACCGAAGGGGATATTTTTGGAAAGAATGACTGTTAGTATTTGTCCTTCCGAGAGCCTTATAGTAGCCAAGAATGCCAAATGTGGAGCTAATTCTTGTGGTAGTACAATGCTGCTCCTCCTCATGATACCGAGAAATATTCAAAATACTTGCAGTTTGGGGTTGCAAGCAACTCTAGACATAGAATGGATGGTGGAATGAGACAAGACCAAAGACCTAACAAAGGAGGTTTTAGCCATGATGGCGGTGCCATTGTGCTGAAAGGCACCGATATGTACGATTTGGGAGTTCCAAAGTCTGCAGGTGGATTCAATTCTAGCAAATGCAACTTTGATGGTCTTCTCAATTCCACGATAAAAGTGGGTATTCAATACATTTTGATTGCTGAAATTTGAAACAATGACCGTGTTCAGAGGAAGCACAAGAAAGTGGGTATGAAAGCTATGAGACGATGGCCAATACAGATATTGACAGGCTGGAATATCATTAGAGTCCGCGCCAACGAATATACATAGCGACTTAAAGTGTGACAATATATTCATAAATTCATAAATAGTCCTTATGGAACAGTGAAGATCGGCGACTATATGGTCTGGCGACATTATTGCATCAATGGAAAAAGCAAAGTGTCAAAGGTGTGTGACATTGTGTTTTTCTGACAGCTACGGATCTGTGAATTTACTGTGGATATACTCTCAGGTTACTTTGTTTATAAATTTATTTTAGTCGTACTAACAACCATTGTGTTAAAATGCAAAGCATTAGACTTTACTGACACTAGAACGCTTCACGGCAATACAATGAGTTGCTTGGGTATTCCAACCCCTTGATGAACCCTGTGCTATTCGCAGCCTCTTCATTAATCCAAAGAAGACACCGCGCCCTTCGATCCTCCTGCATCACTGCAATCGGGCCGTGCTCACATCGTCTGCGGTCACATGCGCAATCTCTGCGCTCGACGCTGCCTCCACCGAGATTCATTGCAAGGTCTGTTCATAGCCACGGTTCTTGCTCCGTAACATTGTTGATGCTCCTGTTAATGGATAAGTGTCCAACAAAATTACCTGCAGGGTGCCTGAAACGCCCACTGCTGGGTACATGCATACAACAATTATGCCATGTCTTCCCTATTCGATCGGCCGCATAGGTATGTTTCTTTTCCTTCTTTGTTTAGTTTTAAAGAAAAGATTAATTTCTCAACTCACCATATTTTTATACTATATATAAGCATGGATGACTAGAATAGTTGATTGTCAGTTCACTTATATTTCTCCTATGGAAAGGAGCATCAGTTTTACGCATGCTTCCCGGGTCCTTGGTGAGAGGTCTGTAATTTAGCCAGAGTCAGGTTCAGAGTTATTGACTGAATTTTTCGGGCACAACCATCAAGCAACCTGAGTAAAGCTTACCTAAGCCAATGATTTTGTTATTTTAGCTAGAGCTGTGTTCGAGTTGTTCACTCTGGATTTTTGGGCACAACCATCAAGCAAGCTAGCACGTATTGTTTAAGCTGAAGCAAAGGGCAGCTAAGCTATGAATGCTTCATTCTTTGTTCTACACAAATGCAGCTACTATTTGTATTTGATCTAAGCAAAGGTGCAACCAATTGAAGTTATTTTGAAGAACCTTTTGAGTATATATGTTCGATTTTATAGCCTGCAGAGTCTGTAGAGTAAAGTTTTTACATTTTGTGAATCGATTTGTTTGTGCCATTGCCGATCATGTACTTCTTTCTGTGCTTGGAAGCATAGTCTCTTGAGCTTAGTTTTATTTGGGAGGGAGAGAGAGGAAGAAAGGTTGATGACCCACCATCCAACAACCAACCCTACCAAACTTGGAAATGATAATATTAGGCATTCTATTCCAAGTTAGAAGTACAATAAAACAGCAACATTGTCTATTCATTTGCCTACTTGAATACTAAACAAGATTACTTCCTCAATTTTAACCAGATGATGATTCACGAATTTATATATGAGGAAAATTCGTTAGCTTCTTGATGTATTGCTATAATTGTTTTTTACGATAAGATCTGTTAGATATAATCTTCATATTGTATATATACACGTACTTAAAAAGTACAAAATAAAGGAATTTCCATAGTAGCTTAGTCAAGAGAAAGAACAAGAACTAATTAAACAATATATTACTCTCTTCGTCTCTGTTAGATATAATCTTCACATTGTATATATACACGTACTTAAAAAGTACAAAATAAAGGAATTTCCATAGTAGCTTAGTCAAGAGAAAGAACAGGAAATAATTAAACAATATTACTCCCTTCGTCTGGATTTTTTTAGTGTTAGATACATCCATTTGAGCGACAAATAATTTGGGATGGGGGAAGTATCAGGAAAGACAGATTACGACAGTGTACAAAATGGAACACCCATGTGCTACAAAATGACATGTCCGCATCAATTATGTACTAATACCAAATACTCCTCCGTTCCTAAATATAGATCTTTTTAAAGGTTCCAACAGAGACTAGACTACATACGAATCAAAATGAGTGAATCTAAATTCTAAAATATGTATATATACATCTGTATGTGTTCGTATTGGAATCTCTAGACGCACTTATATTTAG
The DNA here is from genome assembly GCA_021437245.1 of Aegilops speltoides. NCBI lineage: Eukaryota > Viridiplantae > Streptophyta > Magnoliopsida > Poales > Poaceae > Aegilops > Aegilops speltoides. Next base: position 179,290,470 of record CM038147.1, read on the forward strand.
GAACGGAGGGAGTAGATTTTAGAACTCAATTCTCATAGACAAAGCAAGAACCTTCGATGACTAATGCTTACAAAATTATTCTTCTATGCAATATGATGAAGATAGTCCATGCTTCAATAACTATATCAAAAGAACTACACATTGTATATATACACATTCTACTAGTCTTCTAACTTTCTTTTTTCCCATTTTACAGATTTGCTTAAGATCACGGAAGCTTGGGTTGATGGAGTGCTTGTATTTAGTTTTTGTTTTGACCTTGTGAAACTTGCTACCTATGGATGAAACTGTGTAATATTGATGAAACTATGTATATGTACGGATGAAACTTGCTACTATTGGTAACATGTATTGGATATATGTGTTCATGACTATTGGTAATATGTGTTGAATATGCTATATTGGTCATATAAATATATTTGTGTTTGATTTTCGTGAAAATGAATTGATATAAGAAAAACAAAATTAAATGGGGCAATATAGTCACTTTGCCATCTCATTGGCAGATGGCAAAGAGCTTTACTATCACCGGCGATGGCAAAGAGGCCACATGTCATCTACATTTAAAATTTGGGCTGGTTTATTTGGGCTTTTGCCATCTGCCAAATAGATGGCAAGCTCTTTGCCATCTCGTTGGCAGACGGCAAAGATGTAGCCTTTGCCATCACCGGCAGATGGCAAAAGTTATTGCTCTTTGCCATCACCGCAGATGGCAAAGTTATAGCTCTTGCCATCACCGGCAGATGGCAAAGTCACGTGCTCTTTGCCATCACCAACAGACGGCAAAGAAGCCTTTACCGCAGGTTTCAGACGACGGTTTGCCATCTGGCCGGCGGATGGCAAAGCCTTTGCCATCCGCCGACCATGCCTTCGCCATCTGCCATGGCAGATGGCAAACTGCCAGATTCCAGTAGTGGAATTGTGATAATTTCTTGAGAGCAGCCGGGATTTATGAAGACTTTTATTCTTTGGCTGATAATGCGGGCCTCACCGACTTCCTCCACGACTGGATCGAACAGTATCTCTTACTCACCAATACTTTCGTGCAAAACTTCTACTATTATCCTAAGAATTCACCTCCTTCAGTAGCTTTTCATCTATAGGATGAGGCTAGGGAGATGTTATTACGTAATTTTTGCGCGGTTTGCAGAATACCCTTCGAGGGCAGCCTAGACGAACCACATCGTAAAGATGTGGATGGTTTTATTGATACTATTACTGTAGGGGAATCGAGGAAGGTTTCCGATGCAAGAATAACTAGCATACATTTTCCTGTTTTACGCTACTTTGCCATATTTGCTAGTTGATGCTTAATTGGTCGCGGAAATTGTGGAAACCTCGGTGTTCCTAATATTATTATTCTGTTCCATGCCTTATTTTGTGATGACCCTTTTAGTATGGGTGCTATTATTGCTAAACGGTTAAGTCTGAACCGTACAAAGGGCCCCATCTTTGGAGGTATCTATGTTGCACGCCTTGCTAAACACTTTGAGATACCTATTAGGCATTACGAGAAAAAGGAGACACTGCTGCCTCCTACTTTCTAGATTATAAGAGCATGATAGCACAAGAGTTTATTGTTAACAATGATGATAAGATGCTTCTGTATAACCTGAGATTTAATAAGAAACACAATGAGATTATTATCTTGCATGTGCCCTCTTTGTTTGATTTAACTGCAGGCCACTACCTCATCTTGCCAGTGGCCGTTTACGCGCACCGAGGCCAGGCATCAGCTCTAGAGCCTGAGCCGGAACCACCACTGGATCCTTATCGTCCATCATCTTATCAGTGGGATCCGGAGCAGATCGCCAGCCAATGGCAGTACGATGACGCTCCTCAGTACACCGGGGAGAGTAGCCGCGGTCCATGGGCATAGACCAACTTAGGCCAAAAGCCTAAACTTGGGGGAGTACGTATTTGTCACAAACATTACATTCATGTTCACACACTATTCTAGTTATCGGTGCTCATACTTTTTCTTTGTACTATCCATGCTAGTTTAAATTCTTTTTCTAGATTTCTTCTCGTGTGTTTGATAAACCTTAAGAAAAACCTAAAAAATTAGTTAGCTTAATTTCCATGCTTGTAGTAGCAATTAAAAGAAAACCCAAAAAGATTTCTCGCTCTTCTTTTGCTTGTTGGGAGCTCTCCCGTGTAAATAGTTTTATTTCTTTACCTTCCTTTGGGGGTCGAGAGGAGAAGACCATAATGAAAATGCTTAGTGGCTCTAATATGCATGATTGTTGATTTAACCTAGAGCCCATATTACTTTGTCTTCTCCCTTGAATTGAATGCTTGCAGATTCCAGCTTAGTCCAGTGACGTGCACTATTATTATTATACACACCGTTTGGTCGTGCGAGTGAAAGGTAATAATGACGATATATGATGGACTGATTGAGATGAGAGAAGCTGGTATGCTCTCTTGTTTATGTAAATATGATTAGTTCATTGTTCCTGATTCAGCCTATTATGAATAAACATGTTTTCAATGACAAATAGAGATTATAGTTGCTTATGCCATGCTTAATTAGCTAGGAGCTTATAATGTTTTACCTTGCGTGCCAACATGCTATTAAAATGGTTGTGATGTGGTATGATAGGGTGGTATCCTCCTTTGAATGAATTGAGTGACTCAACTTGGCACATGTTCACGCATATAGTTGAAACAAAATCAACGTAGCCTTCACGATATTTATGTTCATGGTGGATTATATCCTACTCATGCTTGCACTCGGTGTTGATTAATTTTAATGCATGTTCATGATCTTGTCATTGCCTCGCTTGGTCGCTTCCCGCCTTTTGTTAGCCTTCACATGCATAAGCGGAATATCGCTTGTGCAACCAAACTCCATAAACCCTAAAGTTATTCCATATGAGTCCACCATACCTTCCTATATGCGGTATTTACCTGCCGTTCCAAGTAAATTTGTATGTGCCAAACTCCAAACCTTCAAATGAAATTCTGTTTTGTATGCTCGAGCAGCTCATGTATAAACTAGGGCTGTCTGCAGTATCTTCCATGTTAGGTGGGTTATTCTCAAGAGGAGTGGACTCCGCTCCTCATTCACGAGAAAATGACTGGTAACCGGGATGCCCAATCCAATTCTCAAATCAAATCAAAATAATTAAACAAAACTCCCCCAGGATTGCTGCTAGTTGGAGGCACCCGCTGTTTCGGGCAAGCCATGGATTGATGCTTGTTGGTGGTGGGAGAGTATAAACTTTACCATTCTGTTTGGAAACCGCCTATAATGTGTGTAGCATGGAAGATATCGAGATCTCATAGTTGTTACATTGACAGTGAAAGTATACCGCTCAAAGTGTTATTCATCTCTATTTCAAAATCGAGCTCTGGCACCTCTACAAATCCCTGATTCCCTCTGTGAAGGGCCTATCTATTTACTTTTATGTTGAGTCATCACCCTCTTATTAAAAATCACCCGCTGGAGAGCACGTTGTCATTTGCATGCATTACTATTAGTTTATATTGGGTATGACTTGACTGGATCTCTTTTACCATGAATTACAATGTTTAGCCAGTCCTTGATCCTTTAAAGGTGCTCTGCATTTATGTTTTGCGGTCTCAGAAAGGGCTAGCGAGATACCATCTTGTCATATCATATTATGATTGTTTTGAGAAAGTGTTTTCATCTGAGTTTTATTATTATTGCTCGCTAGTTGATTATGCCATTGATATGAGTAAACATGAGACCTAAGTGTTATTGTGAATATGGTTAGTTCATAATCTTTGTTGAAAAATTGAATGCTGGCTTTACATATTTACAACAACAGGAGCAAACAGAGTTTGTAAAAGTCTTTTGTTTATCACTTTCAGTTTATCAATTGAATTGCTTGAGGACAAGCAAAGGTTTAAGCTTGGGGAGTTGATACATCTCCGTCGTATCTACTTTTCCAAACACTTTTGCCCTTGTTTTGGACTCTAAGTTGCATGATTTAAAGGGAACTAACCCTGACTAACGTTGTTTTCAGCAGAACTGCCATGGTGTTATTTTTATGCAGAAATAAAAGTTCTCGGAATGACCTGAAAATCCACGGAGCAACTTTTCAGAAAATATAAAAAATATTGGCGAAAGAATTAGTGCCAGGGGGCCCACACCCTGTCCACGAGGGTGGGGGCGCGCCCCCTCCCCCTGGGCGCGCCCCCTGCCTCATGGGCCCCCTGGATGTCCACCGACCTCAACTCCAACTCCATATATTCTCTTTCGTGGAGAAAAAATCAGAGAGAAAGTTTCATCGCGTTGTACAATATGGAGCCGCCGCCAAGCCCTAATCTCTCTCGGGAGGGCTGATCTGGAGTCCATTTGGGGCTCCGGAGAGGGGGATTCGTCGCCGTCATCATCATCAACCATCCTCCATCACCAATTTCATGATGCTCACCGCCGTGCGTGAGTAATTCCATTGTAGGCTTGCTGGACGGTGATGGGTTGGATGAGATTTACCATGTAATCAAGTTAGTTTTGTTAGGGTTTGATCCCTAGTATCCACTATGTTCTGAGATTGATGTTGCTATGACTTTGCTATGCTTAATGCTTGTCACTAGGGCCCGAGTGCCATGATGTTAGATCTGAACCTATTATGTTTTCATGAATATATGTGAGTTCTTGATCCTATCTTGCAAGTCTATAGTCACCTATTATGTGTTATGATCCGACAACCCCGAAGTGACCATAATCGGGATACTTCTCGGTGATGACCGTAGTTTGAGGAGTTCATGTATTCACTATGTGTTAATGCTTTGGTCCGGTACTCTATTAAAAGGAGGCCTTAATATCCCTTAGTTTCCATTAGGACCCCGCTGCCATGGGAGGGTAGGACAAAAGATGTCATGCAAGTTCTTTTCCATAAGCATGTATGACTATATTCGGAATACATGCCTACATTACATTGATGAACTGGAGCTAGTTCCGTGTCACCCTAGGTTATAACTATTACATGAGGAATCACATCCGACATAATTATCCATCACTGATCCAATGCCTACGAGCTTTTCATATATTGTGCTTTGCTTATTTACTTTACCGTTGCTACTGTTACAATTATTACAAAACTGCTACTGTTACTTTTGCTACTATTACCGTTACTTTCATACTACTTTGCTACTAGATACGTTGCTGCAAATACTAAGTTATCCAGGTGTGGTTGAATTGACAACTCAACTGCTAATACTTGAGAATATTCTTTGGCTCCCCTTGTGTCGAATCAATAAATTTGGGTTGAATACTCTACCCTCGAAAACGGTTGCGATCCCATATACTTGTGGGTTATCACTTCCCTATGGGGGGCGTGCCACCCCTTTGTGGGCTGGTGTGCCTCCCTCCTATGGCCCATATGGCCCATATCTTTCCTCGGGGGGTTCCAGTAACCCCTCCGGTACTCCGATAAGTACTCGATACATTCCGGAACCCTTCCGGTGTCCGAATACTACCTTCCAATATATCAATCTTTACCTCTCGACCATTTCGAGACTCCTCATCATATCCTTATCCGGGACTCTGAACAACCTTCAGTCACCAAAACACATAACTCATAGAATACATATCATCATCGAACATTAAGCGTGCGGACCCTACGGGTTCGAGAACTATGTAGACATGACCGAGACACTTCTCCGATCAATGACCAATAGCGGAACCTGGATGCTCGTATTGGTTCTCACATATTCTACGAAGATCTTTATCGGTCGAACCGTATGTCAACATACGTTATTCCCTTTGTCATCGGTATGTTACTTGCCCGATATTCAATCATTGGTATCTCCATACCTAGTTCAAACTCGTTACCGGCAAGTCACTTTACTCATTCCGTAATTCATCATTCCATAACTAACTCATTAGTCACATTGCTTGCAAGGCTTCATATGATGTGCATTACCGAGAGGGCCCAGAGATACCTCTCCGATACTCGGAGTGACAAATCCTAATCTCGATTTATGCCAACCCAACAAACACCTTCGGAGATACCTGTAGAGCATCTTTATAATCACTCAGTTATGTTGTGACGTTTGATATCACACAAGGCATTCCTCCGGTGTCTGGGAATTGCATAATCTCATAGTTGGAGGAATATGTATTTGACATGAAGAAAGCAGTAGCAATAAAACCGAACGATCACTACGCTATGGGTCTTGTCCATCACATCATTCTCTTAATGATGTGATCACGTTCATCAAATGACAACACATGTCCATGGCTAGGAAACTTAACAATCTTTGATTAACGAGCTAGTCAAGTAGAGGCATACTAGGGACACGATGTTTTGTTTATGTATTCACACATGTATCAAGTTTCCGGTTAATACAATTCTAGCATGAATAATAAACATTTATCGTGAATAAGGAAATATAATATAACAACTTTATTATTGCCTCTAGGACATATTTCCTTCAGTTGCCAAATCAGGATAAGTCTATTTTGGGTCTCCAGGATGCTCGTGAATTGATTGCTATTACTTTTTGGTACTTGTGGTGGGAAAGACGTAAGCTGGTTCATGAAGGAAGACTCGAGATGCTTATCACTTTTCTATGGGGATTCGTGTTATTACAACAAATCATGCCAGAGGGGGATGGATTAGGCCTCCTTTGCTTTTTGTAAAACTTATTGATGCATCTTTTAATCAAGATCTACTTAGAGGTACAGCTGACGCTGTACTCAGACTCTCAGAGATGATAAAGAGTATTTCATTGTTGGTGGGAATTGAAAAATTGATTGGTGTGCCGATGTCCCAATGGTTGAAGCTTTCACACTAAGATTCCACTTATTTCTAGTGCAAAAAGCAGGCTGCAACCACCGCGTGATTATTTTTGAAGGTCATCAACGCCATGAAGAATGGAGCATGATTGCTATTCTTTTCCGTTTGATTTTTCTTTTGCTAGTTTTGAACATTATAATAGAGAAGCGGACAAGGTGGCTTACGAACTTGCCATGTCAGCTAGATTTTCTCCGACCAAGGATTGGTTTGAGGAGCCTCTGAGAGAAATTGTATCTTTTAACTGTTATTTCCATTTAATAAAGTTGCTCATTTGAAAAGATCATAGAAAAAATGATGCCTTGCTCGCTCAAACAAAACTAACTACCAATTTTTGACTAGCTAAATACCTGTGTGTTGCAATGGAATGAAACAATATTTAGAAAGTAGCAACATGTGACTGATTGTCCTTGATCATGGTGATGTTAATTACGTTGTGACGTCGGTGACTAATTATTGTGGGTGCATATGAAGCACTAGATTATGGGGTGTTTTGGAAAGAATATCTACTATCAAGAGAAGTGTTGTTGTAAAAAATTGTACTATTAATTATCTGCATGCTTAATTAAATGTCTGATTAATTTATTAATCACATTTATGGCTAGGTTTCCAAATTACTTTGGCCTGAAAAATCCCTATTTGAACTGACCTAATTAATTGTACATGTAATTAGTTGTCTGACTAATTAATTGCAACCAACCTGTGGTTGGATGGTTAGAGGGACTGTGGTATCCCAACCCATCAGGATTCAAATCCTGATGTTCGCATTTATTCTTGAATTTATTTCAGAATTTCCGGCAATGTGCATTCAGTAAGAGAAAACGTTCCCGTCGACGACGAGGTGCCTATGGTGACTTCGTAAATTTCAAAATAATATGCCGGCTCAGTCTTTCAAAGGTGCACATAGGGGCAGCGTGTGCATGTGTGTGTTTATAAAGTGAGTGTATGCGCGTTTATATGAGCGTTTTGCGTCTGTACTGTGTTAACAACATTGCATTAATGACTATATTTTCAAATTGATCCGATGCTTTCTAACTGCATCAGTGACTATGTGCGAAACGACGATGTACCAACTCTTTTTTAATAGCATAAAATTAGTGATCACGTGTGAAACGACGACGTACCAACTCCAATATTATAATAGATTTTAAAAATGATGTAAATTCAAAAATTTCCTCAAAATACTACGAACTTCATGGTTTTTTGAAATACAGATATAAGTAAGTTTTCAAGGATGAAAAAAATGCACATATTTTTTAAACCATGAAATTTAAAGAATACTTTTGGTTTTAAATATTAAAAGAAAATGAGGAAAAATAAACCAAGAAAATTCCACCAAAAACCGAATGAATATATTAGAAAAATCAGTAGTGTTTTTAAAAATGATAGAAACCATTCAAAACCAGCAGGAAAAACAGGAAAAAATAAACCCAAATAAAAATTGACAAAACCGTGTAACATGTGGTCTTTCCCAGAAGAATTGGATTTTATATTTTTTTCATGAGCATCTCCAAGACCAAGGTTATTTAGTTCTAATCTGTTGTTAGACACTAGTTCATGAACATATTTTTAAACAGTTTTAAAAAATATAAGAATAGTTTTTTCACCTGCATATATATATAGTTTTTAAATTCTTGAACATTTTAATACCTACAATTATGTTTTAAAATTTATGATCATTGTTTTCTATTCATAAATTATTTTTCTAATAATACATTTTACATCTGTTCAAAAACTGGTTGCCGGTTTTTTGAACCAGTTTCTTTTAGCAAGCGAACGGGACAGCCTCGAGGGAGGAGGGTAAGCAACTGGAGACCTTTTTGGGCCCATATGTGCTTGTTGGGCCAGGCGGGCTACACCGTACGGCCTATAGTCTCGGCCCACCTTTTTACCACCACGGAGAGACCCATCGGTCGCCTATCGGCAATTCCCCGTCCCGAACCGTCGTCGTGTACCAGCTTCGCCGCCAGCGAGCTAGGGCTTTCCACTCCGAGGATCTCCCGGCCATGGCATCCCACGACGACGACCAGGACCTTGTGGTCTACGGGACGCCCATCGAGCGGGAGGAGGACATCTCCGCCCGCAAGCGCCGCGCCGTCGCCGACGCAGGCCAGCTCCGGGCCCTCCCCGCCTGGAAGCAGGAGGTACCCCCCCCCCCCTCCCCCACCTCCACCCCATTCACTCTCTGTGTACCCTTTGTAATCGAGCATCGGGATATATTTTTCTCCCTTTTACGGGGTTAATTGATGGCGCATTAGTTGGTAATATATTTCAGCTATGATCACTAGCAATTTCGTAATTCCTCCGTCCCCAAAAAGCTTGTCTTAGATTTTGCTAGATATGGATGTATCTAAGACAAGTAATTCGGGACGGAGGGAGTAGTTTAGTAGCTACGCATGCTAGTTTATACATCCGGGTCCGTCGGGAAAGCGAGTTCTTCAATTTAGGGTTTATTATGACAGAATCGTGTTCAGTGTTTCAGTTTAGTGTTTTGGAATCCATTGAACATCTTTATTAGTGTTTGTTGCGGTTGGGGATGCTGCAAATGTTCTTCAATTTAGGGTTTATTTGACGGAATCGTGTGGAGTGAACTATGGGGATGTTCTGGTTTGTAGTAAGGTTGCCACGCTTAACCTTTGGCTTGCAGTTGCGGTGCGCCACACTTTCTTAGCCACATGGTCCAGATGTCATAGGCTCTTTTTTCTTTGGCCAAATCTTGCCACACTTATGGTGACCATTTTGTTCACCACACTTTTTTGTGGCTGCACAGTTTGCCTGATGTTAGTTGTGGCAATATTTCTTTCTTTTGTTACCAACTTGTTAGACACTTGGATTGTCTCTTCTGTCAGCATTGCCATGAAATTGTGTAGCATATGGTTTGCTTTAAGTAACCAAATACCTCTGTTTTTTATTAATAATGAGATGTGATCGGAGTGTAGGTCAGGGATGAGGAAGGGCGGAGAAGATTTCATGGTGCATTTACTGGAGGCTTCTCTGCTGGCTTTTACAATACTGCTGGCTCAAAAGAGGGTATGTTTGTTGCCCTAAGATTATGTTTTTAATATGTGACAGTATCACTGAAGAAATGAATGGAATTATAAAAATGTCATTTACTTTAGGATGGACGCCACAGACATTCACATCTTCACGAAAAAGTAGAGCTGAACATAAAAAACAAAGCATATATAATTTTCTTGATGAGGAAGATATCAAGGTATGTGATGCTTTTTTTTTCTTCTAGTGCTCACTTTTTGTGTGGAAATTGACTGCAGCAGTCGTACACTGTTTTGTTGTATTTCAATTCATGGTATTCCATACTGGATTGCCTAACGTTTAATGTTTTGAGTGCGAATGCAAACACGCCATGTTCTAGTCATTAGAAAACAAGACAGTTACATGAAAATGCTTTGATTTTCAGTTTTAATAGACAAGTAATTTTGCTTTGTAATGAAATTGCTCCATGATTGGAAGTAGAATGATCACATCAATATTATAACTATCATTATCTGCGAAATTATGCCAGGATAACTATAAGCATGTTATCTCACATCTTTAGTTAATTTACTTGACAACATATATCTGTTTACAGATGCTTGCTGTAAAGGTAAAGTTAGTACAGATATTTCCCATCAAAGAAGCAAAAGACTGGAAACTGTCTTCCCTGTTTCTTAGAATGTTGAAAATGTGTAAACCTTGACGAGCATGTACCAGTGGTTACTAGTGTCAGTGTTGACGTATTTGAGTGAGTTTGGCCCCCAACAGTGTCAATGTTGTTTTTGGCTTTGATTGTACATAAGTGATTTCTCAGGATAAATTTGTTTCGTGAATTGTGAACTTATCTGTTGACAAATTTGGTCACCAATTTGCAGGATATGGGAGGTAATGCCTTGGAAACATCTCAACAGTATGATACATTCGGTTTTACAGCTGCAGAGCATGCCAGAAAGCAAGCATCCAAGGAACAAAATGAGAGGTTAGCATCTTTACATTGCATAACTGACATGAAGCTTAGGGGATGTTTGGTTGGCTACAACACTTGGCTAACGGCTAACCTAGGTTTGGTAAAGTGTGGCAAGCCACACTTCTTGTGGCAACTAAGTTGTTTGTCACAAGTTAGGTTGTTTTGTTCGCCAATTGTATGTGATGGATGAGCTGGCCATGGTATTATGCAACTTTGGTGTGCCCAAACCGCAGCAGTGAACCATATGGCTTTCATCAGACAAACATGCATGAGTTGTGGTAAGGGGTGGAAATTAACCCAACACCCTTGAAATCAGCTTTACTTAAGTGTCCTCTTTAGCGTTAGCTGCACTGAATTATTAATGTGGCTATACACACTTTAGATTTCTAGCATTACTCTGGTCTTTATCAATTTATGTTCGTATGACCATGCCTTTTTAACTTAAATGGCAAAAGTTAGTGTTCTCAGTTCACCACTCTAATTGATGTATATGTAAACATATCTGCACATCTGCATGCAGACCATCAGCTATTCCTGGACCTGTTCCTGATGAATTGGTGGTCCCCGCCACAACCTCGATTGGTTTGTCTCTGTTGTTTTATCTTTTCAACTACTCCCTCCGTTCCTAAATATAAGACCTTTTAGAGATTCCAATATGGACTACATATGGAGCAAAATGAGTGAATTTACACTCAAAAATGTGTCTACATACATCTGTATGTAGTCCGTATTGAAATCTCTAAAGGGTCTTATATTTAGAAACGGAGGGGACCGAGGGAGTATATGTATTTTCAGATAATAGTAATATCTTAACATCTTTTGAGCAGGTGTGAAGTTACTGATGAAAATGGGCTGGCGCCAAGGTCGTACCATCAAGGATGCACATGCTGACTCCTTATATGGTATGCATTTGGTCTGTGAATTTGAAGACATTTCATAGTTGATCTATGGGACAAACTTGTTCCGTGTCGCTTTCAATGTTTTTCGTTGAATTCATCCAAGGTCTGGCCTACCATCAGGTCAGAACGACAAATTATGACAGCCATGAGCGGCCTATTGTATCGGCTGTAGAAAATCTGAGTTCACAAATTATCTTAGTCCAACAGTTATCTGTTAAAAAAAGCGTTGTGCTTCTCAAATAGCGACCTAATGGTTTGGTGTGGTAGTGTTGTGCTGTTATCTAACTAATTAACTGCTGATGCCTACAGAGTCACGTAGGGAAGCTAGAAAAGCGTTTCTTGCACTCTCTGGTGTCAGTAATGATGAGGATCAAGATCAAATTGCTTCTCAGAAATCTAGAGTGGATGAAAATGTCGCAGAATCATTTGACAAAATAAGCGCTTCAGGAAATACCCCAGTAAGCAGGACATGCATCTCTCTTGATTATTTGTTGAAGTTCGTGTTTCCTTGTTTAATTGTTTGTGAGCACTTCTCTTGTAAGGTTTCACCTTTTTACTTCTCTTTGGTTCTTATGATGTACTAAAGTGCTCAATGAACTTTTTTTCTTCTTAAACTTCAATGAACTTTTTTTCTTCTTAAACTTCAATGAACTTATTGTGATATTTTTCTTGCAAATCCGAACTATATTTAAACCTCGTATAGCTGTTCTATGCTATAGACTGCGCACAGTGCAATTTTCCAAATGAAGTACATAATATTGTTTTATAGCTAAACTAAAATAGTAAGTACTTTCATACTAATATATTTTGTCTAGCTCCTGCTAATCATTGTTCTAAAACCAAATATTAAATTTCTATCTTGAAGACCGTAAAAAGTCACTAGCAGCATTATAAAAGACAGATGATTAGTATGATAGTATCTAACACATGATTGGTTGGTTGCCTAGTTTCAGGTTAGCCTGCATATTATGTCCAGTATGCATTGTGTGGGTGGTAAAGAATTTTAGCAAAAAGTTTTAATCTGGGGAAAAGATTTGCCTTTTACCACTGCAAATTTACGGTGTCTTGGCTGCCATAATAAACTAATTATAACTCCCTAATTAAGTAATTATACTACTGGTTGGACCTGACTACTGGGAAGCTAAGTTTGAGATTTAAAGATGAACTTGGCTGTGTGGATAAATCTTGCATCCCATGAGCCAGCCTGCTTTTTGTACGCAGGCCACTAAAAACTTAATTATGGCACCCTGTCGGTCTGCCTTGAGGACTATACAGGCAACTATTCATGCAATAAGTTACTGTTGCTCAAAAAGTGTGCATGCAATTGCTAACTTGTTTTCCATAATGAAGAAAACATCAGCTGATCTTCCTGGTTTTCCATAAATATTTAGGTGTATGTACTTCATCCAAAGGAAGATCTGCATGGTTTAGGTTTTGACCCATTCAAGCATGCGCCTGAGTTTAAAGGTACCATACTCCAAGTCCCCAACAAATAATCATTTGAATGGATCTCCTGGGTCCTGGCTAGGCCTACGGACCTGACTAGGCTCGCCTTTTTGAACCTTGGCTTGACCTCACATTTTCTTTCTTTGCAGATAGGAAAAGATCACACAAATCAATGAACAGGGACCGAAACCGAAGTGATGTTTCCGTGAGGGGAAGTCTCCTGATTTCAAACTGTATGATTGTCATGACCCTTACGTTCAGTTCTCTATTTTGCTGATATTGCTCAAGTATATTGGGCGGAAAATCTTAGCTAGTGGTTTGATCATCAGCAGGACAATATGCTCCTGGCTTTGGAATTGGAGCACTCGAAGAGCTTGGTGTTGAAGATGAGGATATTTATGCATCAGGTAATTTAATTATCTTCTGGTCCATTTGAAACTACGTACTGTTAATATTGAAAGTCTTGAACTTTTGATGGAAGCACATAGCATTTTTGTGTATCATTCCTTACTGAAATGAAATGGTCGGTTATGGTAGATTCTGAATGTACAATTGTTATCTCCTTGTACCACTGTAAGGCGAATTCTTGTTTGTTCCTGTGAGGATGTGTGCTATCAAATGGAAATCTTGGCAGTTGTGCATATAGCTTACAAGACTTAATAGACTTGTTTCACTGTTTGAAGATGCTATTTCTATTTAAGATGGACTGGCCCTTTGATATTGTTTCTCACATGCCTTACTATCCTTACATTTGTCGTGCCCAGGTTTCAATTATGAACAAACAGAAGTTGATATCGAGCCTTCAAAAACATCTGGGGACAGTAAGTTTAAACTTGAAGACAAGAAGAGAGGTTTCTTCCTGAGCTTTAAAATCGCCTCAAATTCCGAGTACAAACTCGAAAGGTGATGCTTCTCTTTGATTTATAATTGATTAATGTTAACACCTTCGCTTGTTTTTTCTATCCTAGTACTTGCTTGAACTTTGTATGTATGAATCATTTGATTCGCTCTTTCCACATATTGTCACTATGTTAGGTATTCTTTTGCTGTTTATGTTGTGCTATGTAAACCTGTTTTATACTTTCATACTTGTTAAGTTGGATCTATTGATGCCAAACCTCTTGCCAGTATGTGGTTGAAAGAACCAAAGATGTGCATAACATGACATCTATTTTAGAAACTTCTTGTGATTTGTGAGCGTTTGCACAAAGCAATTGGTAGAGAAGTAGTACATGCAATGACAATCTAGCATGCCAGTTTAGTGAATGTTACTTTAAATGGTAGTGCTGTATTGTAAAATCTAGTTAAATTTACTCATGAATTAACAAAAAATATAGTCAAATTAATTCTAGCCACTTCCACCCAATGAACTCCTGACACGCATACAATTGTGTGTTTTTAACCGAATTACTCTCTCTCTCTCTCTCTCTCTCCATGATATGTATCGATATGTGTTTTCAACTGAATTATCGCTACATAGCAGTATGTGGTGATATGTGTTTTCCCAGCATTCATACCATCGTGTGTAGCGATATGTGTTTTCAACTGATTATTCTCTCCCTCTCTCTCACGCACACACACATCCCCGCACGTGCGCTAGTAAAGTTGTCATGTGCATTTTATGCGTTGATGTTTCATCTGTCAACATTCAGTAAATGAATTGTCAAGGTGTTCCTCAGCTGCCCTGGGAGTGTATATAGGCAGCCAGGTCGTCAAGTCAAGAATGGAAAAATAGTTACTGGGTCTTGCCATGTTAGTTTAAGCTTAGTGGAATGAGCAAATAAATACTCCCTCTGTCCCAAAATTCTTGTCTTAAATTTGTCTAGATACGGATGTATCTAATACTAAAATGTGACTTGATACATCCGCATCTAGACAAATCTAAGACAAGAATTTTGAGATGGAGTATGAAGGATGACAGTTCTTACCTGTTAGCTATGTATATATTGTATTATTATAGTTCACATTAAACAAATTAGTTTACTCAATTCCATATTCATCTCATATATATGTATTCATCTTGGAAATTTGGTGACACTGTGCCTCTTCAGATTTCATCCTCCTGAGATCCCAGCTGATTTTGATGGTCGCCATAAGTTCTCAAGTCCAATTCAGACAGCTGATAAGTTCTCTGATCTAGCTCCTCCTGAGGTTCCTCCTCCAGAAGATACTACTTTGAGATTATTGATTGAGGGCTGTGCTGCTATGGTTGCTCGTTGCGGGAAACATATAGAGGATTTCTACAAAGAGAAAAGTAAAGCAAGTCCACAGTTTCTTTTCCTCGATGGAGGAGATGGATGTAGCTACTACACAAGGAAGTTATGGGAGCATCAGCAGAAGTTTATTGACCGACAAAGACCTGATGCTGTTAAGTCGAAGCCTTCTTCTGACAAGTTGACAGCTGAGAATCGTGGAACTATTCTTGGTGAAAAGCCTCTCGATAGAAGCTCCAAACCATCTAGCTCATTTGTTTCTGCAAAAGAAGCTGTTCAACTACAATCAAATCTTGGTGACACCTTTGTGAAGCCAATATCTCTTGTATGTTTTTGAATTGCATTGTCTTACCAATTATTGTTGCCTCCCTCATTGTGCCACACTCTTTATATGAATTACCTAATCTTGGTCTGATTATGCAATGGATTATTCTTGCTTCGCAATAGGATGGTGTGCCAGAGTCAAAGAAGCCTTTTAGAAATGAGCCAGCAAAGCAGGCAAGGTTTGAGCAGTTTCTAAAGGAGAAATATCAGGGTGGTCTTCGTATTGCAAGTCTTGCTCCTACAATTACAATGTCGGAGGCTGATCGTGCTCGTGAAAGACTAGATTTTGAGGCTGCTGCAGATGCAATTGAAAAAGGAAAAGAATATAAGGCTATAGATCCTTTGTCAATATTGGGTTTACCTGGATTGAATGAGCAACGCTTTGTTTCATCCACTCAACTAGAGGTAGGTTAGCTCTTTTTTTTTTTGGAACAAGAGGTAGGTTAGTTTATTTGGGTCTATTAGTAATGTCATGTCTCTTTTTCACATTTTAATCCTTAAAAACAATACAGAGCTCTGCGGTACTCCAAGATGAGAGGCCCATGTATCCACAGAGGGAGGAGTTTGAATGGAGGCCTTCACCAATACTGTGCAAGCGTTTTGATATTGTTGACCCTTTCATGGGAAAGGTAAATTTAAGTGATTCTATATTGTTGGGTATGTGATCGTGTTAATTAGCCAATTACGATAGGCAAATGAACTAAAAATTAAGTACACAGAATAAGAAAAATAAATTGGTGATCTTTGAAAAGGAATGGGGTCACAGATACACACATATACATTGCGGTTTATGTTAGAGTATCGTCGTAAATTTCCCCAGTTGTACGCCATAAATATAATGTTGTCCTTACTTTTATACTGTTGTAGCTAAGTACAGTTTCCGATGTCTAGTTCTAAGGAGCTGATTTGCAACTGATAAATGTATCAGTTCTAGTCTTCTAGTACTCTTACTCTACTTTGTTATTATTTGCTATTTGGCGTTAAATCAAATATATATTTTCAAAACGTCACTCACGCTGACATCTGATCATGCATGCTGTATGTGCAGCCAATGCCTCTTCGAAGACCAATAAGCAAGATGGACACCCTTATGTTTATGACCGAGTCCACTAAAAAGATAAATGAAGATGTAAGGGGCTCAAGTACGATTCCACAAAATGCTGCTGTGTCAGGAACAGAAGAGACAGAGGCACAGGAAACTGCAAATAACCCTGATATTGTGGCAAGCAGTATGCAGAGGCCTGTTGATCTTTACAAGGTACTCCCTCCATTCCTTTATAATTTATGTAACATGTATTTGTTTTCTAATAAAATTTCAGTAAGGTGTATTTCTTCTAATTCCTCGTAATCCCATGTTTAGCCCTCTGAAAAAAAGGAAAGTATCTCTCTCCTGATTTCATATATCTCTTCTATTAGAAAAAAAAATAGGAAAGTATCTCTTTTCCGATTGCCTGTATCTCTTCCTTTTCCTAGCTTAATTGATTTACTTGCCGCTAACCAACAAATTGGCCAAGGGTAATTTCGTCCTACATTCTCTATTATTTTGTGCCTTGGTCACCGTGCCAGAAAAAATACACTTTACATAAAGGAACGGAGGGAGTAATAATTACCCCAAATGTATGTTCTTAGGGGAAACATTGGCAGAAATTCATGTGGAGTTAAACCATATCTGAAGGATTATCTTGGCATGTTTAATTTGTGCTCCCTCTACTTTCTGCTCAGACTGAAACTGACCTCTCTAATAGCATTCATATTGCTCCCTGTATTGAGCAGTGCACCAGGTTGTTTTTCCATTAGAGACTACCTCGTCTCTACATACAAAATACACCAAAAGTCCTAGCTCATGGCCTCACTTGGAAAAACAAAATTTCTACATGCACTTCATAGAAAACATATGTACAAGTAGAACTTATAGAGCTTCATGATTATTGAGGGTAAAAGGCCTATAATAATAATGTTGCTCTGTTGTCTTGTAAAAATATTCTTCTTACCTTGCTACAACAACAACAAACAACAACAAAGCCTTTAGTCCCAAACAAGTTGGGGTAGGCTAGAGGTGAAACCCATAAGATCTCGCAACCAACTCATGGCTCTGCCACATGGATAACAAGCTTCCACGCACCCCTGTGCCCTGTCCATAGCTAGCTCTTTGGTAATACTCCAATCCTTCAGGTCTCTCTTAACGGACTCCTCCCATGTCAAATTCGGTCTACCCCGCCCTCTCTTGACATTCTCCGCACGCTTTAGCCGTCCGCTATGCAATGGAGCTTCGAGGCTCATAATGAATATGCCCAAACCATCTCGCATTTATGTTGGACAAGCTTCTCTTTAATTGGTGCTACCCCAACTCTATCTCGTATATCATCATTCCGGACTCGATCCTTCCTTGTGTGGCCACACATCCATCTCAACATAAGCATCTCCGCCACACCTAACTGATGAACTTGTCGCCTTTTAGTCGGCCAACACTCAGCGCCATACAACATTGCGGATCGAACCGCCGTCTTGTAGAACTTGCCTTTTAGCTTTTGTGGCACTCTCTTGTCACAGAGAATGCCAGAAGCTTGGCGCCACTTCATCCACCCGGCTTTGATTCGATGGTTCACATCTTCATCAATACCCCATCCTCCCGCAAAGATTGACCCCAAGTACCGAAGGTGCCCTTCGAGGTACCACCGCCATCAAGGCTAACCTCCTCCTCACACCTAGTAGTATCTTTGAAACCGCACATCATGTACTCGGTTTTAGTTCTACTAAGCCTAAACCCTTCGATTCCAAGGTTTGTCTCCATAACTCTTAACTTCCTATTTACCCCGTCCGACTATCGCCAACTAGCACCACATCATCCGCAAAGAGCATACACCATGGGATATCTCCTTGTATATCCCTTGTGACCTCATCCATCACCAATGCAAAAGATAAGGGCTCAAAGTCGACCCGATGCGATCCTATCTTAATCGGAAGTCATCGATGTCAACATCACTTGTTCAACACTTGTCACAACATTATCGTACATGTCCTTGATGAGGGTAATGTACTTTCTTTGGGACTTTGTGTTTCTCCAAGGCCCACCACATGACATTCAGCGGTATCTTATCATGGCCTTCTCCAAGTCAATGAACACCATATGCAAGTCCTTCTTTTGCTCCTCAGATCTCTCCATAAGTTGTCGTACCAAGAAAATGGCTTCCATGGTCGACCTCCGTGCATGAAACCAAACTGATTTTTGGTCACGCTTGTCATTCTTCTTAAGCGGTGCTCAATGACTCTCTCCCATAGCTTCATTGTATGGCTCATCGACAATTCCACGATAATTAGTACAACTCAACATCCCCTTGTTCTTGAAGATTGGTACTAATATACTCCGCCTCCATTCTTACGGCATCTTGTTTGCGAAAAATGAGGTTGAAAAGTTTGGTTAGCCATACTATCGCGATGTCCCCGAGACCTTTCCACACCTCAATGGGGATACAATCAGGCTCATCGCCTTGCCTCCTTTCATCCTTTTTAAAGCCTCTCGACCTCGGACTCTGGATTCGCCGCACAAAACGCATGTTGGTCTCATCAAAGGAGTCGTCCAGCTCAATGGTAGAACTCTCATTCTCCCCATTGAATAGCTTGTCAAGTACTCCCGCCATCTATGCTTAATCTCCTCGTCCTTCACCAAGAGTTGGCCTGCTCCGTCCTTGATGCATTTGACTTGGCCAATATCCCTCGTCTTCCTCTCTCAGATCTTGGCCATCTTATAGATGTCCCTTTCGCCTTCCTTCGTGCCTAACCGTTGGTAGAGGTCCTCATATGCCCGACCCCTTGCTTCACCAACAGCTCGCTTTGCGGTCTTCTTTGCCATCTTGTACTTCTCTATGTTATTCGCACTCCTATCCGGTATAGGCGTCTCAAGCAATCTTTCTTCTCTTTAATCGCCTTTTGGACATCATCATTCCACCACTGGTATCCTTATCTTCGCTTCCCTTCCTGGACACTCCAAACTCCTCCGAGGCCACCTTACGAATGCAAGTCGCCATCTTCATCCACACATTGTCTGCATCCCCTCCTTCCTCCCAAGGGCCCTCCTTAATGACCCTCTCCTTGAACGCCTGAGCTGCCTCCCCCTTGAGCTTCCACCACTTCGTTCTAGCGACTTTGGCGTGCTTATTCCGCTGGACACAAATCCGAAAGCGGAAGTCAGCAACCACCAGCTTATGCTGGGGTACAACACTCTCCAGGTATTACCTTACAGTCTAGGCACTCACACCTATCTTCTCTTCTCGAGAGGATGAAATCAATCTGGCTAGAGTGTTGGCCACTACTAAAAGTCACCAGATGTGATTCTCTCTTTCTAAAGAGGGTGTTAGCTACAATCATGTTGTAGGCTAGAGCAAAGCTTAAGACATCTTCTCCTTCTTGATTCCTCGATGCCATAGCCAAAGCCCCCATGCGCCCTTCAAAACTCATGTTAGATGTACCCACGTGGCCATCGAGGTCTCCTCCTATGAAGAGCCTCTCACCAATCGGTACACTCCTAACCATGTCTTCGAGCCTTCCCGAACTCCCTCTTGGTGTTCTCATTGTAGCCTACTTATAAGGGCATACGTGGCGATAACATTGAGAACCAAGTCCTCAACTACCACTTGACCAGATAATCCGGTCCCCACGTCTCTTGACGCTACCACTCCATACTTGAGGCTCTTGTCGATCAAGATGCCTCGCGCATTCTCGAGACGTCCCGTGTACCACAGCTTGAAGCCGGTATCCTCCACCTCCTTCGCCTTTTGTCCTCTCCATTTGGTTTCTTGGACGCAAAGGATATCAACACCTCTCCTCACCGCTGCATCAACTAGCTCCCGAAGCTTCCTTGTCAGAGACCCTACGTATGAATAAAAAAAATGATTCTTCAAAATCCTTAAGTACCATGTATATAAATATAACAATAACGAGAGGTTTGAAATGATTTGGAAGCATCAAAATGACCGTCTTCAATGGAAGCTCGCCTAATGTCCAATGGGTGCTGCTGGCCATTAAAGACGAAACACAACTTTGGTCCTTGGTTGGGGCCAAAGGCTTGGTTAGACTGATCCGGGGAGAGTCTTAGTCCTGGTTAGTGTGGGTCTTTTTTCTTGCTCGTGGTCGGTTCGTGCGCGCTCGCACGCGAGCGCGCGTGTGTGTACCTTGTACATTTGTTCTTGATCCAGTGATACTCACCTCTCCTGCATATTCGAGAAAAGAAAATAATAGTAGGAGGTAGCCATATTTGTTTCATCAAGGAGAAAAAACTCCAAACTTTACTGTGCACTTGTGGAGAATGGCATAAATTGACATACATAAATGTAGTGAAACAATAGGTTAGAGTATATACATGCTGTTTGTTGGAAATTGGGTTATCATAATTCACGTTGTAAACCTTTAAATAAGTATATTTTCCTACACGGGCCACATAATTGGTATTGCCCAGTTGGTTATTCAGCACTGTGAGATAAAGGCGGGGAGTTTGAACCCATTTTCCTGCAATAAGGGCATTTCTAACCGATCCCCTAAAAAATAGAGGAGGATCCGGCCGAGTAAACCTTAGTGGAGTATTTATACTCCACTAAGTTTTGGTCGGTTCTAGCCGATCCCCTAAACTTAGCGGAGTGAAACATACTTTTGGTTTAAGCATATCGTCGAACACTTGTCGTGCAGCCTATATTTGGTCAATTGATTGAATCTTTGTAGCGTGGTCACGGTGTGTGCACGGGCGAGTGCTTGGTTCCCTTCTACACCTCTCGGAGTCCTGCTTGCTCCACACGCGGATGTTCTTGCTGTCCGGGCCGGTGTACGGAGCGTCGCCCTTGGCGGCGAGAGAGTAGATGTGGCCTTCTCCCTGACGAGCAAGCTGATGAGGCTGTTGTCGGACACCATTGTTGGCGCAGCCACGGACGGCTCGCTGTGGTGGTTTCAAGGGGGGCATGTTGTACAGTGGGCAGCGTGGGAGCGGGAGGAGGCAGCAGCCACGGTGGCGACGAGGAGAATGCGGTGCATCGGGCTGAAGAGCTCCCACGCCCGGGGCTCGCGCCGCCCGTCCCCGACAAGCTGCTCTGCCTGCCCGTCGCCAGGGTGCGAGCATGGGAGTCTGTCGCCGGCCCCTTCGCTGCCGCGGGAGTCATTGCCGCGTGTGACTTGGGCGGCGTAGTCCTTGCCGGCTAGGGTGGCGCGATGCACGGGGATGCGGCACACATGTGCTTGGTGGCGATGCCTGGGACGGTGGGGGCCGAGGGCGGCGAGAGGCGGAGGGGAGTAGTGCTAGCGGCAGCTCGCGGGTCGGCCAGAAGAAGGTGGGACGGTGGCCGGCAAGGTGGGATCTGTGGCTGCACGGTGGAAGCAGATTGGAAAGGGGTTGGCGGCGCTCTGGGGGAGAAGACGCCGGCGCGGAGGGAGGAGGCTGGCATGGTCGGGGGAGATGACGGGCCCGGAACGAATTCGGGTTCGGAGGGGATCCAGGGAGATTTTCCTCGGCCGCCTCCAGCCGGAGTAAATATACTCGTGGGATAGGCGCTGGAGTATTTTTTTTTTACTCCACTAACTGGTTTAGGGGATCGGCTAGGTGCGACATAGAGGTGGAAAACCGAAATTATCCTCCCTTCCGGATAGGGGATCGGTTAGAGTTGGGCCTAAATTGGTAACCTTAAATCCTTATACCATGCAAGTATGACGTCTTGTGTATTAACATAATTAGTGCATTCAAATTTCCCTTCAATAAATGGAATAGTAGATGCAATGCTTCATAATGGGATATTGTCATTTTTTATCTTGTAGAAGCACCAATTTAAGTCTGATGCCAGGTATGGGTTCTGATAGTTGTGTTTACACTCACTTCTTGCACAGATTCAGATTTGCTTAGCTGGTTGGTATCTTAAATGTGGGGTTGTCCATAGTTCAAAAAAGCGCTAGGCGTTAATTGTGCGTTTTGCCACCGCCTTGCGCTTTACTGACCAAAGCGCATGCTTATGCCAACGCCTAGAGCCTAGGCGCGCTTAAGCGCTCGCTTAGGCGCGCCTTTTTTAACTATGGGGTTGTCAGAGAACTTGGACAGTTGTCTAGGCTTCCTCTTTAAGCCTGTAAAATATTTCATGTTTAGAAGAGCTTAAGCCTATATGGTGGCTTAAGCTGCTCCACAGGTGGACATAATCCTACTGTGCATGCCAAGTTTCCATAAAACGTGAAAAAATCATGTATGCACAACATGCTACGCATACGCACTTGCAAAAATAAGATCATTTGTGTACTGTACAAAAAGTACAAGAGGTGAGATACTCGCAGAGCAACTATATGTGCACAAATTACCTTCTTATAGTTCACAAATGGTCATATTGTATAGCATGTTGTGCATCTGTGAATTTTCTGTATTTTATTTAAACACACAAATTACATTTTATGATGGTGATGTGGGCGCAAGAGTTGCTGATTTTGATTCCACAGTTGTCTATGTTGTCAATTAGGAAATTGTTAATTGGACTTGAGGGTTCTGTACTTCTGTACTGACAAGTTATTTGTTGCGCTTTCCAGGCAATCTTTTCTGATGATTCAGACGATGATATGGATGAACCTCTTAACAATCAACAAGTGGATCCAGTGAAGACGAGTGAAGGTGCCAACATGGCTCTTAATCGTCTTGTTGCTGAGGATTTCCTGGAATCTTTGGGTAAAGAATTGGGATTGGAGGTTCCTCCAGAGAAACCTGCCCAGCCACCGAATGTCTTATTTAGATCCGAAATCCTTCCAATGGCTGATGCAAGTGTATCTAGGAATGGCCAGACATCTACTTTTAGGGAGATAAAGGAGAATGAGGGTTCTTTGGGTTTGATGGAAGCTGCCAATGGTAATGGGGACGGTCCTTCATCCAATGTCGAAAAGCTTGATTTGAAATATGAGCATAGTGCTGACATAGGCCGGTCACACTCTTCACATCGTCAGATTCGGAACGGTAGTCCGGAGTCTGATACTTCTATTGAACGTCATAGGAGTAGGAAAAGAAGATCCCATCATCGAAATCGGAGTCCAACACCAGATTCTGGTTCTTCTGATGAACGACGTGGTAGTAAGAAAAGAAAGTCACATTCAAGGCATAGAGCAGGCAGGAGTAGAACTCCTGATGCCGGTTTGTCCTCTGACAGCCAAAAGAATAAGAGAAAACGTCGGGAGAAAAGGAGTCATCGGTCCCGCATGTCTGACAGTGATTCTAGTGATCATGAATACAAGGAAAAGTATACATCTAGTAGTAGAAGATCATCTGATAAAGACAGAAGTAGAAAGCATTCTAAACACCGCAGGCACAGAAGAAAAGACTCTGCATAATGTTCTTGAATACAGCTACAGGAATATATGGCTGCAAATGAAAGAATTCACACTAGCTTCTCCAGATCATCCAAGTTGGTGAAAATGTTGGGCCCGATACTGAAGTGGATGTTTATAGTAAGCATTCTAAACCAACCTTATGTTTTTGTTATTGTGTACATGGTATTTTGAGTGAGCTGTTATTTTTACCTGCATATGGTATTTTATATTTATAATGGTGGCAGATCCTTGTCTTCATTGTACGTGATGCTTTGAGTTGTTAATTTACCTAAGCATGCCTATCACTTTCTTGTCCTTCACTTCAAATTGTTATCCTACATTTTCTGCACTTACTTCAAGAATGGACAAATAGCCTTAAAAGATTTAGAGATCACAAATCGTGGCAGAAGCTAGAAACGAAACCATTCTAGTGTTTTTGTAGAACTATAAGTGGAAGCAAAAGGAAAAAGGGAAATTCAAAGCTTAAGTTGTGTGCTAGCGCTGCTAATTTGATCCTTGTTGGTTTGGTCTTCCAAATGGTGTTTTGTTCTGGGCCAAGCTCGTATCCTGTACATACCTGGGCAGCACTTTCGTAAGTCAACTGTGTTGCTTCGCTCCATGCAAATCATGTGTCCTACACTTGCATTGCGGACTGTTGCGGTTAGCAAAGTTATATTAATCTTAAAGAAATTGCATATAACCAGTGAAAGTTATCTTGGTGTTACTTGAAGCCCGTTTCCAAAGGGTTATGAGACTAGTTGTGTTTTCCATCCAAGAGTTGCTGAGTTTGGCAGGAAACTAGCTGGGAATGGGCTTGGTTTGAGCCAAACTATGGTGACCTGAATGTTTATAGTTTTCCAAGTTTATTTACATCTCTTGGTGATCATGATGCTTTCTTCATAAGAAACACAATGCGGTAGGATTTGGCTGATAGATGTTGCCGTCTTTTGGATAGTCATTCTTTGAGTTACAGGTCTGATGTGGCTTCTGTCTTTTGTGTCTTGATTTCTTCCTTGCACTACCCATATTATTACCCAACTTTGTGGCATTCTGTTGAGCAAGGAAAACTAATGTACCCGTTTTGTGTTGTTGCAGTCACAAGTTGATACCGTGTTATCCAGTCATCCAAAACTATTTGATGAGATTCTTGCGTTGTAGTTACTGAGATTCGGGTTGTTCGTGCGGCCTTCCTTTGTATGTGGAGTTTCTGTTGCCATCGTGCCTCTACCTCCTGTTGTGTTGTCTATGTCATGTCATAAATTCGTTCCGTTCCGGAAGACTGTCTCTGAAGACCCTTGCACAACCCAAACTGCCAGGCGTGAACAGGTGTAAATAGAAGAGAATTGGGTTGTCATTGACATAGTATTTAGATTATCATTTTCGGTGGTGTTGTTTTCAGTTACAAATACTATTTCTGTCATGCCAACACAATGTATATCGGTTAGGACAAGAAAAAGGTTCATTCTCCTTGTGTGCTTGCGCACCTGTGGTTTTGATGCAAATGTCGAGCGAAACAGCAACCACCACCCGGTAAAGAGCTCGGACGCCAGAACGAAGCCTGGTGAAGCACACGTGGACTGGCACATCAGCGTATGGTAGCGTCATCATGTAGACATGACGAGGACCGGTCGAAAAGGCGCACTCGCTTCATGCAGACTCTACTACAGTACATGAGCCGCAGGCAGGCATGATGATTCCCGCGTGAGAGGCCTAGAAGATTCGATTCTTGGGTCGGGCGGCAAGCCTCGCACGGGATGCCATTACATCCAGCATCTCCAACGCACGCACGCACGCGTCGCCCTCGCCTGGTCCAACTTCTGTTTGCTGCCCAACTGCGACGGGCCCGGCGTCACCGTCGCCCGCCATCGCTGTCGCCGCGAGATACGGCGTCAGCGGCGCCGAGAAAAGAGAAAAGGCGTCCCATAGGATCTGTCTCTCTTTCCAGCAGCATCTGACGCGGGAGATCCTTTTTGGTGCTGATAGTTTATGTACTCTCGTGCTGCTAGGCTGATTGGACCCTATCTACTTGCACCGGACGACCACCTTGCATTAGGATTAGGGGTATGTTATGTTATGTCAGCATGGTAGTAGGACGTGTGGCGCGGTCTGCTGCGCTTCGCGGTCGTGCCGTGCGTGGTGACGGGCGCAAGGCGACGCCGGCTGCTGTTGCCCGGGATAAGAGCGAGCGAGCGAGCTGTTGGTTGGGCGATCACCCGCCCGCCCGCGCAACACGAAGGAGGTGGTTAACCTACCGGCCACCAACCCTCCTCCTCTCCGCGCCCGTCCAGTCCACGACGGGCGTCACGGCACGTCGGATTCGACCGACTGATGACTGATTGACACGATCGACGCGGACCCGTGCACGGACGGACGCACGCAGGCGGACGGACTACGTATAGCAGCAGCTTTGCAAACGGACACGATCGACGCGCTGCGCTGCGCTGCACGCGTCGGGAGGAAGACAAGTGTGCCGCGCACAGACTAGGCAGCTAGCTAGCGTGAACCCGTCTTGTTCTAGTACATGCGTCTTCTTGGACAGTGGAATTCAGTTAAGTATAATCGCGCCGACGGTAGCAGCCAATCACTCAATCAGGTGAGGCCGGGATGGCGTGGCGTGCAAAGTGTCGCGAGTAGTGTGTTTTACATCGGGAGATGATACCGAGGGAAGTGGTGGTGGTAGCGAACTTTGTCACCGTGCCTTTGTTTCTTTTTGCGTGGTCGAGGAGAGATCGTGTCTTTCCCCAAGTACATCTGGCGTCCTTCTGTACCACCACTAGTATACTAGTTTAACCGTGCTCCGAGAAGGGATGTCTTTTCGGACGTTCCAAGGGCCAGGAATGCAAAAGATTCAAGGCATATAATAGCCAGACATGCGAGCTAATAAACAACAAATGCTGCTTACTTGCATACGTACTTAAACTTCTTCCATGAATGGCAACAACTCCTCTACGTCCGCAGCCCCCAATAACCAAAGCGCGCTTGTTCGTTTGACTTTAGGGCTCAATCACTTTGCGATTTGCATACGTGAACAAACGCATTGATTTTGAATTTGTTGGCGTTTTGGTGATGACCACATGGTCCTCCAATAAGGATCACGACTGGTGATATGTCTCCAGAGTCCAGACTCTAGAGTCAAATTAAATACCACGTAGTAGTAGTTGCTTGCAAATTGGACCAATGCTAGCTTATACAATGCCGACAATTATTGGAGCCCAACGTCCAGTTATTATTTAAAAATAATCTCAAGTAAAATGCCAACTTGGTAAGTCTTAGTCAGACTAGACTTAATTAAAGCCCTAAAAATAATCCTTCACATCATGTGAGGTAACAGCCTGGCTACTAACAAATGTGGTTCGGACTTCGGACTCAATTGTCAAGTACTCAAATGTTTATTCACATGCACCTGTCAGAACATGTATTGGATTTCTTTTATTATTTTTAAAAAACAACATGTATTGATATGCGAAATTTGCATACTCTGTGAATATCAAATCCAGTTTTCTGGCTGAAGAGAAAAAAGAATAAAAACATCCAGGTGCTAATTCTATCCAGTTTAAGTCGGGCACATGTTTTTAGGTCTTTAATTCAATTGATCTTTAGATCTTATTTCGTGCATAACTTAATTCTAAAAAATTAAAAAATATGCTGGGGAAGTTATTCCCACAGGTGAGAGTAATTAGTTAGTGTTTGTGCCGCTTGAGCGGCGTGTCTCTCACAAACTTCTCTCTTAATCAATGAAAATGGCAAGTCTTTTGCCTTGATTCAAAATAAATAAATTATTCCCACATGTCCGGTAAAGAAAAACTAACTATCCGGTTTATAAGTCTCTTCAATTCAATCGGTCTTTAGATTTTTCTTTTGCACAATAAAAAGGCGAGCGTTTTTGTACATAAGTTATTCCAAAAAAATTATCAAAATACGCCGGGCGAAGTTATTATCATAGGTCGGTAAAAAACAAGGGATGACCAACCGACTAAAATACCAGTCCGAAGGGAGTATCCGAGTTTACAAGTCGGACACAGCTTTCTAAATCTTCAATTTTGGCTGATCAAACATGTTTTATGTATATCGCAGAAAATATAGCTTTAGTTTTTTTTAGAACATATCCATTTTTGTGGCGTATTACAAATATCTTTCAGTCAAATTGAAGACCTAAAACTTCGTGCCTGACTTGCAAACATGGATGGAGAGGGTTTTTTTATGGATAATATCGTTTATTCCTCGTATAATGTGGTCATATCATTTACAAGTTGATGATAAACAAAATCAGTGATCGCGGAGTCCCAAACACTAGCAGATCTTAGCCTAAAGGAGTACATGGAGGGAGCTTTTTTGTTTGTTTGACGAAAGACGTTATATATCAAAGTGTATATGTGCACGTCTACATAGTCGCCAAGGCAAAACGAGAAAGCGATCGAGGAGCAGAACTCTACAGGGCAGTACCTAGCTTGTTCTTTCACAATACGTGCCTGAACAAACCTTGCCGTCAACAATGCTAGCTAATGCATCGAAGTTGAGATTAGCCGCTCGCAGTTTGTCCCCGTCGACCACCTGTAACCAACACAACTGCCACAGTAGCAACGAATATAAGAGACAAAACGAAACTGACAGGGACTCCGTCCAGGTGATCGTTACGTGGTTCTAAAAAGAAAAGAGGTGATCGTTACGTGCTAGCGTACTGCGCCCCGGGTGATAATATCAGTGGTGGTGGCAGTTGATTGGTTAGGTGAATGTATCGACTATTCTGGACAGAAAGGCGAAGGGAAGACGGCCAACTCGTCGCTGTCCTTGACATTTCGCGCCAGCCCGTAATGGGATTTCTGAACGGGAGAGAAGCTCTGTTGTACTCCCTCCGTTCCTAAATAATTGTCTTTCTAGAGATTTCAATGTCGAGTACATACATCGAAGCGAAACGGTGAATTCTACACTTTAAATATGTCTACATACATCCGTATGTAGACATGTTTGGGAACGGAGGGAGTACAAGCAAGCGGCGCCTGGACTTGGTTATTCGTCCGGTAAACGTACGTGGCCACACCATATCGCACGCTTGCTTTACGATGCCTGTGAACGATCCTCTTTCTCGAGCTAGCAACGCTGAAGACGTGGCCGTTCTCTTGGTAGAAGAAGGTGATGCATGCATGCATGCAGTGCCAAATTTCTGCAAACTTTTTCTCCTCGTACGGGAGCGGCGAGGGATGACATGGAGCTTTGTGACCGCGACATGCCACGATACTACTACCTTTGTCGTCCATGCTGCGATGTGGCATGCGCACGCACACCACCGTCTGCTAGACCCTGCCCCCAGCTTGTCGCCATGCACGTGTGGTTCGCGGTTCTATGTGGATTCAGCAATAAACAAAGATCTGGCCCGCGGGTCATATATGCAGGTCTATGCTCTCTACTACTAGTAGCTGTACTGGCTGCTGCAGCAGGGTGTCGTGCAGGCAAAGGATATTCCTTCTCCTTTGGCCACCGTACAACACATTTGATTCCTTCTCATGCTTGCTCCATCTCTCTCTCTCTCTGATTTCTGTATATACCTTGCCTACGTAGCCTCGCCGTGCCTATCGGGGATTGCCCTTCTCCCCGGACAGGTATATTCTTTCTTTCGGGCTACTTGGACGATCTTTTGAAACCTCCAACTTTGATCCACTAACGCACGCACGCACGCACGCGCTCCTGCACGTTGTAAAACATTCGACTCCACTCGGTTCGCTTCTGAATTAGTAGCCGCGGGTATGGGAGACGTCGAGACGCTCCCATCCATGCCCAAGTCGGTCGTCCACCAGTGAATGAAAGTGCAAGCCAACTTCCCGAGTCTTTGGCGTCTCGACCGGGCAATGTACTCCGTCCAGGCATGCATCCGCCCTCCGGCTCAGGTTTCCTCCTTGGACTCGACTTCCCAAGTCGTCCAATTCTGGTCCGTGTAAACTGCAAAGTCGGTCAATGACCCTGCCTGCCTATATTTTGTTCTGGCGTGGTGCCGTGCGAGTGGTCCTTTTCTCAATTCAACCTGCACCGAGGCCATCACCGACCCACCTGTACTAGTACTGCCATTTTTTTTTGAACCGCGCGATCCCCGTCAACGTAAATATCAGCACCTGTACCGCGTCTGCAACTTTTTTGCGAGGCAAATGGCTGCGGTGGGGAATTGCAGGTACTGCCCTCGTCCTGGTTTATTGATCCCTTTTGCATTTTGTGTCAAATTTTGACATTAAATTTAATTAAAAATATATTAATGCATGTAATCGAAAATAATATCACTGAAAACTATGTTTAGATACGGATCCTGGATGGAGGTAGTAGTATTAAGAGTAGGGCACTCTCAATGTCAGTAGCTCAGTGCCTCTCCTCTCCTAGATTGCACCCAAACGAAGGAAAACACAAGAGAGTGGGGATTTTTGGAGCAAGGGCACATTGAAGCACCCTATTTTATTTTATTTTTAAATCGCTTCAAGAGAATATGAGAAGAATTCTAAGAGCTATATCTAGATTAAGATATGGCTCAACTCTCCGTTTCTTTATTAACTAGGGTGCCGCGTCAGGATTTTGCTAATGTGTCTTACTTAACATACAGTCTAAGAGCATATCTAGCAGATCCCGCATCCGGGCGGCTCGTAAAACTCGTTTAAGGGCGCCCGCAATTTTTTTATGGTGCCGCGAGCACTCAGGCGAAACAGATCGCGTAAACCCGCCCCACAAATGTATTGCGGGACAAGATTACGGAATCTGTTTCGCCGGATTACGGGATCTGTTCCATCTGGGAGCTCGCGGCACTGTAAATTTTGCATAGCATCGAACAAATTAAAGATTCAATAATATGGACTAGATGGAGTCATAAGATAAATTCAACATACGAATATAAATGGTCTGAAAAGCAATTTGCAATATAACAATAGTTTCCATTACAACAAATGTTCAAATTCGAATAATTATTAAAACACCAAATTGTTCAAATCACACACGAATAGAAATGAATAAAAATGGGGATCTATCTCCCCCATAGAGTTGCTACCGATGCTCAATAAGATCATGCCGGAGTGGGTTGTGTGAATCACGGTTCTCGATCTTCCGGTTGTTAGAAAAGAGGCTGCTGCTGAGAGGACAAAAATGGAGAAGGAACTAGACATTATGTATAGAAGAATACAAGTGCTAGAGGAAGACAAAATGAGACAGAATGCTCTATGGGGAAAGAATGATAAAGTAATTGCTGACTTGGAAGATGAGAAAATTTAGACGAGGGAAGAAATGAACAAGGAGCAAGAATTAATACAACAAATGATCCAAGATGCAGCAAATAGAGAGGAATATGAGTTAGACTTGGCAAACATGGAGATGGAAGATATTGAGAAAGGAGCTCAGGAGAAAAATAGTGGATCTGAGGAGGGAGGTTATTTGCAAACTACTGATTATAATGCTAGTCAAGGTTCAGAGAATTTTTTTTTGGGGGGTGGGTGGGGTGGGGGGGGGGCAGCTCTACATGGAGATAGAGTGTGTGACGATGATGAAGAGGAAGAGCTAAGAAGAAGTTTAAGACACAAAGGAAAGGCGAACCTCAAGGTGGAAGATCTAGGAAGAATCAGAGCTGAGGAAAGAGTCAAATATGGTAACGGTCCTGATCCTTTTGTTATTAATAGTTCCCTTTTACATTTGACTTCCTTAATTAGGGTGGACTTGGGGTGCTCTATTGATATGGTAAACAAAAATATTGAGGTAATTAATAAGACGGAGATAGCTAGGAGGGAGATGTATTTCACTACCTTGGCTAGACAAAACAAGGAGCCTAATTTGGCCCTTGAAACAATGCTACGAAATGCTCGCGCATTTCGTGAACTTTCACATGCACAAGAAAAATGGTGGGCCCGCATGTTGGAACAATGCAACCTGGCAGTGACCCCAGGAAATAAGCTGTCAGTATTCTCAGCTATGGTCACCTTTCTTCAGGTGAAGACATCTGGGCGGATGACCAACAGATCATTCGATGCGATGTCGGCTGCTTTCCACAAATCTTACCCAGATGCGTCTGAGCTGCCACACACCTATAGTAAAATGAAGAATTTCCTTCGTGCAGTTGGAATTGGATATGATATGATCCATGTTTGTAAGATAATTGAGTTCTCTTCCAAAGGATTATGCCAACTTAAGTGAATGTCCAAAATGCAAATCATCAAGATGGAAAGATGGTGATGCTGTGAAGAGGATTCCTCATAATGTTCTGAGACATTTTTCCAATTATACAAAGATTGCAGAGGTTGATTCATGATGCTGAAACAAGAGAGGATGTACTGTGGCATTCTAGGAACCAGGAGTACAGAGATCAAAATGTAATGAGCCATCCATCTCATGGTAGTGATTGGATAAGCTTCAATCAGAAACACAAAAATTTTGTTGCTGAGCCAAGAAACATTAGACTTGGCTTAGCTACAGATGGATTCAACCCATTTGGCCACCAGAGCGCCACATATAGCTATGGAGGGGTGTTCTCACTCGAGACCTATATAGTAGCCACCAGAGCGCCACATATAGCGAGGAGGGGTGTCCAAAAAGTCATGGGAAGGATTTTGATTTATTCATGGAGCCTCTTGTGGAGGAACTTCAAAAGCTAAGGAGGGGTGTTCTCACTCGATACCTATATAGTAGCCTACCAGCTAATTCTTTTCTCTGTGCTGTTATAATTTGGTGCTTCCATGATTATCCGGCTTTGGGCACTATGTCAGGGTGAACGACACATGGTTACAATGCATGTGTTCGCTGTGACAAGAATCTGCTGTCATGCGCAATACTTAGCAAGATCTATTACATTGGACACCGTCCTGTCCTTGCCAAGGACAAGCCGTTTCCTACAAAATACCGAAGACATGTGTTCAATGCAAAGCATGAAAACCGTGATGCGCCAAAGAGGCTCACCGACGATGAGTTGCAAGAGGAATTAGATAAGGTTAGGCATATTACACCAGGAAACCATCCTGATAATGGTAGCAGGAAAAGGAAGTGTGGCAGGGCAGAAGAGAGATTGTTGTTTACCCGCAGATCCACTTTGTGGGACTTGGAGCATTAGAAAGATTTGGATCTACGACATAATCTTGATGTGATGCACACCGAGAAAAATATATGTGACATCATTATCGGCACACTTCTTAATATTGAAGGCAAGACGAAAGATACCTTAAAATCTAGGATTGACTTGACATACCTGGGTGTCAGATCCAATTTGCAGGGGAAGGCTGATGGTGAATCACGGGATATGGCACCGGCTGTGTACGTCTTGCACAAGGTAAAAAGAAAAGAATTCTACAAGATCATGTTACGTGTGAGATTCCCACATTGATTTGCTTCCAACCCTGAAAGGAGAATCAATGCAGATGGAAACAAGGTACAAGGGTTGAAAACTCATGAGTGCCACGTCCTACTTCAAAGGGTTTTACCTGTTATCTTAGAGGATTGGGCATACGACTTATCTGAGCGATTCTGAGTTGGGACAATTCTTTAGGGAACTCTGCATTAGAACTATCAGGATAGATGCTTTGGAGCATCTTAGAAACAACATACGAAGTATCCTATGCGACCTTGAGAAGATATATCCTCCAGCCTTCTTTGATGTGATGATGCATTTGGCTATTCATCTACCTAATGCGACACTACTTAGAGGTCCAATATAGTATGGCTGGATGTACCCTATTGAAAGGCGGCTAGGCACTTTCAAGGGCTATGTTAAAAACAGAGCTAGACCTGGGGTTCCATTACAGAGGCCTACATTGCTACAGAAGCGTTGACATTCTGCTCAAAATACATTGCAAAAAGGTGGGTGAAGACAATCCCGAGCTCAATGTTTTCGATTGTTCTGTTCGAGTTATAGGGAAGAGTCGACAAGATGACAAACCTAATGATTTCGACAAAATGGTTTGGTTTGTGTTGAATAATTGTCCTGAGATTCTACCTTATATCGAGTAAGTGCTAAGCACTGCAGCTTATACATCGTAGTCTACTAAACTTGCAGCACATTCTTATATATTTAGATGTTTGACGTGATCACTATGTTGTACAAAATCTACAAAAAGGAGTTACTAGCGCAAAATCCAAGAAACACTAACAAACTGGTTATGGCAGGATTTGCGAAATGATTCAAGAGCCGTGTAAGATTTTGAATGGCACTGTCAATTTTTTAATATATTGAGTACATATGATGACCAGCTTGTCTATTTTCTAACCATAGGTTCAGAAGATGCGGGAGGATGGGCAGGCAGTTAATGATGCCCTTTACACACTAGCAATGGGTCCTGATACTCGGGTAAGACATTATGAATCTTGCGTTATTGGAGATGTGTGCTACAACACCCTTGCACGCGATGAAGGTAGGAAGACACAAAACAGTGCTATCATGAGCACGGATACGTACGGCGACGAGACAACTGAAATGTATGCTAACATAACAGACATTGTTCAGTTGCAGTATATCTCCAGTTTCGGGGTTCATCGATGTGTGGTTCTATTCTGCTGTCATTGGTACAACCTGTTTACCAGGATCACAAAACCCAAAGCTGATGATTATTTCAAATCCATCAATGTCAAGGCGGCGTACCACACCGGCGAGCCTTTTATTTTGGCAAATCAAGCAACACAAATATTTTTCTTGGAATACACATATGCACGTAGCGATGACTGGAGAGTATTGCAAAGGTTTGAGCAGAGGAATTCGTTTCATGAAGTTGCACAACAAGATGATGCTTACACTACTCCTGGTGTAGAAGATTCCATAGAAGTTCATAGTATCTTTGAGGACCATCACGTCAATAAGGCTGGCGAAAAGATTCCCTGTCGGGCTATGGACGTATGAGAGTTGATGAATAAGAGGCCAACGTTCGAGGTCATTGAGGATGAAGAAGAAGATGACACTGGGGGAACTACGATTCAAACTGATACACATGGCAAAGAGGTTGACGTTGCTGCTGCGGATGATGATTAGATTGCTTTTGTCGTATTTTCCCATGAGAAGACGACTTTTTATCTACTATGTGAAATTGTGTTTGCTATGACAACTGAAACCTGATGAAGTTGTTGTTTAGTATTTTTCCATGAGTACATCACTTATTATGTATGTTGATTTGTGTTTGGTGACGATATCACCAGGAGGGCGTCCCTGCGCCTCCCCCAGGAGCCGGGTGTCTTCGAGGAGCGACTCTTTAGGCCATCGATCGTTCCCCCCGTTGTCGAGCCGGCGCTGCCTCAGGAGGAGCTGCCCACGGCACCCACCACGGGCGCCCCAGCCTGTGGCCTGGCCTCAGGGGCTCATCTGCTCCTCACGCCCGAGCCTCAGGAGGGGTGCTGGACCGAGGAATTCAAGGTGTACCTACTTCAGGGCACCCTGTCGGAGAAGGAAGAAGATGCAGAGCGGGTGGCCCGCTAGGCCACCGCATACTGCATCCAGGACGACGAGCTCTACCAAAGGTGACCGAACAACGTCTCCTTATGATGCATCTCCAAGGATCAAGGGTGCAAGCTGCTGGCTGACATACACGGTGGGGATTGCGGGCATCACTCCTCATCATGCACCCTTGTGGGCAAGGCGTTCTGCAGCGGATTCCACTGGCTCACGGCGCTCAACGGCGCCACTGAATTGGTAAGATCATGTGAAGCCTGCTAAGCAGATCCACCAGCCCACTCAGGGCCTCCAAACCATCCCGCTCTCATGGCCATTTGCGGTCTCGGGGTTGGACATCTTGGGCCCGTTTTCTCGAGCATCTGGGAGCTACCGCTACCTCTACGTCGCCTGCTACTTCTTGAGCTTGCATTGGTTTTTCCCTTGAAGAGGAAAGGGTGATGCAGCAAAGTAGAGTAAGTATTTCCCTCAGTTTGAGAACCAAGGTATCAATCCAGTAGGAGACAACGCACAAGTCACCAATACCTGCACAAACAATCAACAAACTTGCACCAAACGCGATAAAGAGGTTGTCAATCCCTTCACGGTTACATGCAAAAGTGAGATCTGATAGAGATAGATAAACGGTAAAGTAAATATTTTTGGTATTTTTGGTTTATAGATCGGAAAGTAAAAGATTGCAAAATAGTAGATTGGAAACTAGAATGATGGAAAAGAGAACTTATATGATGGAAAAGAGACCCCGGGGCCATAGGTTTCACTAGTGGCGTCTCTCAAGATAGCAAATATTACGGTGGGTGAACAAATTACTGCCGAGCAAATGATAGAAGAGCGCGTAATTACGAGATATCTAAGGCAATGATAATGAATATATGCATCACGTCCGTGTCAAATAGACCGAAACGATTCTGCATCTACTACTATTACTCCACATCGACCGCTATTCAGCATGCATCTAGAGTATTAAGTTCATAAAGAACGGAGTAACACATTAAGTAAGATGACATGATGTAGAGGAATTAACTCAAGCAATATGATGAAAACCTCATCTTATTATCCTTGATGGCAACAATACAATACGTGCCTTGCTGCCCCTACTGTCACTAGGACAGGACACCGCAAGATTGAACCCAAAGCAAAGCACTTCTCCCATTGCAAGAAAAGCCAATCTAGTAGGCCAAACTAAACTGATAATTCGAAGAGACTTGCAAAGATATCAAATCATGCATATAAGAATTCAGAGAAGACTCAAATAATATTCATAGATAATCTGATCATAAATCCACAATTCATCGGATCTCGGCAAACACACCGCAATAGAATATTACATCAAATAGATCTCCAACAACATCAAGGAGAACATGGTATTGAGAATCAAAGAGAGAGAAGAAGCCATCTAGCTACTAGCTATGGACCCGTAGGTCTGAGGTAAACTACTCACGCTTCATCGGAAGGGTAATGGTGTTTATGTATAAGCCCTCTGTGATCGAATCCCCCTCTGGCAGGGCGCTGGAAAAGGCCCCTAGATGGGATCTCACGGGTACAGAAGGTTGCGGCAGTGGAAAAGTATTTTCGTGGCTCCTCCTGATGTTTTGGGGGTATCAGAGTATATATAGGCGAAGGAACTAGGTCAGGAGAGTTCTGAGGGGCCCACAAGGTAGGGGGGCGTGCCCTACCCCCCCGGGCATGCCCTCCACCCTCGTGGCCGCCTCGTTGAGTCTCCGACTTCATCTCCAAGTCTCCTGGTTTGCTTCTGGCCCAAGAAAGATCATCGTGAAAGTTTCATTCCGTTTGGACTCCGTTTGGTATTCCTTTTCCGCGAAACTCTAAAACAGGCAAAAAACAGAAACTGGCACTGGGCCCTCGGTTAATAGGTTAGTCCAAAAAATAATATAAAATAGCATATAAATGCATATTAAACATCCAAAACAGATAATATAACGTCATGTAACAATAAAAAATTATAGATACATTGGAGACGTATCAAGCATCCCCAAGCTTAATTCCTGCTCGACCTCGAGTAGGTAAATGATAAAAACAGAATTTTTGATGTGGAATGCTACGTAACATATTTATCCATATAATTTTCTTTATTGTGGCATGAATGTTCAGATCCGTAACATTCTAAACAAAAGTTTAGTATTGACATAAAAACAATAATACTTCAAGCATACTAACAAAGCAATCATGTCTTCTCAAAATAACATGGTCAAAGAAAGCTATCCGTACAAAATCATAGTCTGGCTATGCTCTATCTTCATCACACAAAATATTTAAATCATGCACAACCCCGATGACAAGCCAAGCAATTGTTTCATACTTTTGACGTTCTCAAACTTTTTCAACTTTCACGCAATACATGAGCGTGAGCCATGGATATAGCACTATGGTGGAAGAGAATATGGTGGTTGTGGAGAAGACAAAAGGAGGAAGATAGTCTCACATCAACTAGGCGTATCAACGGGCTATGGAGATGCCCATCAATAGATATCAATGTGAGTGAGTAGGGATTGCCATGCAACGGATGCACTCGAGCTATAAGCGTATGAAAGCTAAAAAAATAAACTAAGTGGGTGTGCATCCAACTTGCTTGCTCACGAAGACCTAGGGCAATTTGAGGAAGCCCATCATTGGAATATACAAGCCAAGTTCTATAATGAAAAATTCCCACTAGTATATGAAAGTGACAAAATAGGAGACTCTCTATCATGAAGATCATGGTGCTACTTTGAAGCACAAGTGTGAAAAAGGATAGTAACATTGCCCCTTCTCTCTTTTTCTCTCATTTTCTTTCTTTTTTCTTTTTTTTTCTTTTGCCTTTTTTTATTATTTTTCATCCGGAGTCTCATCCCGACTTGTGGGGGAACCATAGCCTCCATCATCCTTTCCTCACATGGGACAATGCTCTAATAATGAAGATCATCACACTTTTATTTACTTACAACTCAAAAATTACAACTCGATGCTTAGAACAAAATATGACTCTATGTGAATGCCTACGGCAGTGTACCGGGATGTGCAATAAATCAAGAGTGACATGTATGAAAGAATTATGAAAGGTGGCTTTTCCACAAATACGATGTCAACTACATGATCATGCAAGGCAATATGACAATGATGAAGCATGTCATAATAAATAAAACAGTGGAAAGTTGCATGGCAATATATCTCGGAATGGTTATGGAAATGCCATAATAGGTAGGTATGGTGGCTGTTTTGAGGAACGTATATGGTGTGTGTATGGTACTGGCGAAAGTTGCGTGGCACAAGAGAGACTAGCAATGGTGGAAGGGTGAGTGTGTGTATAATCCATGGACTCAGCATTAGTCAAAAAGGACTCACATACTTACTGCAAAAATCTATTAGTTATCGAAACGAAGTACTACGCGCATGCTCCTAGGGGGATAGATTGGTAGGAAAAGACCATCGCTCATCCCCGACTGCCACTCATAAGGAAGACAATCAAAAAATAAATCATGCTCCGACTTCATCACATAACGGTTGACCATACGTGCATGCTATGGGAATCACAAATTTTAACACAAGTATCTCTCAAATTCACAACTACTCACTAGCATAACTCTAATATGACCATCTTCATATCTCAAAACAATTATAAAGAATCAAACTTCTCATAGTATTCAATGCACTCTATATTAAAGTTTTTATTATATCCCTCTTGGATGCCTATCATATTAGGACTAAATTTATAACCAAAGTAAATTACCATGCTGTTCTAAAAGACTCTCCAAATAATATAAGTGAAGCATGAGAGTTCATC
The DNA here is from genome assembly GCA_021437245.1 of Aegilops speltoides. Classification (NCBI taxonomy): domain Eukaryota; kingdom Viridiplantae; phylum Streptophyta; class Magnoliopsida; order Poales; family Poaceae; genus Aegilops; species Aegilops speltoides. The sequence continues at coordinate 179,329,554 of CM038147.1, forward strand.
AATTTCTATAAAGTAAAGCCACCGCCGTGCTCTAAAAGATACAAGTGAAGTATTAGAGCAATATTGCCTAGATCAAAAGATATAAGTGGAGCACATAGAGTATTCTAATAAATCACGATTCATGCGTGTCTCTCTCAAAATGTGTGTACAGCAAGGATGATTGTGGTAAACGAAAAAGCAAAGACTCAAATCATACAAGACGCTCCAAGCTAAACACATATCATGTGGTGAATAAAAAATATAGCCTCAAGTAAACTTACCGATAGACAAAGACGAAAGAGGGGATGTCTTCCGGGGCATCCCCAAGCTTAGGCTTTTGGTTGTCCTTGAATATTACCTTGGGGTGCCATGGGAATCCCCAAGCTTAGACTCTTGCCACTCCTTATTCCATTGTCCATCAAATCCTTACCCAAAACTTGAAAACTTCACAACACAAAACTCAACAGAAAATCTCATAAGTTCCGTTAGTATAAGAAAACAAATCACCACTTTAAGGTACTGTTGCAAACTCATTATTTATTTGTATTGGTGTAATATTTAGTGTATTATAACTCTTCCATGGTTCATACCCCCCGATACTACTCATAGATTCATCAAAATAAGCAAACAACACGCAAAAAAACAGAATCTGTCAAAAACAGAACAATCTGTAGCAATCTGTAACTCTCGAATACTTCTGTCACTCGAAAAATTCTGAAAATTTAGGAACATTCTGTAAATTTGTGTACCAATCCAGGGAAAAAAGAATCAGATAAAATCACGTTTCTGTGAATTATTAAAATCATTTTCCTGGGCACAAAAGTTTCTGATTTTCAGCAGGATCAACACAACTATCACTGTAAGCTATCCTAAAGGTTTAACTTGGCACAAACACTAACTAAAACATAAAACCACATCTAACCAGAGGCTAGATGAATTATTTATTACTAAACAGGAACAAAAAGCAAAGAACAAAAATAAAATCGGGTGCCTTCCAACAAGCGCTATTGTTTAGCGCCCTTAGCTAGGCGTAAAAATGCGAATAGATCCAAGTATTGTCATCTCTCTTTTGATGATAAAGAGAGAATTTCTTATCTAAAACACTTATCTTTCTATTTTGTGAGAGTACGTGGCCATTAATGGTGTAATAAAGATTAAGCACACTTCGAAAATTTGCATTTAACTAGCCTTCATCTCTTTAATGATTTCATCGTGATAAAAGCACAAAAGAGCAGTGGACTCAACATTTTCACTTTTGGGGTGCGCAGATATTGCCTTCATCTTTTCATAAGTATTGACGGCATCCCCTTCAAGAAAACCTTCTTCAAGTATAGAATCCAAAACTTGCTTAAAAGAAGAGGGTAAGCTAACATAAAAACTTTTCAAGTATATCTGAATTTGATATTGAGGCACATAGCTAGCTCGGATTCTTAATAGTCTATCCCAAGCATCTTTCAAATATTCATCAAGCAAATAACGAAAAATTTTGGGGTCATCTTCACCAAAATTGTTAAAACTCTCATTAATTAACCAAGTAGATCTTTCTGTAGCATCATTATTTATGAGCTTAGAGATGACAAAGGGGCTATCCAAAGAAAAACTCGGGAGAAAACCCTTAGACCCTTTTGATTCGGCCATAATGATAGGAAGGCAAGCTTAGGTGAACGAGAGGGCAGCGAGAGAAAAGGCAAATCTTTTCGAAAATTGTTTTAGAGGTGGGGGGAGGAAAACGAGAGGCGAATGGCAAATAATGTAATGCAAGATATGAGAGTTTATGATGGGTACTTGGTGAGGGAGTCCTGGATTAGGGGGTATCTGGACAGCCGGACTATATACTTTGTCCGGACTGTGGGAGCGTGAAGATACAAGACTCAAGACTCCGTCCCGTGTCTGGATGGGACTCTCCTTTGCGTGGAAGACAAGCTTGGCGATCCGGATATTGTATTTCCTTCCTTGTAACCGACTCCGTGTAAACCCTAGCCCTCTCCGGTGTCTATATAAACCAGAGAGGTTGGTCCTTGAGGGACGATCACAATCATAATCATCATAGGATAGCTTCTAGGGCTTAGCCTCTACGATCTCGTGGTAGATCTACTCTTGTACTACTCATATCTTCAATATCAATCAAGCAGGAAGTAGGGTTTTACCTCCATCGAGAGGGCCCGAACCTTGGTAAACGTTGTGTCCCTTGTCTCCTGTTACCATTATCCTAAGTCGCACAGATCGGGACCCCCTACCCGAGATCCGCCGGTTTTGACACCGACATTGGTGCTTTCATTGAGAGTTCCTCTGTGTCATCGCTGCAAGGCTCGATGGATCCTTCAATCATCGTCAACAACACGGTCCAGGGTGAAACTTTTCTCCCTGGATAGATCTTCATGTTCGGCGGCCGCCTCAAGCGGGCAATTAAGCAGCCAACTGGAGCGGATCGACACTCGCCCGACCACGGTGTCGGGTTGAAACTGAACTACACGGCCGATATCCGCGGAGAGTTGATCTTCAACGGATTCGGGCATGCGCCAGGAGCGCCAGACAATCACGATGAGCATGGCCTAGACCTGCTGTCGGACAATGCTCGGTATATCACCCCTGTAGTGGCCCCGGACCTAAATCCGGAGCAGACTGCATTGCCCAAGGACGGCGGTAGAGCCGAACATATGCCTCACCACTAAAGAAGCATGTGACGCCGGACCCCCGGACTCGTATCCGGCTGTAGGTTCCAGTCCACACGCTCCCGAGCCCGCTGAGCCTGGTTGGGCTCCGGTAATGGAGTTCACCGCTGCGGATATCTTCCAGCACTCGCCCCTTGGCGACGTGCTGAACTCGTTGAAGTCTCTCTCTTTGTCAGGAGACTTTTGGCCGAACTATGTCCGGCTTGAGTGGGAAGCAGGCTCCGAAGGAATTCGCTGCCCACCCACCACCCACTTCATTGCCACGGTTGATGATTTAACCGACGTGCTTGACTTCGACTCCGAAGACATCGACGGTATGGACGATGATGCAGGAGAAGAACAGGAACAACCGCTCACGGGGCGGTGGACAGCCACCCTGTCATACAATATATACATGGTGGATACGCCTAAGGAGGACGACGGCGACAATCCGGAAGATAAAACCCCTGGGCAAAAACCAAAACGACGGCACAGACGCCGCTCCAAGTCCAGCAACAGTAAAAATAGCGACAAGAGTGCCAAAAAAATCGACACCCCAGTCAACTCCGAAGGCAACAACGACCATATGGACCCAGCGATGGAGCAGGATGAGCCAGGTCACGCCGAACACAGTTCAGAGTAGACGCCCGATCACAATGATCCCGAGGGACGACTTCATCAAACCGCCCCAGGACAAGAACACAGTCCGGATGACGATGCATTCATCATCCCGGAAACACACGTGGAACGAGATAACCTCCACAGAAGGCTTATGGTCACCGGGAGAAGTCTAAAGAAGCAGAAGCAACGGCTGAAGCCCGCATAGGAAACGCTCAATCGCAGATGGAATAAAGTGCTAGACACTGAAGAAAGGTACGGCGACGATCGCCATACAAAGAGCTATCCAAAATGCAAGCTGCTGCCAGAATTCGACGACGAGGCCGTTCCACCAAAGAACAACACGACCAGGAGGCCGGACGAACCACTTCATAACCGCAACAGAGCAGCTACTGACGCCGCGCACGATTTACATGAGCACCTGGATAAGAAAGCCGGCGCAGCTAGGTCCATCTACGGATCTAAAGGACACACCCCAGCGCGGGACTATGGTCACCAAAACAATCATACCAATCAGATACCAGTTTGGAATAAACACTGGACATAACAATAGCCGACGGCATACCACAACACGTCCAGATACAGAGGGACTGCTCACCCCCTGTGCTTCACCGAAGAAGTACCGGACCATGAATTTCCACAGGGTTTTAAACCTGTGAACATAGAGGCATCTGACGGAACAGCAGACCAGAGGTGCGGATCGAGATTTTATCCTGCATATACACATGGCTCGTGGGGATGACCTCCACGCCATCAAATACCTTCCCCTCAAGCTGAAGGGACCAGCTCTACACTGGTTGAAAAGCCTCCCCGAAAATTCAATTGGAAGTTGGGAGGAACTCGAGGATGCTTTCAGGGCCAATTTTCAAGGGACTTATGTCCGGCCTCCGGATGCAGACGATTTAAGTCACATAATCCAACAGTCCGGAGAGTCCGCCCTCAAGCTTTAGAACAGATTCCTCACTAAGAAGAATCAAATTGTCGATTGTCCGGATGCCGAAGCCTTAGCGGCATTCAAACACAGCATCCGCGACGAGTGGCTCGCCAGACACCTCGGCCAAGAAAAGCCAAGGACAATGGCAGCCTTAACAAGCCTTATGACCCGCTTTTTGCGCGGGTGAAGATAGCTGGTTGGCCCGTAGCCATCCATGAAACCAGTCATGAGCAGGTGCGCTTCGACACGACCATCATCATGGGGGTCGAGCCAAACTATTCCTTTGCATTTTCGACACGGGCATAAAACCTCTGTCCGTTATTTTCTTTCATGTCCCGCACCGCCGACGCAACCACACATCCACCATCGTTCCAATGACCATCGTCCAACTCTGCACGGTAATAATAAACAAATTGATTATAAAAATGCATGCATGCATCAAAGTCATAAAAAATTTGGCATGACCTTCCCTAAAAATAGGACATATATGGATCTAGAGTTTGCGGAATTAGCGAACGGAAATAAATCGACATTTCGCAAAGCATAGGCAACTCAAAAGCACAATTTACGCGTCAACTCATGCCACACACACAATTTCCACAAACATATCACACACACATAAACATATTTCCATTTTGCAAAAGCATGAAATTTTCATCACCTCTATCTCGATCGAGATCGAGCACACTGTGGAGATGATGTTGTAGGGAGATCAAAAGTGCACAAAGCTCTTCTTCACAAAGATAGATCTAGTTAGGGGCAAATAGGTCACTTAACTAAATCCTACATCTACCTAGCTACCTAATTTGGGAGGAGACAACTTCAACAAGTGGAGGGGGAAGGAAAAAGAGAAAGGAGATGCATTAATGGAGGTGGTGTAGTTAGGTAGGAGTAATGAAGAGAGAGAAAGGTGGATAGAAGAGAGAGAGAGTAATGGGGGAGAAGTATTGAGGAAGAAGAGTGAGAGTGGGAGCATGTGGGGAGGTAGGGGAAGGGAAGAGAGGAGGGGATGGGGAGGTAGGGAAGGGAAAGAGAGGAGAGGGGAGGGAGGGACGGGTGGGGAAAAGGTGGTGGGTTGGTGCGGGTTAGCAGTAGCGCGGGAGCTAAAATGCGCTGCTGCTAAGGAATTAGCAGCAGCGCTTTGAAATTCTGGGCTCTCTCGCTAACAGGACAAAAAGTGTGGCAATTTGAAATTTAGCAGCAGCGATCTCAGAAAAAGCGCGCTACTACTACATACGTAGCAGTAGCACGGTTCGCGCCACCGCACTACTGCTAAATGGAGTTAGGTGAACACCGCCGGTCAATATTTGTAGCAGCGCGGTTTACGCCGAGCGCGCTACTGCTAAAAACTTATCAGCAGCGGGTTTCCCGCACACGCGCTACTACTAATTAGCAGCAACGCTCCTTTTTGAGCCGCGTTGCTGCTAAGATTCTGTGTATAGGCTTTTCCCTAGTAGTGGTAGGTGCTCTCTTTGCGAGCCATTAGTTTCATCGAACCACACATCTACAGTTTCAACAACCTTGTGGAGAACATTGTTGAAGACTTTGTAGGTGTGTGAGTCCTTTCCGTAACCAAGCATAAAACCCTCATGTGCTTTCGGTGCAAATTTAGAATTGTGATGAGGATCTCTAATCCAACATTTGGCACCAAAGACTTTGAAGTAACTCACATTGGGTTTCTTGTCAGTGAGGAGTTCATAAGCAGTCTTCTTGAAGAATTTGTGAAGATATACTCTGTTGATGATGTGGCACGCATTATCAATAGCCTCAATCCAGAAACGACAAGGCGTCTTGTATTCATCAAGCATAGTGCGAGCCATTTCAACAAGAGTTCTGTTCTTGCGCTCCATGACGCCATTCTGCTGAGGAGTATAAGGAGCAGATAACTCATGAGTAATACCAAGTTCATCAAGATAGTCATCAAGATCGGAATTCTTGAACTCAGTCCCATTGTAACTTCTGATGTGCTTGATCTTCACACAAAAGTTGGTTGAAGCCCTTGAGGAAAATCGTTTGAAGACTTCCTGCACCTCATGTTTGTAAGTGACAATGTGCACCCATGTGTAACAAGAATAATCATCAACAATAACAAAACCTTATAGAGATGCATCATTTGTGACACAGAATAATGATTAGGACCAAAGAGATCCATGTGAAGCAATTCAAATGGTCGAGTGGTAGTCATGATAGTCTTCGCTGGATGCTTGGCCTTTGTCATCTTTCCAGCTTCACAGGCTCCGCATGAGTGATCCTTGAGGAATTTGACATTCTCAATGCCAATGACATGCTTCTTCTTCGCAAGCATGTGCAAATTCCTCATACCAGCATGACCAAGTCGTCGATACCATAGCCAGCCTTCTGAAGCTTTTGCAAGTAGGCATACGGCCGGTTGTGGTCCTATAGATAAATCAACAATGTACAAGTCTCCTCTCCTAAAGCCTTCGAAGACTTTGGAATTGTCAGCTTCCATGATCACAACACAACGATATTTGCCAAAGACAACAACCATATCAAGATCACAAAGCATTGAGACGGACATGAGGTTGTATCCTAAGGACTCGACAAGCATGACTTTGTCCATGTGTCGATACTTTGAGATCGCAACCTTACCTAGACCCAATACCTGACTTTTGCCTTTGTCAGCGAAGATGATATGCTTCAGATGCGATGGTGATAAAGGAGCATCCATCAATAGATTCTTGTCACCAGTCATGTGATTCGTACATCCACTATCGAGGACCCACTCATTTGCTTTGGGTTGATCATCCTACAGATGAATTAGTGCAACTTACGAACTCATATACTTCATCAGTGAAGAATATGACATCAATATCATCAGATCAATTTCGTCAAGCAATAGAACAGATAAACAGTATGAGGACGTGAGAAATGAAGGTTCATTTCTTCATGATTAGCCTGCGTCCTTTTTGTTGGAAATATGCCCTAGAGGCAATAATAAAAGGATTATTATATTTCAATGTTCATGATAATTGTCTTTTGTTCATGCTATAACTGTATTATCCGGAAATCGTAATACACGTGTGAACACTTAGACCCAATGAGTCCCTAGTGAGCCTCTAGTTGACTAGCTCGTTGTGATCAATAGATAGTCATGGTTTCCTGACTATGGACATTGGATGTCGTTGATAACGGGATCACATCATTAGGAGAATGATGTGATGGACAAGACCCAATAATAAGCATAGCATAAAAGATCGTATAGTTCGTTTGCTAGAAGCTTTGCCAATGTCAAGTATCTATTCCTTCGACCATGAGATCGTGTAACTCCCGGTTACCGTAGGAGTGCCTTGGGTGTATCAAGCGTCACAACGTAATCGGGTGACTATAAAGGTGCATTACGGTATCTCCGAAAGTATTTGTTGGGTTGACACGGATCGAGGCGGGATTTGTCACTCCGTATGACGGAGAGGTATCTCTGGGCCCACTCGGTAATGCATCATCATAATGAGCTCAAGTTGACCAAGGTGTTGGCCATGGGATCATGCATTACTGATGCGAGTAAAGTGACTTGCGAATAACGAGGTGAACAAGGTATTGGGATACCGACGATCGAGTCTCGGGCAAATAACGCACCGATTGACAAAGGAATTGCATACGAGGTTTGATCGAATCCTCGACATCGTGGTTCAACCGATGAAATCATCGAGGAGCATGTGGGAGCCAACATGGATATCCGACCCGCTGTTGGTTATTGCCCGAGAGTCGTCTCGGTCATGTCTGCGTGTCTCCCGAACCCGTAGGGTCTACACATAAGGTTCGGTGGCGCTAGGGTTAGTAGGAAGTCAAGTATGTGACCACGAATGTTGTTCGAGTCCGGATGAGATCCGGACGTCACGAGGAGTTCGGAAGGGTCGGAGGTAAAGAATAATATATAGGAAGTGGTGTTTGACCATCGGAAAGTTTGGGGTTTCGGTAAAATCTGGGACCACCGGAAGGGTCCCGAGGTCCACCGGTGGGGCCACCTATCCGGAGGGCCCCATGGGCTGAGAGGGAAGGAACCAGCCCAAGGGGCTGGTGCGCCCCTAGGGTCCACCCTGCGCCTAGGGTTGAAACCCTAGGGGTGGGGCGCCCACCGGCAGGGGTACTCCACCCCCTTGGCCGCCCCCCCACGGAGATTGGATCTCGAGGCGCCCCCACTGGGGCCTATATAAAGGGGGAGGGAGGGGCTGCTGGACACAACTCCCAAGGCGCAGCCCTCCTCTCCCCACACATCTCCTCCTCCGTAGAGCTCAGTGAAGCCACAGCCGAGATTGCTTCTCCACCATCATCACGCCGTCGTCTTTGCCGGTGGAGCTGTCTTCCTCAACCTCTCCTTCCCCTTGCTGGATCAAGAAGGAGGAGACGTCGATCGTCCCGCACGTGTGTTGAGCGTGGAGGTGCTGTCCGTTCGACACTTGGCATCGGTGATCTGAATCACGTTCGAGTCGACTCCATCATCACCTTGCAAGCTTCCGCACGCGATCTACAAGTGGTATGTAGATGTTATCTCTCTCCGTTACTCGTTGCTTAGATGAACTCATAGATGGATCTTGGTGAAGCCGTAGGAAAATTTTAATTTTCGCAACGTTCCCAACAATGGTATCGAGCCAGGTTTATGCGTAGTTCTCTAATGCACGAGTAGAACACAATTTGTTGTGGGCGTTGATCTTGTCATCTTACTTGCCTCTACTAGTCTTTTCTTGCTCAGCGGTATTGTGGGATGAAGCGGCCCGGACCAACCTTACGTGCGCTTACGTGAGACCGGTTCCACCGATGACATGCACTAGTTGCATAAGGTGGTGGCGGGTGTCTGCTCTCCACTTTAGTTGGGCGGTTTCGATGAACAAGGCCCTTATGAAGGGTAAATAGAAGTTGACAAAATCACGTTGTGGTGATTCGTAGGTAAGAAAACGTTCTTGCTAGAACCCAATCGCAGCCACGTAAAAGATGCGACAACAACTAGAGGGCGTCTAACTTGTTTTTGCGGCGATTGATCATGTGATGTGATATGGCGAAGTTGTGATGAATGATGAATTGTGATGTATGAGATCATGTTCTTGTAATAGGATTCACGACTTGCATGTCGATGAGTATGACAACGGCGGGAGCCATAGGAGTTGTCTTTATTTTTTGTATGACCTGCGTGTCATTGAAGAACGCCATGTAAACTACTTTACTTCATTGCTAAATCGTTAGTCATAGAAGTAGAAGTAGTCGTTGGCGTGACAACTTCATGAAGACACGATGATGGAGATCATGATGATGGAGATCATGGTGTCAAGCCGGTGACAAGATGATCATGGAGCCCCGAAGATGGAGATCAATGGAGCTTGATGATATTGGCCATATCATGTCACAACTATATAATTGCATGTGATGTTTATTATGTTTATGCATCTTGTTTACTTAGGACGACGGTAGTAAATAAGATGATCCCTTAAAAATTTCAAGAAGTGTTCTCCCTAACGTGCACCGCTGCTACGGTTAAATCGTTTCTAAGCACCACGTGATGATCGGGTGTGATGGATCCTTACGTTCACATACAACGGTGTAAGACAGTTTTACAGCGAAAACACTTAGGGTTAACTTGACGAGCCTAGCATGTGCGGACATGGCCTCGGAACACGGAGACCGAAAGGTCGAACACGAGTCGTATGGAAGATACGATCAACATGAAGATGTTCACCGACGATGACTAGTCCGTCTCACGTGATGATCGGACACGGGCTAGTCGACTCGGATCGTGTAACACTTAGATGACTAGAGGATGTCTAATCTAAGTGGGAGTTCATAATTTTGATTAAGAACTTTATTATCATGAACTTAGTCTAAAACCTTTGCAAATATGTCTTGTAGATCAATGGCCAACGCTAATGTCAACATGAACTTCAGCGCTTCCTAGAAAACCAAGCTGAAAGATGATGGCAGCAACTATACTGATCGGGTCCTAACACGAGATCATCCTCATAGCTGCCAGAAGCAATATGTCCTAGAAGGACCGCTAGGTGCCGCTCCGTCGAAGAACCAAGGCGTTATGAGCGCTTGCAAACTTCGTCTTGATGATTACTCCCTCGTTCGGTGCGGCATGCTCTCTGACTTAGAACCGGGGCTCCAAAAGCGTTTTGAGCATCACGGAGCATATGAGATGTTGAAGAGCTGAAACTAGTTTTCCAAGCTCATGCCCGGTCGAGAGATATGATGTCTCCGACAAGTTCTACAGATTGTAAGATGGAGGAGAACAGTTACGTCGGTGAACACATCACGAAGATATGCGGGTTGCACGCACGTATGACCCAGTTGAACATTAACCTCCCAGATGAGGCGGTCATTGTGAGAATCCTCGATCGCTCCCACCAAGCTACAAGAGCTTTGTGATGAACTACAACATGCGAGGGATGGTAAAGACCGTTCTGAAGTGTTCTCAATCTCAAGTCAGCAGAGGCTGAAATCAAGAAAGAACATCAAGTGTTGATGGTCAATAAGACCACTAAGTTCAAGAAGGGCAAGGGTAAGAAGAACTTCAAGAAGGACGGCAAAGATGTTGCGCGCCCGTAAGCTTGTTGCGGGAAGAAGTCAAAGAATGGACCCAAGCACGAGACCGAGTGCTTTTATTGCAAGGGAAGGGCACCGAAGCGGAACTGCCCCAAATACTTAGCGGATAAGAAGGCCGCAACACCAAAGGTATATTTGATATACATGTAATTGATGTGTACCTTACCGATTACTCGTAGTAACTCCCGGTATTTGATACGGTGCCGTTGCTCACATATGTAACTCACAGGAGCTGCGGAATAAGCGGAGACCGTGAAGGGCGAGGTGACGATCTTGGCGTCGGGAATGGTTCCGAGTCGATGTGATCACCGTCGCACGCTGCCTCTACATTTACCTCTGGGATTAGTTTTAAACCTCAATAATTGTTATTTGGTGCCAAGTTTGAGCATGAACATTGTATCCGGATCTCGTTTAATCTGAGATGACTACTCATTTAAGTCCGAGAATAATGGTTGTTCGATTTATATGAGAGATATGTTTTATGGTCATACTCCGATGGTCAATGGTTTATTCTTGATGAATCTCGGCGTAATATTACACATGTTCATAGTGTGGATGCCAAAAGATGTAAAGTTGATAACGATAGTCCCACATATTTGTGGCATTGCCGCCTTGGTCACATTGGTGTCAAGCGCATGAAGAAGCTCCATCTTGATGGACTTTAGAGTCTCTTGATTATGAATCGTTTGACACATGCGAACCTTGCCTCTTAGGCAAAATGACCAAGACTCCGTTCTCGGAACAATGGGCGAGCAACCAACTTGTTGGAAATCATACATACCGATGTGTGCGGTCCAATGGCGTTGAGGCTCATGGAGGATATCGTTATGTTCTCACTCTCACCGATGACTTGAGTAGATATGGTTATGTCTACTTAATGAAACACAAGTCTGAGACCTTTGAAAAGTTCAAGGAATTTCAGAGTGAGGTAGAGAATCAACGTGACCGTAAGATAAAGTTCCTCGATCGGATCGTGGGGAGAATACTTAAGTCACGAATTTGGTACACACTTAAGGAAATGTGGAATCGTTTCACAACTCACGCCGCTGGAACACCTCAACGAAGCGGTGTGTCCGAGCGTCGTGTCGCACACTATTGGATATGGTGCGGTCTATGATGTCTCTTACCGATTTACCGCTATCATTTTGGGGATCGCTCTAGAGACAGCTACATTCACTTTAAATAGGGCACCGTCTAAATCCGTTGAGGCGACACCGTATGAATTATGGTTTGGGAAGAAACCTAAGCTATCGTTTCTAAAAGTTTGGGGATGCGATGCTTATGTCAAGAAACTTCAACCCGAAAAGCTCGAACCCAAGTCGGAAAAATGCGTATTCATAGGATACCCAAGGAAACTGTCGGGTATACCTTCTACTTAAGATCCGAAGGCAAGGTCTTTGTTGCCAAGAACGGATGCTTTACGGAGAAAGAGTTTCTCTCGAAAGAAGTAAGTGGGAGGAAAGTAGAACTTCGATGAAGTACTACCTCTCGAGCGGGAAAGTGGTGCGGCGCAGAAACCGTTCTGTGATGCCCACACCAACCAAGAGGAAAACGTTGATGATGATCAAGGTACTTGGATCAAGTTACTCTGAACTTTGAAGGTCCACGAGGACACGTTCCGCACAGTGATGCGGCAACCCTGTCATGGAAATCATGTTGCTTGACAACGATGAACCTTGAACTATGAAGAAGCAATGGCGGGCCGGATTCCAACAAATGGCTTGGAGCCATGAAATCCGAGATAGAGTCCATGTATGAAAACAAAGTATGGACTTTGACAGACTTGCCGATGATCGGCGATATAGAAAATAAATGGATTTTTAAGAAGAAGGCGGACGCGGATGGTAATGTTACCATCTATAAAGCTCGACTTGTCGCTAAGGGTTATCGACAAGTTCAAGGGATTGACTACTGACGAGACATTCTCTCCGTGGCGAAGCTTAAGTCCGTCCGAATCATGTTAGCAATTGCCGCATACTATGATTATGAGATATGGCGGATGGACGTCAAAACGGCATTCCTTAATGGACATCTTAAGGAAGAGCTGTATATGATGCAGCCGGAAGGTTTTGTCGATCCTCGAGCGCTAACAAAGTATGCAAGCTCCAATGATCCATTTATGGACTGGTGCAAGCATCTCGGAGTTGGAACATTCGCTTTGATGAGATGATCAAAGCGTTTGGGTTTATCTTGAGACTTATGGAGAAGCTGCGTTTACAACAAAGTGAGTGGGAGCTCAGTAGCATTTCTCCTACTATATGTAGATGACATACTCTTGATGGGAAATGATATGAAACTCTGGACAGCATTAAGGCCTACTTGAACAAGTGTTTTTCAATGAAGGACCTTGGAGAAGCTGCTTATATATTAGGCATCAAGATCTATAGAGATAGATCGAGGCGCCTCATAGGTCTTTCACAAAGCACATACCTTGATAAGATTTTGAAGAGGTTCAAAATGGATCAGTCCAAGAAGGGTTCTTGCCTATGTTACAAGGTGTGAGATTGAGCTCGGCTCGACCACCCACCACGGCAAAAGATAGAGAAGAGATGAGTGTCATTCCCTATGCTTCACCATAGGATCTATTATGTATGCCATCTTTGTGTACTGACCGATGTAAACCTTGCCGTAAGTTTGGTTGCAAGATACCAAAGTAACCCGACAAGGAACACCGGACAGCGGTCAAGAATATCTGAAGTACCGAAAAGGACAAAGGACATGTTTCTCGTTTATGGAGGAGACGAAGAGCTCGTCGTAAGGGTTACGTCGACGCTAGCTTCGACTCGGATCTGGATGACTCAAGTCACAAACCGGATACGTGTATATGTTGAATGGTGGAGCGATGGTGGTGCAGTACAAGCGAGCGTCGTGGCGGGATCTACATGTGAAGCGGAGTACATGGCAGCCTCGGAGGCAGCGCATGAAGCGATTTGGGTGAAGGAGTTCATCACCGACCTAGGAGTCATACACAATGCGTCGGGGCCGATCAAACTCTTCTGTGACAACACCGGAGCTATTGCCCTTGCCAAGGAGCCTGGTTTCACAAGAAGACCGAGCACATCAAGCGTCGTTTCAACTCCATCCGTGAAAATGTTCAAGATGGAGACATAGAGATTTGCAAAGTGCACACGGATCTGAATGTCGCAGATCCGTTGACTAAACCTCTCTCGCGTGCAAAACATGATCAACACCAGAACTCTATGGGTGTTCGATTCATCACAATGTAACTAGATTGGTGACTCTAGTGCAAGTGGGAGACTGTTGGAAATATGCCCTAGAGGCAATAATAAAAGGATTATTATATTTCAATGTTCATGATAATTGTCTTTTGTTCATGCTATAAGCGTATTATCCGGAAATCGTAATACACGTGTGAACACTTAGACCCAATGAGTCCCTAGTGAGCCTCTAGTTGACTAGCTCGTTGTGATCAATAGATAGTCATGGTTTCGACTATGGACATTGGATGTCGTTGATAACGGGATCACATCATTAGGAGAATGATGTGATGGACAAGACAATAATAAGCATAGCATAAAAGATCGTATAGTTCGTTTGCTAGAAGCTTTGCCAATGTCAAGTATCTATTCCTTCGACCATGAGATCGTGTAACTCCGGTTACCGTAGGAGTGCCTTGGGTGTATCAAACGTCACAACGTAATCGGGTGACTATAAAGGTGCATTACGGTATCTCCGAAAGTATCTGTTGGGTTGACACGGATCGAGGCGGGATTTGTCACTCCGTATGACGGAGAGGTATCTCTGGGCCCACTCGGTAATGCATCATCATAATGAGCTCAAGTTGACCAAGGTGTTGGCCACGGGATCATGCATTACTGATGCGAGTAAAGTGACTTGCCGTAACGAGGCTGAACAAGGTATTGGGATACCGACGATCGAGTCTCGGGCAAATAACGTACCGATTGACAAAGGAATTGCATCTGAGGTTTGATCGAATCCTCGACATCGTGGTTCAACCGATGAAATCATCGAGGAGCATGTAGAGCCAACATGGATATCCAGACCCGCTGTTGGTTATTGCCCGAGAGTCGTCTCGGTCATGTCTGCGTGTCTCCCGAACCCGTAGGGTCTACACACTAAGGTTCGGTGGCGCTAGGGTTAGTAGGAAGTCAAGTATGTGACCACCGAATGTTGTTCGAGTCCGGATGAGATCCGGACGTCACGAGGAGTTCGGAAGGGTCCGGAGGTAAAGAATAATATATAGGAAGTGGTGTTTGACCATCGGGAAAGTTTTGGGGTTTCGGTAAAATCTGGGACCACCGGAAGGGTCCCGGGTCCACCGGTGGGGCCACCTATCCGGAGGGCCCCATGGGCTGAGAGGGAAGGAACCAGCCCACAAGGGGCTGGTGCGCCCCTAGGGTCCACCCCTGCGCCTAGGGTTGAAACCCTAGGGGTGGGCGCCCACCGGCTTGGGGGTACTCCACCCCTTGGCGCCGCCCCCCAGATTGGATCTCGGGGCCCACCACAGGGGCCTATATAAGGGGGAGGAGGGGGCTGCTGGACACAACTCCCAAGGCGCAGCCCTCCTCTCCCAACACATCTCCTCCTCCAGAGCTCGTGAAGCCACAGCCGAGATCTTGCTTCTCCACCATCATCACGCCGTCGTGCTGCCGGTGGAGCTGTCTTCCTCAACCTATCCTTCCCCCTTGTTGGATCAAGAAGGAGGAGATGTCGATCGTCCCGTACGTGTGTTGAACGCGGAGGTGCTGTCCGTTCAGCACTTGGCATCGGTGATCTGAATCACGTTCGAGTACGACTCCATCATCACCTTGCAAGCTTCCGCACGCGATCTACAAGTGGTATGTAGATGTTATCTCTCTCCCGTTACTCGTTGCTTAGATGAACTCATAGATGGATCTTGGTGAAGCCGTAGGAAAAATTTTAATTTTCTGCAACGTTCCCCAACACTTTTAGGCAAGGTCTCCAGCAAATTCTTCAGATGTTTTGAGCACGTCTAGAAACCTGACCCTGCATAAGAGATTAGTTCTTTTTCTTCACCACCCACATCTGAAGGGGTGGCAAAGAATTCATCACTCTGTGAGCACCATATGAGAAAGGTAGCATAGAAGTCAGTCCACTTCTTTTCACATAAGAGGGGTTAGGATAAGCATATGAATAAGCAGAGAAATTCTTCGAGGACTTATGAACATAATGATTAGAAGAATAATGCTCATAGTCATAGCCCTTAGCTCTACCATGCGAAATAGAGGGGTTAGCACGATGATGATCATATGAGGACTTTGATCCTTTTGAGGAATTTGATCCACGTGAGGAATTTGGTCCGTATGAGGACTTGGATCCATATGAAGAATTTGGTCCATATGAAGAATTTGATCTGGAGTTCCTATTCTTCACAGGTGGTGTCATGAGGACATTCACCTGAAGACTTTCAAGGCAACTTTTAGGAACCCAGATTTTCTTCATAAGGGAACCGTTCCTGCAGTTAGTGCCAACATATCTAGCAAATACTTCACCATTCTGATTTTTGAACTGTTTATAGTTGGAGTCAAATGACTCATCAGAAGAATGAGGAGATTCACATGTAAAGCCAGATAAATTAGATGGATCAATTGGAGGTCCCTTTGCAGCAACTCATGAGGTTTTGGGGTACTGCTCAGGCTTCCAATATGTTCCATCAGCATTGAGTTTCCTCTCAAAGGCAATACCCTCTTTCCTAGGGTTCCTGTTGAGGATCGGCTTTTTGAGCACATCACAAAGAGTTTGATGCCCTTTGAGGCTTTTGTACATGCCTGTCATGTACAGTTCCTTCAGCCCTGCATCATCAATGATACTAGCAATGTCCTCAGATGAGGAATTAGTGATAGCAGAGACATGTGAAGAACTTGTAGCATTAGAAGCATTTGAACATACAGGTGAAGAATTAGCAGTTTCACGTTCAATGCACTTCATACATGGAGGAACAAATTCTTCCTGAGTAGCGTTGATTTGTTGAGCAAGTAATGAATCGTGCTCCTTCTGAAGATCTTCGTAATCCACTCTTAGCTTCTCAAGATCTTGCTTTCTTTGAAGAAATTCATAAGAAAGCTTCTCATGATCAGATAAGAGAGTGTTATCATGACCTTGAAGGTTGTCAAACTTGGACTGAAGTCTCTAAAGATTCTCAGTCAAGGTTTTAGTGCGATCCATTTCTTCACCCAACATATCATCACTTTTATCTAGCATGTTTTGAACCTTTTCAATTCAAAAGCCTTTTGTTGTTTCACAGCAATCTTAGCAAGTTTTGAGTAGCTGGGCTTGAGGTTTTCATCAGATTCATCCTCACTAGATTCAGAGGAGGCGTATTTAGTTACCTTGGCACCCTTTGCCATGAAGCAATAGGTGGGAGCGTAGTCATCATTGTCTTCATCAGCCTTGTTGGTGATGCCATTTTCTTCAGAGTTGAAGATAGACTTGCTGACGAATGCAGTAGCAAGAGCTACGCTCGCCACACCAGACTCGGACTCCTTAGATGCCTCCTTGTCCTCATGTTCCTCAGATTCAGCCTCAGAGTCCATTTCCTTGCCAATGAATGCCCGAGCCTTCTTGGAGCTGCTCTTCTTGTGAGATGAAGACTTCGAGGATTTTGAAGATGAAGACTTTGAAGATTTCTTCTTCTTCTTAGCGCCATCAGAACTGTAGTCCTTGTATTTCTTCTTCTTTGATTCCTTATCACACTGAGGACAATCTTGAATGTAGTGACCAGGTTTCTTGCATTTGTGGCATAGCCTCTTCTTATAGTCACTGGATGAGGAATCATTTCTCCTTGAGGATTTTCCAAAGCGACCACGTCTTGAGAACTTCTGAAATTTCTTCACGAGTAGTGCTAGTTCCTGGCTCGGTTCTTCAGGATCACCAAGGCTACTAGCAGAGTCCTCATCTTCAGACTTAGAGACTGCCTTGGCCTTCAGAGCACGTGATCTGCCATAGCTCGAACCATAGAGATCTCTCTTCTCAGCAAGCTGGAACTCATGAGTATTTAGCCTCTCGAGGATATCAACGGGATCAAGTGACTTGTAATCAGCACGTTCTTGAATCATCAGTGCCAGAGTATCAAATGAAGAATCGAGCAATCTCAGCAATTTCTTCACCACCTCATGGTCGGTGAAGTCAGTGGTGCCAAGCGCTTGAAGCTCATTTGTGATGTCAGTGAGGCGATCGAAGGTTTGCTGAACATTTTCATTGTCGATTCTTTTGAAGCGGTTGAAGAGATTGTGAAGAACGTCAACACGAGAGTCACATTGAGTTGAGACTCCTTCATTCACTTTGGACAACCTATCCCAGATAAGCTTAGCAGTTTCCAAAGCACTCACTCTTCCATATTGCCCTTTGCTCAGATGGCCACATATGATATTCTTCGCTTGAGAATCGAGTTGCTTGAATCTCTTCACATCAGTAGCATTCAGAGAAGGTGTGACTGAGGGAACACCATTTTCCACAACATACCAGAGATCGTTATCAATTGCCTCAAGATGCATTCGCATCTTATTCTTCCAGTAGGGGTAGTCTGTTCCATCGAAGGTAGGACACCCAGCAGAGACCTTGATCATACCTGCGGTCAACATAACTAAAACTCTAGGTGTTTAAACAAAAATCACACAGAACAAGGGAGTACCTCGCTCTGATACCAATTGAAAGTGCATTATATCAACTAGAGGGGGTGAGTAGGCGATTTTTATGAATTCTTCATTGAGGAATTTGCTATTGAGGAAATTCCTAAATGAAGAACTACTTGCAGCGGAATAAGTACTCAGAAGTAAACATAGCAGCACACAAGCATAGTCATCATGATGAAATGAAGACAAGCACAGAGTACAGAATGCGTAAGCACAGGATAACACATGATGAAGATGGACAGACTGAAGAAATTGAAATGAGGAAATTGAGAAAGTCTTCACTCAAAGTCTTCAAACAGATATGAACAAGCACACAGCAACAGAAATGAGGAAACGAAAGAGTTGAGGAAATAGAACCAGTAAGCTTGGTGAAGACAATGATTTGGTAAATCAGTTCCAACTGTTGTCTCGGTTGTACGTCTGGTTGGAGTGGCTGAGTATTTAAACTCGAGGACACATAGTCCCGGACACACAGTCCTCGCTGTATTATCCTTGAGCTAAGGTCACACAGACCTCGCTCAATCAGTCGTGGTAAGTCTTCAGGTGCCTTCCAAACCTTCACAGACTAGGTCACTCGGCGATCCACAATTCCTCTTGGATGCTCTAGACCATGACGCCTAACCATCTGGAAGAAGCACAGTCTTCAAAGGTAACAAGTGTCGGATCCACACAGGATCAATCTCTTCAGTGATGCTCAATCACTTTGGGTTTGGGTTTTCCTCACTTGAAGATTTTCGCTCAAAGTCCTCGGAGGATGGGATGCTCTCAAATGACAAGTGTCAGTTTATCTCGGAGCAGCCAACCAACTAGTGGTTGTAGGGGGCGGCTATTTATAGCCTAGGGAGCAGCCCAACATGATAAGACATAAATGCCCTTCAATGATATGACCGTTAGGTGGGTAGATATTTTGGGACAGCTGGCGCATAGCACAACAACGGTCGGAATTTTGCTCTCAAATTCCTCAGGGCTATCATGTTCCTCCTTTGTGTAGGCAATTCAGACCGCAAATTCCTAACTCCTCGGTCGAACAAATTCTTGAGAGACCGGAAGAACTTCGTCTCATCCTCAAGAATATGACTGAATCTGTATGAGATTTCAATGGCTTCACTCGAAGGGATTGGTAGGTGTAGGATTTTGAGTTGAGCATCACATGGAAATTTTTCCTTAGTATTTCCTCGACCCCCTTTAACAGTACGGTGTTTCCTATGACTCAAGAAAGAGAAAATGAAACTACGAAAACAAAAGTCTTCACGCTTCATGTTCCTCGAATGATTGCCAAGTCTTCAAGGTCACACCAATTTCTTCACTTTCAAAGTCTTCAGAAAGTCTTCAGAAATCCAAAGTCTTCAGTCGAAGAACTTCAATTTTAGGGGTCGACTTTCTCTGTAAATATCAAACTCCTCATAGACTTATAGACCTGTGTACACTCACAAACGCATCAATCCCTTAACCTATAAGTCTTCAATGCACCAAAATCACTAAGGGGCACTAGATGCACTTACAATGGACCTCGTGTTGGGGGAGGAACGCCACCGCCAAGCCTCGCTCCGAGCTGCAAGGTGCCAGCAGGCGCTGCGGCGATACCACTACCGCAACATCCGTTCCAGGACCCTCGAGGTGGGTGACCTCATCCTAAGGCGGGTGCTCTCCAGGGAAGGGCTTCACAAGCTCTCCCCTAGGTGGGAGGGCCCGTTCAGGATCGCTTGTGTTCCAGGCCTGGCGCCGCGCACCTGGAGACGCGGGATGGGGTCCCCATCCAGAACGTCTGGAACATCCAGCACCTCTGGAAGTTCTACCCGTAGAGAAGGCCCCGTGCCTATGAAGGTATCCTCTCGTGACACTCTCACGTAATAATGAGTTGGAGTTGTACACGCCCCAGAGTCTTCTGAGTGTTGCCCTTGGGCCTCACGGGGGCTCCCACCCAAGTCCTAGTGGCAGCACTTAGCTCCGCGCTTCCGCGCTGGTGAGAAGATTAGCATAGGTGCCGGACGCGGCTGTTCTTTTGCTTGCCTTCTGTATCTGGTTTGCAACTTCTTGAATGAAATTTGAAGTTTCGGCGTCTCTTTTTGAGGGTTGGGGATTTTTCTTCTCCTTGCCTCGTTCGTTCTCTTAGGCATTGCCTCCGGTGGAGTGACAGTTGTGAAGGAAATATGCCCTAGAGGCAATAATAAAGTTATTATTTATTTCCTTATTTCATGATAAATGTTTATCATTCATGCTAGAATTGTATTAACCGGAAACATGATACATGTGTGAATGCATAGACAAACAAGATGTCACTAGTATGCCTCTACTAGACTAGCTTGTTAATCAAAGATGGTTATGTTTCCGACCATGAACAAAGAGTTGTTATTTGATTAACAAGGTCACATCATTAGTAGAATGATCGATTGACATGACCCATTCCATTAGCTTAGCACACGATCGTTTAGTATGTTGCTCTGCTTTTATCCATATACATGTTCCCGTAACTATGAGATTATGCAACTCCGTTTACGGAGGAACACTTTGGGTGCTACCAAACGTCACAACATAATCGGGTGATTATAAAGGAGTACTACAGGTGTCTCCAAAGGCGGATGTTGGGTTGGCGTATTTGAGATTAGGTTTTGTCACTCCGATTGTCGGAGAGGTATCTCTGGGCCCTCTCGGTAATGCACATCATCAAGCCTTGCAAGCACTACAACTAATGAGTTAGTTGTGAGATGATGTATTACGGAACGAGTAAAGAGACTTGCCGGTAACGAGATTGAACTAGGTATTGGATACCAACGATCGAATCTTGGGCAAGTAACATACCGATGACAAAGGGAACAACGTATGTTGTTATGCGGTCGACCGATAAAGATCTTCGTAGAATATGTAGGAACCAATATGGGCATCCAGGTCCCGCTATTGGTTATTGACCGAGAATAGTTCTAGGTCATGTCTACATTGTTCTCGAACCGTAGGGTCCGCACGCTAAGGTTTCGATGGCGGTTATTATGAGTTTATGTATTCTGATGTACCAAGAAGTTCGAGTCCGGATGTGATCACGGACATGACGAGGAGTCTCGAAATGGTCGAGACATAAAGATTGATATATTGGAAGCCTATGTTTGGAGTTCGAATGGTTCCGGTGAAAACAGAATTCTGAGAGTACCGGAGGTTACTGGAACCCCGGGGTAAATGGGCCTCGGTGGGCCTCGAGGGAGAAGAGGAGGGGCGGCCAGGGTGTCAGCGCCCTCTCCCCAGTCCGAATAGGACAAGGAGGGGGCGCCCTTTCCTCTTCCCCTCCCCCAATCCTATTCCAACTAGGAAGGGGAGTCCTACTCCCTGGGAGTAGGACTCCTCCCGGCGCGCCTCCTCTAGGCCGGCCGGCCTCCCCCCTCCCTCCTTTATATACGGGGGCAGGGGGGCACCCTAGGTGACACAAGTTTGATCTACGGATCGTTCCTTAGCCGTGTCGGTGCCCCCTCCACCATATTCCACCTCGGTCATACCGTCGCGAAGCTTAGGCGAAGCCTGCGCCGTGAAACATCAAGATCGTCATGCCACGCCGTCTTGTGACGAACTCTCCTCGACACTCGGCTGGATCGGATACGAGGGCGTCATCGAGCTGTCGTGTGTCAAGAACTCGGGGCGCTGGAGTAACGGCGCGGGATCGGTCGGATCGCGAGGAGAACGTCGACTACTTCCTCTACGTTGTGATCGCTTCGCTTCGGGTCTCGAGGGTGCGTAGACAACACTCTCCCTCTCGTTGCTATGCATCACCATGATCTTGCGTGTGCGTAGGAAATTTTTGAAATTACTCGTTCCCCAACAAAGGCATCCGAGCCTAGGTTTTTATGGTTTGATGTTTTGCACGAGTAGAACACAAGTGAGTTGTGGGCGATACAAGTCATACTACCTACCAAAGATGTCATACTTTGGTTCAGCGGTATTGTGAGATGAAGCGGCCCGGACCGACATTACGCGACGCTTACGCGAGACTGGTTTCACCGCCACGAGCACTCGTTGCTTAAAGGTGACCGTGGGTGTCTGTCTCTCTCACTTTAGTTGAACTGAGTGTGGCTACGCCCGTCCTTGAGAAGGTTAAAACAGAGTCTATTTGATGAAGTATCGTTGTGGTTTTGATGCGTGGGTGAGACTGGTTCTTGCTTAAGCCCGTAGCAGCCACGTAAAATTTGCAACAACAAAGTAGAGGACGTCTAACTTGTTTTTGCAGGGCATGTTGTGATGTGATATGGTCAAGGCGTGATGCTATATTTTATTGTATGAGATGATCATGTTTTGTAACCGGTTATCGGCAATCGGCTGGAGCCATATGGTTGTCGCTTTATTGTATGCAATGCAATCGCCTGTAATGCTTTACTTTATCACTAAGCGGTAGCGATAGTCGTAGAAACATAAGTTTGGCGAGGCGACAACGATGCTACGATGGAGATCAAGGTGTCGCGCCGGTGGCGATGGTGATCATGGTGGTGCTGCAAGATGGAGATCATGAAGCACAAGATGATGATGGCCATATCATATCACTTATATTGATTTGCATGTGATGTTTATCCTTTATGCATCTTATCTTGCTTTGATTGACGGTAGCATTATAAGATGATCTCTCACTAAATTATCAAGAAGTGTTCTCCCGAGTATGCACCGTTGCCAAAGTTAAATCGTGCCTGGACACCACGTGATGATCGGGTGTGATAAGCTCTCGTCCATCTACAACGGGTGCAAGCCAGTTTTGCACACGCAGAATACTCGGGTTATACTTGACGAGCCTAGCATATGCGAGATATGGCCTCGGAACACGGAGACCGAAAGGTCGGCGTGAATCATATAGTAGATATGATCAACATAAGATGTTCACCATTGAAAACTACTCCATTTCACGTGATGATCGGTTATGGTTTAGTTGATTTGGATCACGTGATCACTTAAGATGACTAGAGAGATGTCTATCTAAGTGGGAGTTCTTAAGTAATATGATTAATTGAACTTAAATTTATCATGAACTTAGTACCTGATAGTATCTTGCTTGTTTATGTTTGATTGTAGATAGATGGCTCGTCTTTGTTGTTCCGTTGAATTTTAATGCGTTCCTTGAGAAAGCAAAGTTGAAAGATGATGGTAGCAATTACGGATTGGGTCCGAAACGAGGATCATCCTCATTGCTGCACGTAAGAGTTACGTCTGGATGCACCGCTAGGTGCAGACTCTTCTTTGAGCAACACCGGATGTTGTGAGCGTCTGGCGAGCAAAGCTGATGACTACTCTATGGTTCGATGTGCCATGCTTTACGGCTTAGAACCGGGACTTCAACGACGTTTTGAGCGTCATGGAGCATATGAGATGTTCCAGAGTTGAAGTTGATATTCAACAGAATGCCCGGATTGAGAGATATGAAGTCTCCAATCAGTTCTATAGCTGCAAGATGGAGGAGAATAGTTACATTAGTGAGCATATACTCGAATGTCCGGGTACTACAATCACTTGACGCAATTGGAAGTTAATCTTCCGGATGATTGTGTCATTGATGAATTCTCAATCACGCCACCAAGCTACAAAGGCTTCGTGATGAACTATAATATGCAAGGGTTAGTAAAGACTATACAGAGCTCTTCGCAATGCTAAAGGCTGCGGAGGTAGAAATCAAGAAGGAGCATCAAGTGTTGATGGTCAATAAGACCACTAGTTTCAAGAAGAAAGGCAAAGGGAAGAAGAAGGAACTTCAAGAAGAACAGCAAGCAAGTTGTTTGCTCAGAGAAGAAACCCAAGTCCGGCCCTAAACCTGAAATCGAGTGCTTCTACTTGCAAGCGATCGTCATCGGAAGCGGAACTGCCCCAAGTATTTGGCGGATAAGAAGGATGGCAAGGTGAACAAAGGTATATGTGATATACATGTTATTGATGTGTACCTTACTAGAGCTCGTAGTAGCACTGGTATTTGATACTTGGTTCTGCTAATATTTGCAACTCAAACAGGGACTACTGATTGCTTAACTCGGCAAAGGACGAGGTGACGATCGCGCGGGAAATGGTTCCAAAGTCGATGTGATCGCGATCGGCACGCTACCTCTACATCTACCTTGAGGATTAGTTTTAGACCTAAATAATTGTTATTTAGTGCTGCGTTGAGCATGAACATTATATCTGGATCTTGTTTGATGCGAGACGGTTATTCATTTAAATCGAGAGAATAATGGTTGTTCTATTTATATGAGTAATATCTTTTATGGTCATGCACCCTTGAGGAGTGGTCTATTTTGATGAATCTCGATAGTAGTGATACACATATTCATAATGTTGAAACCAAAAGATGCAGAGTTGATAATGATAGTGCAACTTATTTGTGGCACTTGCCGTTTAGGTCATATCGGTGTAAAGCGCATGAAGAAACTCCATCTTGATGGACTTTTGGAGTCACTTGATTATGAATCACTTGGCACTTATGAACCGTGCCTCATGGGCAAGATGACTAGAACCCGTTCTCCGGTACTATGGAGAGAGCAACAGATTTGTTGGAAATCATACATACGAGATGTATGTGGTCCGATGAATGTTGAGGCTCGTGGCGGATATCGTTATTTTCTCACCTTCACAGATGACTTAAGCGAGATATGGGTATATCTACTTAATGAAACATAAGTCTGAAACATTTGAAAAGTTCAAAGAATTTCAGAGTGAAGTTGAAAATCAACGTAACAAGAAAATTAAGTTTCTACGATCGATCGTGGAGGTGAATATTTGAGTTACTGAGTTTGGTCTACATTTGAAACAATGCGGAATAGTTTCAGCAACTCACGCCACCGGAACACCACAACGTAATGGTGTGTCCGAACGTCAGAATCGTGCTTTACTAGATATGGTGCGATCTATGATGTCTCTTACAGATTTACCGCTATCGTTTTGGGGTTATGCTCTAGAGATGGCCGCATTCACACTGAATAGAACACCATCGAAATCCGTTGAGACGACACCTTATGAACTATGGTTTGGCAAGAAACCAAAGTTGTCGTTTCTAAAAGTTTGGGGATGCGATGCTTATGTGAAAAAGCTTCAACCCGATAAGCTCGAACCCAAATCGAGAAATGTGTCTTCATAGGATACCCAAAGGAGACAGTTGGGTACACCTTCTATCACAGATCCGAAGGCAAGACATTCGTTGCTAAGAATGGATCCTTTCTAGAGAAGGAGTTTCTCTCGAAAGAAGTGAGTGGGAGGAAAGTGGAACTTGATGAGGTAATAGTACCTTCTCCCTTACTTGAAAGTAGTTCGTCACGAAACCGGTTTACGAGACATCTACACCAAGTAGTGAGGAAGTTGATGATGTTGATCATGAAACTTGGATCAAGTTATCGCAGACCGCGTAGATCAACCAGAGTAAGATCCACACCGAGTGGTACGGTAATCCTGTTCGGAAGTCATGCTACTAGATCATGATGAACCTACGAACTATGAAGAAGCGATGGTGAGCCCAGATTCATAAAATGGCTTGAGGCCATGAAATCGAGATGGGATCCATGTATGAAAACAAAGTATGGACTTTGGTTGACTTGCCCGAGGGTCGGCAAGCAATAGAAAACAAGTGGATCTTCAAGAAGAAGACCGACGCGACGGTAATGTTATCGTCTATAAAGCTCGACTTGTCGCAAAAGGTTTTCGCAAGTTCAAGGGATTGACTACGATGAGACCTTCTCACCCGTGGCGATGCTTAAGTCCGTCCGAATCATGTTAGCAATTGCCGCATTTTATGATTATGAAATTTGGCAAATGGATGTAAAACTGCATTCTGAATGGATTTACGGAAGAAGAGTTGTATATGATGCAACCGAGAAGGTTTTATCGATCCAAAGGAGCTAACAAAGTGTGCAAGCTCCAATGATCCATCTATGGACTGGTGCAAGCATCTCGGAGTTGGAATAAACGCTTTGATAGTGTGATCAAAGCATTTGGGTTTGTACTGAGACTTTTGGAGAAGCTTCAGATTTACAAGAAAGTGAGTGGGAGCTCAGTAGCATTTCGATATTATATGTAGATGACATATTGCTGATCGGAAATGATATAGAATTCTGGATAGCATAAAGGGATACTTGAATAAGAGTTTTCAATGAAAGACCTCGGTAAAGCTGCTTACATATTGGGCATTAAGATCTATAGAGATAGATCAAGGCGCATAATTGGACTTTCACAAAGCACATACCTTGACAAAATTTTGAAGAAGTTCAAAATGGATCAAGCAAAGAAAGGGTTCTTGCTGTGTTACAAGGTGTGAAGTTGAGTAAGACTCAATGCCCGACCACTGCAGAAGATAGAGAGAAATGAAAGATGTTCCTATGCTTCAGCCATAGGCTCTATCATGTATGCAATGTTGTGTACGGACTGATGTGTGCCTTGCTATAAGTTTAGTAGGGAGGTACCAAAGTAATCTAGGAGTGGATCATCGGACAGCGGTCAAGAACATCTGAAATACGAAAAGGACTAAGGATATGTTTCTCGTATATGGAGGTGACAAAGAGCTCATCGTAAACGGCAGTTACGTTGATGCAAGCTTTGACATCGATCCGACGATTCTAAATCGCAGACCGGATACGTATTTACACTAAACGGAGGAGCTGTCAGTTGGTGTAGTTCTAAACAAAGCGTCGTAGCGGGATCTACATGTGAAGCGGAATACATAGCAGCTTCGGAAGCAGCTATGAAGGAGTCTGGATGAAGGAGTTCATATCCGATCTAGGTGTCATACCTAGTGCATCGGGTCCAATGAAAATCTTCGTGACAATCTTGGAGCAATTGCCTTAGCGAAGGAATCCAGATTTCACAAGAGGACCAAGCACATCAAGAGACGCTTCAATTCCATCCGGGACTTAGTCCGTGGGAGACATAGAGATTTGCAAGATACATACGGATCTGAATGTCGCAGACCGTTGACTAAGCCTCTTCCACGAGCAAAACATGATCAGCACCAAGACTCCATGGGTGTTAGAATCATTACTATGTAATCTAGATTATTGACTCTAGTGCAAGTGGGAGATCAAGGAAATATGCCCTAGAGGCAATAATAAAGTTATTATTTATTTCCTTATTTCATGATAAATGTTTATCATTCATGCTAGAATTGTATTAACCGGAAACATGATACATGTGTGAATGCATAGACAAACAAGATGTCACTAGTATGCCTCTACTAGACTAGCTTGTTAATCAAAGATGGTTATGTTTCCGACCATGAACAAAGAGTTGTTATTTGATTAACAAGGTCACATCATTAGTAGAATGATCGATTGACATGACCCATTCCATTAGCTTAGCACACGATCGTTTAGTATGTTGCTACTGCTTTTATCCATATACATGTTCCTGTAACTATGAGATTATGCAACTCCGTTTACGGAGGAACACTTTGGTGCTACCAAACGTCACAACGAATCGGGTGATTATAAAGGAGTACTACAGTGTCTCCAAAGGCGGATGTTGGGTTGGCGTATTTGAGATTAGGTTTTGTCACTCCGATTGTCGGAGAGGTATCTCTGGCCCTCTCGGTAATGCACATCATCGAAGCCTTGCAAGCACTACAACTAATGAGTTAGTTGTGAGATGATGTATTACGGAACGAGTAAAGAGACTTGCGGTAACGAGATTGAACTAGGTATTGGATACCAACGATCGAATCTCGCAAGTAACATACCGATGACAAAGGAACAACGTATGTTGTTATGCGGTCCGACCGATAAAGATCTTCGTAGAATATGTAGGAACCAATATGGGCGTCCAGGTCCGCTATTGGTTATTGACCGAGAATAGTTCTAGGTCATGTCTACATTGTTCTCGAACCGTAGGGTCCGCACGCTTAAGGTTTCGATGATGCTTATTATGAGTTTATGTATTTTGATGTACCAAGAAGTTCGAGTCCGGATGTGATCACGGACATGACGAGGAGTCTCAAATGGTCGAGACATAAAGATTGATATATTGGAAGCCTATGTTAGGAGTTCGGAATGGTTCCGGTGAAAACAGGAATTTATCGAGTACCGGAGGTTACCGAACCCCGGGGTAAATGGGCCTCGGTGGGCCTCGAGGGAGAAGAGGAGGGCCGGCCAGGGGGTGGCAAGCCCTCTCCCCCCAGTCCGAATAGGACAAGGAGGGGGCGCCCCTTTCCTCTTCCCCTCCCCCAATCCTATTCCAACTAGGAAGGGGGAGTCCTACTCGGTGGGAGTAGGACTCCTCCCGCGCCTCCTCTAGGCCGCCGGCCTCCCCCTCCCTCCTTTATATACGGGGCAGGGGGCACCCTAGGTGACACAAGTTTGATCTACGGATCATTCCTTAGCCGTGTCGCGGTGCCCCTCCACCATATTCCACCTCGGTCATACCGTCGCGAAGCTTAGGCGAAGCCTGCGCACGTGAAACATCAAGATCGCCGCCACGCCGTCGTCTTGACGGAACTCTCCTCGACACTCGGCTGGATCGAGTACGAGGGACGCCATCGAGCTGTCGTGTGTCAAGAACTCGGGCGCCGGAGTAACGGCGCCGGGATCGGTCGGATCGCGAGGAGAACGTCGACTACTTCCTCTACGTTGTGATCGCTTCGCTTGGGTCTACGAGGGCGTAGACAACACTCTCCCCTCTCGTTGCTATGCATCACCATGATCTTGCGTGTGCGTAGGAAATTTTTTGAAATTACTACGTTCCCCAACAAGTTGCCCATCACTCCTCCTCGTGCGTCGCATGCGCGGGGTCTAGGCAGGTGTGCACACTTCGGGCTTGCCCACGAACACACCTCACCAAAGCCTTAGTCCCTGGCTTTGTGGCATATCCGTCCTCACGCGATGCTCTCGAACGAGCTCGCATGCATTGCGCCTCCAGGGCTTTCTAGTCCTACAGCCGCAAGGGCGCCCCTGAGGCCTGGTCACCCCGAGTCACCTCCTCGCAAGGCGTGCTCCCACAACACGGAAGTTCACCGCAGGAACCCTAAGCTAAGTTATCCCAATCACAATTAGTGGCAACATGAATATTAGGAGGCGGAATAGAAACAATAACATAACGGCGTAAGTGCCATAGTCCATTACACGCCCTAGTAGGGCCTCCTACTTCTTTTTTGCAGCAGAAAGAAAGAAACAAAAGCAAGTATGCGACGACGACAGCTCCTGAAGCCTGGCTCTAGCAGTGCTCGGGCTCACCCGGAGTCCTCCTCCCGCTTCACCGGGACGTGGAGGCAATGCATCTTGTCTCTCCTCTGATAACCCACAAGTGTAGGGGATAATTGTAGCCTCTTTCAATAAGAAGAGTGTCGAACCCAACGAGGAGCTAAAGGTAGAACAAATATTCTCTCAAGTCCTATCTGCCACTGATACGACTCTACGCACGCTTAGTGTTCGCTTTACCTAGAACAAGTATGAAACTAGAAGTACTTTGTAGGTGTTGTTGGATAGGTTTGCAAGAATATAAAGAGCATGTAAATATAAACTAGGGGTTGTTTAGACGAAGACACAACTAAGTTAGTTTTAGTAGAGAGCTTTTTGTCATGAGAAAGTTATTTGTCCCTAGGCAATCGATAACTAGACCAGTAATAACTATTGCAATTCTATTTGAGGGAGAGGCATAAGCTAACATACTTTATCTTCTTGGATCATATGCACTTATGATTGGAACTCTAGCAAGCATCCGCAACTACTAAAGATCATTAAGGTAGAACCCAACCATAGCATTAAAGCATCAAGTCCCCTTTATCCCATATGCCACAACCCCCTTACTCGGGTTTATGCTTCTGTCACTCAAGCAACCCACTATAAGCAAATCATGAACATATTGCAACACCCTACAGCGGGAATCCCTTATGCTTGCGCGACATGGAGGGCACAATAGGACAACACCAATAATAAAACATGCAACTTAAACCAATCAGGCAATCACGATCATCAATTAACCCATAGGACAAAACGGATCTACTCAAACATCATAGGATAGCCATACATCATTGGGAAATAATATATAGCGCCGAGCACCATGTTTAAGTAGAGATTACAACGGGTAAAAGAGGGGTTACACCACTGCATAGAGGAGGGAAGAGTTGGTGATGAAGGCGGTGAAGTTGTTGGTGTAGATCGCGGTGATGATGATGGCCCTGGCGGCGTTCCGGCGCCACCAGAAGCAAGGGGGAGAGAGCCCCCCTTCTTATTGTTCTTCTTCCTTGACCTTCTCCCTAGATGGGAGAAGGGTTTCCCCTCTGGTCCTTGGCCCCCATGGCATGGGAGGGGCGAGAGCCCCTCTGAGATTGGATCTGTCTCTCTGTCTCTCTCTATTTCCGCGTTGTCAGATTCTGCCCTTTCACCATTTTTTTTATATTCGGAGATCTGTAACTCAAATTGGGTTGAAACTTTTGCCCAGATTTTGTCCGAAAATTAGCTTTCTTGCGGAAAAAGAAGAGCGCCAACCGCCTTAACGGGTGCCCATGAGGGTCAGGGGCGCGCCTGCCCCCTGGGGTGCGCCCCCTGCCTCGTGGCCCCCCTCAGGCACCATCCCGCGTTGGTTTTTCTTCCCAAAAATCATAAATATTCCAAAAATGATCTCTGTCCGTTTTTATCCCGTTTGGACTTCGTTTGGTATGGGGTTTCTGCGAAACATAAAACATGCAACAAACAGGAACTGGCACTGGGCACTGGATCAATATGTTAGTCCCAAAAATAGTATAAAAAGTTGTCAAAAGTATATGAAATTTGAATAATATTGGCATGGAACAATCAAAAATTATAGATACGACGGAGACGTATCAGCATCGCCAAGCTTAATTCCTGCTCGTCCTCGAGTAGGTAAATGATAAAAAAATAAATTTTGATGTGGAATGCTACCTAGCATAATCTTGATCATATGTCTAATCATGGCATGAATATTAAGACACGAGTGATTCAAAGAAATAGTCTATCATTTGACATAAGAACAATAATACTTAGGGCATCCCAACAAACAATCATGTTTTTCAAAATATCAATCCTTTAGAACATTATCCCTACAAAATCATATAGTCTTGTATGCTCCCTTTTCTTAACACAAGGTACCTCTCATTCCTATCCTGGTGTAAGCCAAGCAATTGTTTCATACTTTAATATTCTCAAACCTTTTCAACTTTCACGCAATACATGAGCGTGAGCCATGGATATAGCACTATAGGTGGAATAGAATATGATGGTGGGGGTTATGTGGAGAAGACAAAAAGGGAGAAAGTCTCACATCGACGCGGCTAATCAACGGGCTATGGAGATGCCCATCAATTGATGTCAATGCGAGGAGTAGGGATTGCCATGCAACGGATGCACTAGAGCTATAAGTGTATGAAAGCTCAAAATGAAAACTAAGTGGGTGTAAATCCAACTTGCTTGCTCATGAAGACCTAGGGCATTTGAGGAAGCCCCTCATTGGAATATACAAGCCAAGTTATATAATGAAAATTCCCACTAGTATATGAAAGTGATAACATAGGAGACTCTCTATATGAAGAACATGGTGCTACTCTGAAGCACAAGTGTGGTAAAAGGATAGTAACATTGCCCCTTTTCTTTTTTCTTTATTTGAATGGGCTTATTTGGCCCCCCTTTTTTATTTAGGCTTCTTTGGCCTCTTTGTTTTTATGGGGCAATGCTCTATAATGATGATCATCACACTTTATTTACTTACAACTCAATATTACAACTTGATATCTAGAACAAAGATATGACTCTATATGAATGCTTCCGGCGCTGTACCGGGATGTGCAATGATCTAGTGTAGCAATGACATAAAAAACGGACAAGCCATGAAAACATCATGCTAGCTATCTTACGATCATGCAAAGCAATATGACAATGAATGCTCAAGTCATGTATATGATGATGATGGAAGTTGCATGGCAATATATCTCGGAATGACTATGGAAATGCCATGATAGGTAGGTATGGTGGCTATTTTGAGGAAGACATAAGAAGGCTTATGTGTGATGGAGCGTATCATATCACGGGGTTTGGATGCACCGACGAAGTTTGCACCAACTCTCGAGGTGAGAAAGGGCAATGCACGGTACGGAAGAGGCTAGCAATGATGGAAGGGTGAGAGTGCGTATAATCCATGGACTCAACATTAGTTATAAAGAACTCACATACTGATTGCAAAAATTTATTAGCTATTGAAACAAAGTACTACACGCATGCTCCTAGGGGGGGAGGTTGGTAGGAGTTAACCATCGCGCGCCCCCGACCCACACAAAGATAAACAATCAAAATACAATGAGCGCCAATTTGGTTACATAGTGAGTAGACCATACGTGCATGCTTCGGGAATCACAAACCTTAACACCAATATCCTTACTAACACAACCATCTACTAGTACCTCCCACATATTATCATCTCTATATCGCAAAACTATTGCAAGGAATCAAACATATCATATTCAGCGATCTACAAGTTTATGTAGGATTTTATGACTAACCATGTGAATGACCAATTCCTGTCATCTCTCTAAATAGATATAAGTGAAGCAAGAGAGTTTAATTCTTTCTACAAAAGATATGCCCATGCTCTAACAAATATAAGTGAAGCAAAAGAGCATTCTACAAATGGCGGTTTTCTATGTGAAGAGAAACAGGCAATCCAAACTTCAAAAGATATAAGTGAAGCACATGAAGCATTCTATAAAGCCATACTCAAAAGATTTAAGTGAAGTGCAATGAGAATTCTAGAAATCAACCAAGGACTATCTCATACCAGCACAGTGCATAAAAGAAAAGTAAAAACTAAATGCAAAAGACGCTCCAAGACTTGCACATATCGCATGAACGAAAAGAATCCAAAAACATATCGATACTTGTTGAAGAAAGAGGGGATGCCTTCCGGGGCATCCCCAAGCTTATACGCTTGAGTCTCCTTGAATATTTAATTGGTGTGCCTTGGGCATCCCCAAGCTTGATCTCTTTCCTCTCCTCCTTTCCCTCATATCGAGACCTTCTCGATCAAACACTTCATCCACACAAACTTCAACAGAAAACTCGGTAAGATCCGTTAGTATAATAAAGCAAATCACTACTCTAAGTACTGTTGCAAACCAATTCATATTTTGTTTTTGCATTGTGTCTACTTTAATATAGCTTTTCCATGGCTTAATACACTAATAGAAATTGATAGTTTCATCAAAACAAGTAAACTATGCATTAAAAAACAGAATCTATCAAAAACAGAACAGTCTGTAGAAATCTGAACATTCACCATACTTCTGGTACCCCAACAATTCTACAAAAATTAGGAAAAATAAAAATTTTGTATAGAAAGACAGTGCAAAAATAATCAGAATCGTTTGACGTGCGAGTAAAAAACGTAAAATCTCACACTACAGCCAAAGTTTCTGTCCTGCACCGTGCAAACCAACAAGCATTGTAAACATCCTAAAGGCAAACTTTGGCACATTATTTTTATAATAAAATGGAATTGTACAAGGGGATAATTATTTTTGATGAAAAGTTTCTGTAATCAAGATTGACAAAGTTTCTGTGAGCATGAACAAGGTTCAAGGAGCTCTCCCACTTCAACAATGCTTGTCTTTCTCACTTTCACTTTCCTTTTTGAAAAGTTTTGGGTTCCCCTCTTTATTTTTTTGTTTTTAAACTATATAAAAGCACTCAACAGAAATAAATGACTCTCTAAAACTTCTAGGTTGTCTCCTTGGTAGCGCTTTCTTTAAAGCCATTAAGCTAGGCATATAGTGCTCAAGTAATGGATCCACCCGGATCCCAAGGTATATCAAAGCCAATTTTAATTAACAATGATTTGTAATTTAGTAGTGAGCACAAAGTAACGTATATCATGTAACAACGAAGTATAACTCTTTTCGTATGCATCGGCATGTCATAAAAGAACAATTCATGCACACATAGTAAAGGCCAATGCATAGTATAAACAGTTTCTTGCAATTTTATCGTTTGGGAAACATAGAGAGGTGGAGATATAGTTCCTATCTCATAATAATTGCAAGTTGGAGCAGCAAGCACATGCATATTATATCTATCAAAATCATGATGTGTAGTAGTAAAACGCAACCCATCAATATAATCCTTAATAAGCACAAACTTCTCCGATATAGTGTAGTTTGGAGAATTCAAAAAGATAATAGGACTATCATGCGTGGGTGCAATAACAACAATTTCATGTTTAACATAAGGAACTATAGAAAGTTCATCTCCATAAGCATAATTCATATTAGCATCTTGGCCACAAGCATAGCAAGCATCATCAAAAAGGGATATTTCAAGAGAATCAACGGGATCATAGCAATTATCATAGCAATCATCCTTCGGTAAGCACGAAGGGGAATTAAACAATGTATGAGTTGAAGAGTTACTCTCATTAGAAGGTGGGCATGGATAGCTAATCCGCTCTTCCTCCTTTTGTTCTTTGCTCTCCTCATCATCTTTTTCATCCAACGAGCTCACAGTTTAATCAATTTCTTCTTCCATAGACTCCTGCAAAATATTAGTCTCTTCTTGGACAGCGGAGACTTCCTCAATAAATGCATCAATATCGGCATTATATTCATAATTCTCATAGCAATATTTAAGTATAGCCAAATTTTTAGGTTTGTAAACAGCATCATCAAGATTTTCACACGTTTTGAACAAAGATTCAATTTCATAAGCACCCATAAAAGCAACAGATTCTTCTATTTGTTCCACATCATAGTAATCATATATACCATTAGCATAAGAAGCTAAGGTTTTATCATAATTAAATTTGCATGAAAAGGAGAGGTGTGGAGCCTTCATCCTAGAGCAACAAGTATAATCATATCTCAAGCATAGTTGACGAGCATACCAACGCAACATGTAAATTTGATCCCATAATAGTTTCCCTTTTTGTGCCAAGCGATAATCCCTAAAGTATTCACGTTGATCCAACGTGTCTCCCATTACATAATTGAATGGGGTTTTCTCAGGATTATCAAAGTAGTACATAATATTTTTCACATAACCAGCATCGAGGGTTTTAGGAGGTTCCCCATCTCCATGAGTAGCAAGTACACCTAATTGTTTTTTGGTATTTCGTGTCCCATATCCATAACTAAAGATAGAGAACAACTTAGAACAGCAAATAAAAATTACTTAGTGATAAAGCAAACAAGCACACACGAGAATATTCACCCCACGCTATGACTCCCCGGCAACGGCACCAGAAAAAGGTCTTGATAACCCACAAATGTAGGGGATAATTGTAGCCTCTTTCGATAAGTAAGAGTGTCGAACCCAACGAAGAGCTAAAGGTAGAACAAATATTCTCTCAAGTCCTATCTGCCATTGATACGACTCTACGCACGCTTAGTGTTCGCTTGACCTAGAACAAGTATAAAACTAGAAGTACTTTGTACGTGTTGTTGGATAGGTTTGCAAGAATATAAAGAGCACGTAAATATAAACTAGAGGCTGTTTAGATGAAGACACAACTTTGTTAGTTTTAGTAAAGAGCTTTTTGTCACGAGAAATTTATTTTTCCCTAGGCAGACCGGTAATCACTATTGCAATTCTATTTGAGGGAGACGCATAAGCTAACATACTTTCTCTTCTTGGATCATATGCACTTATGATTAGAACTCTAGCAAGCATCCGCAACTATTAAAGATCATTAAGGTAAAACCCAACGATAGCATTAAAGCATCAAGTCCCCTTTATCCCATACGCCACAACCCCCTTACTCGGGTGTATGCTTCTGTCACCCAAGCAACCCACTATAAGCGAATCATGAACATATTGCAACACCCTACAACGGAATCCCTTACGCTTGCGCGACACAGAGGGCACAATAGGACAGCACCAATAATAAAACATGCAATTCAAACCAATCAGGCAATCACGATCATCAATTAACCCATAGGAAAAAACGGATCTACTCAAACATCATAGGATAGCCATACATCATTGAGAAATAATATATAGCGTTGGGCACCATGTTTAAGTAGAGATTACAGCGGGTAAAAGAGGGGTTACACCGCTGCATAGACGAGGGAAGAGTTGGTGATGAAGGCGGTGAAGTTGTTGGTGTAGATCGCGGTGATGATGATGGCCCCGGCGGCGTTCCGGCGCGACCGGAAGCAAGGGGGAGAGAGCCCCCCCTTCTTCTTCTTCTTCCTTGACCTTCTCCCTAGATGGGAGAAGGGTTTCCCCTCTGGTCCTTGGCTCCCATAGCATGGGAGGGGCGAGAGCCCCTCCGAGATTGGATCTGTCTCTCTGTCTCTCTGTGTTTCTACGTTTTCAGATTCTGCCCTTTCACCGTTTCTTTTATATCTAGAGATCCGTAACTCCGATTGGGTTGAAACTTTCACCCAGATTTTTCTCCGAAAATTAGCTTTCTTGCGGCAAAAGAACAACGTCAACCGCCTTAATGGGTGCCCATGAGGGTCAGGGGCGCGCCCCCCTGCCTCGTGGCCCCCTCGGGCACCGTCTCGCGTTGGTTTTTCTTCCCAAAAATCATAAATATTCCAAAAATGATCTCCGGCCGTTTTTATCCCGTTTGGACTCCATTTGATATGGGGTTTCTGTGAAACATAAAACATGCAACAAACAGGAACTGACACTAGGCACTAGACCAATATGTTAGTCCCAAAAATAGTATAAAAAGTTGCCAAAAGTATATGAAAGTTGAATAACATTGGCATGGAACAATCAAAAATTATAGATACGACGGAGACGTATCATCCTCCCGGTCCGAGCTCGGCGGCGCGGTGGCTCGTCGGGGTCGTCGTCGCTGGAGCTTTCCACAGAGGAAGAGCCACCGCTGCTGGAGGTGGCACGACCGTCGCCAAGGGCGAGTTCATCACCGACGACGCCGCCGCCCCTCCGTCCGCCGTCATCATCACCGTCGTCATCGTTGTGGCTCTCCGAGGAGCACCCTATTGTGGGCCGTCCTCCCCGAAGATCCTCACATAGAGGGTCAAGACGCCATCGTACCTGAAGTGGAGGGTGTGCCTCCTGTGCAGGTCCCACCCCGCGGGTAAATGACTGCCACCCGTGGTTCAGGAACACGTTGCCGGCGGCTGTGACCTCGGCCTCCACCCACGAGGCCTTGTTGCAACAGCCATCAGCCTGAAGCCAGAAGCCACTAGGCCCCCCCGGCCCGTTGCGCGCTCATGAAGAAGCGCGGGAGCTAGAGCCAGGCGCCTGCGGGTCTCTCCGCCCACACCATGAACTCCGGGGGTGCGTCAGTTGAGTGGGACCGCAGCCGTGGCGGCCGGACGGCCGCCGCACGCCTCACCTCCTCACAGCGGCTCCCCTGACTGCGGCGACTCCCGCCACAGGAAGACATGCCCCCAAGACCGCGAGAGGCAGTGTCAGCCTTTGAGGGAGGATGCGGGGAGCTGATGCCAGCGTCGCAACATACTTGCGGGGGCGCCCGCGGCCCCTCTTGGGTCGGGGCATATTTATAGATGTAACCCTTTCGAACGGGAGACGCATAGTGGTTACGCGTACTGATGATTGACACCTATAGCTAGCAAGTTTCATCGGCATGAAGACCGAAACAGAGCAAATGAAGGGGGGAGGAGGATATGTCATTTGTGCTTACCAACGAACGCAGGGGCAGAGCTCGTCGAACACTAGACCCTCGCAACGACGAAATAACTGCATATTTAAATCGAAAGATGAGTAACATAGCAAGTATTCGACACCGACGGCCACATGTACCTCGCATTGACGATACTTGCTATTTACGGTACCATCGACACCGAGGAACCCTCTAACCCGCTCGTCCCCAGGTAACTAAATAGCAACTACCATGGGTGCAAGGTACATGAGGTCGTCGGCGTTGAACACTACATCTGTGAGGACATTCTTTTCCCTAATGTGTTTTGGTGATTGATGACAATGCCTTTGCGGACTAATCGTGTGCTTTGATTTCTCAGATAGCTTATAGCTAGGCACGAGACGGTTCGATGCCCCTCAAGATTATTGAAGACGGTGGTTC
Organism: Aegilops speltoides; assembly: GCA_021437245.1. Lineage (NCBI taxonomy): Eukaryota > Viridiplantae > Streptophyta > Magnoliopsida > Poales > Poaceae > Aegilops > Aegilops speltoides. The sequence goes on from CM038147.1 coordinate 179,367,866, forward strand.
TCTCGCTTCTTTTGGTGGGTTGAGTCGTAGAGTGGCCGCATTATTAAGAGGGGTCCGTCGGAGATGTTTGGGTGGAATCTTCACGTACACATTCCCGCCCTTGTCTCCGCTTTCTTCCTAGCCTTTGGAGCCCTCCTGTTTTTCTTCGTATGCGACTTCCACAGGTTTGCGGTAGTACCGCTCTTGGGAGCGGTAGTACCAGGCGCTCTTGATAGTACTGTGGCTGCCAGCGGTAGTACCGCAGGGTCCACGATAGTACCGCTCGCTGGGCGGTAGTACCGCGTGCCTCGCCGCACCCGCCAGATCTTGTTGTAGGGCGGATGTAATTTTTACATCCGCGCTCTCGCTGTAGTTCCGCGCCCGGCGCGGTAGTACCGCTGCCTCCTGCGCTGTAGTACCGTGTCGGGTTTTCGCACCGCTTTTCTAGCAGCGGTAGTAGGCACGGATGTAGTCTTTTAGGAGTTCCACTTTGCGGTAGTATCGCATGTGTTGCGCGGTAGTACCGCTGCGTGCGATAGTACCGCCCATGCCTGGCCTGCCCTAGCTACATCCGTTGGCGCTGTAGTACCGTGGTCCTCCACGGTAGTACCGCGAGCCCTTGCGGTAGTACCGCGTCTCAGCGCTGTAGTACAGCGTCGCTGGCTGGATCCTTGAATAACGGTTGATCTCACCTACCACTATATAAGGGTCGTCTCCTACCTCTAGTTGACTACCTCTTCTATTCCTAAGCTCCATTATTGCTCCAAGCTTCATTTTCGCTCGATCTCTCTCTCCCTAGCCAATCAAACTTGTTGATTTGCTCGGGAGGGATTGAGAGGGCCTCGATCTACACTTCCACCAAGAGATATTTGATTCCCCCCACTAATCCCTAGCGGATCTTGTTACTCTTGGGTGTTGAGCACCCTAGACGGTTGAGGTCACCGTGAAGCCATACTCCATTGTGGTGAAGCTTCGTGGTGTCGTTGGGAGCCTCCAATCAAGTTGTGGAGATAGCCCCAACCTTGTTGTAAAGGTTCGGTTGCCGCCTTCAAGGGCACCAATAGTGGAATCACGGCACCTCGCATTGTGTGAGGGCGTGAGGAGAATACGGTGGCCCTAGTGGCTTCTTGGGGAGCATTGTGCCTCCACACCGCTCTAACGGAGACGTACTTCCCTTCAAAAGGAAGGAACTTCGGTAACACATCCTCGTCTCCACCGGCTCCACTCTTGGTTATCTTACCCCTTTACTTGTGCAAGCTTTATTGTGTCATCTTTGTTGATTGTGTGTTTGCTTATCGTTGTCACATCATATAGGTTGTCCACTTAGTTGCACATCTAGACAACTTACTTTGTTGCAAATTTTAATTTGGTAAAGAAAAGGTAAAATTGTTAGTTGCCTATTCACCCCCCCCTCTAGTCAACTATATCGATCCTTTCAATTGGTATCAGAGCAAGGTTTCTTTTTTAGGACTTTACCGTCCAAAGAGTATGGTTGACGTTGTAGACGATGTGGCGGAGCACTCCGGTGCGAATGCTAGATCGTCTACGGGGAATGGGGGTGACTCGATCTCACGTGAGGAGTTCAATGTGGCTTTGGACACATTGAAAACCTCCATGACGACCGAGGTCAAAGACATGTTTAAGGAATTCTTAGAAGGGCTTAAAAGTTCCACCGCATCGCTGAAAGTGGGTGATCCCATTACCACGGTGACGGATGCTAACCCGACAAGGGGAAGCTACTAGTGAGAAAGCCTCCATGTCTAGTGGTAAAATGGCACCGCATCTATGCCCATGTGGAACCTCCTCCCGCCTATGGTGGACCTATTCCCTCTACTCATTTAAATCATGCCGGTCCACCTCCCAAGGTTGACAAAAAGGAGGATTTTGATTCTTGGGTTTATCGTTTTAAGCGTCATTTGAATCATGTGAACACTAACCTTTGGAGAATCATTGAAGAAGGTTTTTATCCGCATGACCCAAGCAACTTCACTCCAAGAGAAACCGTGGATCATCAATTCAATGAGAATGCTCTCTTCATCATCCAAGAAGCGATCCTTCCCGAAGATCTCCCTCATCTCCGGCCTTACACCTTGGCCAAAGATGCTTGGCGCAAAGTGATATCCTTATATCGGGGAAGTGCAAGCATTCAACGCTCCAACTATGAAGTGGTGCAAGACGGCCGATGAGTTTGCTATGAAGGAAGATGAAGAACCTCAAGAGCTCTATCGAAGAGTTACCAAGCTCGCGGTCTCTCTCCGGGATCATGGAAGTAAGGACACGGATGACAATTGGATCAAGCGCAAATTCCTCAAGGCAATGATGCCCTACAACAAGGCCATGTCCTCCGTCATCCGTCAAAGACCGGACTTCCACACCTTGTCCTCAAGTGATGTGTTGGATGAGTTTGTGGCAATGAGCATTTTGGACAAGACCGCCGACAATGCGGTGCTTCGCTCCCAAAGAGCAAAGAAGCCCAATCTTGCTTTGAAGGCCAAGGCTCATGTCGAAGAAGAGGAAGATGAGGAAGAAGAAGGAACAATCTCAAGATAATGAAGTATGCCTATCATGAACACATGGCTCTTGCTTCAAGACAATTTTGGAACAAGAAGAGCTCAAGGCCCAACTTCAACAAAAGCAACTCAAGTGGTGGAAAAGGGAAGCAACGCGTGAGGACGTGCTTCAATTGTGGAAATGTGAGTCACTTCGTTGCGGAGTGTCCGTATGAGAAGAGGGAAGACAATGGTGGCAAACTCATTCGCAAGGACAAGGCCAAGTCTTTCCCCAACAAGAGCAACTTCACCAAGAAGTCTCCTCACAAGGCTTTAGTGGTACAAGAAGAATACAATGAGGATGATGATGATGATGAAGATGGAGAGTTGGTTGCCATGGCCTCCGTTGCCATTATGGAGACTCCTCGTGTGTCTCTCTTGACTCTCCAAATGAAAGCATCACCGCTAAGTGCCTCATGGCTAAAGCCACCAACAAGGTAACCCCCAACATCAAAACTACCTTCATTGATCATTCTTCAACGGAATGCATTGATGAACATGAGGGGTCTAATGTGATGGAGAACGAGTTTGAGTCTTTTATGAGTAAACTCAAAGGTAAATCCAAGAAGCACTTTGTTGCTCTCTTGGAACAACTTGGTGAAGCCAATGACATAATTGAGGCTCACGAAGATACCATCTCTAAGATGGAGGGGCATAGTCGAGACTATGCCGATGAGATCTCGGATCTTTCCAATGCCCTTGAGGAAGAGCGTGGTCTTCGTTTGGCTCTTGAGGAGTCATACAACGATGACCATGCTAAGCTAAAGAAAGATTGTGAACATGCTCTTGTTGTCTCTCGTGTGTTAAACTCCGAGAAGGCCAAACTTGAAGTTGATCTTGCTAGACTTAAGGAGGAATTTGACATACTTGACAAGGCTCACAAGGTCTTGAAGGGTAGTCATGCTAACCTCAAGGAGTCTCATGATCAACTTCAAGTGAAGCTAACTAAGGAGAAAGCCACCTTTCCTCATATGGTTTTGATTGATAATGCAAATGCTACTAACCCATGTTGTGAGCATGTGCATCTTGTTGAGGAGAACGCTAAGTTGAAGGAGCAAATTGAGAAAGGCCTTGTGTCATGCATACAAGGCGAGAAGAACCTCAACGACCTCTTGAGCAATCAAAAGGAAGTTGTGTCCAAGAAAGGGATTGGGTGTGGACCCAAGTCCAAGATCAAGAACAACAATGACAAGACCAAACGACCTCCTCCTCTCAAGCAAACTTTTGTGAAGGAGGGGGAGGGTGCTCCTAAGGAGAAGAAGAAGAACAATGCGAAGGGTGATGGTGTCAAGAAGAGCAATGCCACCATTCCCGATAAAGCCGGCGACTTTAATCCTTCTTATGTATTATGCCGTGCTAGTGATGGGCATGTTTATGCCAAATTCGTTGGTTCTCCTTATGAGTACATTGAATGGTCTATTTGGGTTCCCAAGACCCTTGTTGCTAACATCAAAGGACCCATTACAAAATGGGTACCTAAAACCAAGCATTGATTTCTTGTAGGTGTTTGCTTCCTGGGGTTCATGGTTGCTCGATAGTGGAGCTACAAATCATATGACCGGAAGCAAGGACTTGGTGGTGGACGTTCACAAGATTCCATCTATGCCCACCAATGTCGAGTGGGGTGATGCCTCGTCCTCTAAGGTATTGGGACTCGGCAAGGTTGTCATTTCTCAAGATCTCACGATCGAGAAGGTCATGCTTGTAGAGTCCCTTGCATACAATTTACTTTCCGTTCGTCAACTTGCAATCATGGGCTTTGCCACTTTCTTTGATATTGATACCGTGGCCCTCTTGTGGAGCAAGACTCTTAAAGTAGTTTTGTTGGGCATGTCGAGAACGGTCTATATGTGATTAACTTTTCGGAGCGACCCACTAAGACCGCGACATGCCTAATGGCTAAAGTTGATGTGGGTTGGCTTTGGCATCGCCGCCTAGCCCATGTCAATATGAGATCTTTGCAAAGTCTTCTCAAGGGGGACCATGTTCGTGGACTAACGAATGTTAGTTTTGCCAAAGATCGTGCTTGCAAGGCTTGTATCGAAGGAAAGCTACATGAGAAGGTTCACCCTCCCACGATCGTCATCTACTCGAAGAGGCCTTTGGAGCTCCTTCACTTGGATCTCTTTGGGCCTCCATCCTTTGACAGTCTTGGGGGTAGAAAGTACTGCTTGGTGATTGTGGATGATTATTCAAGATACACTTGGGTATATTTCTTCAAGAGGAAGAGTGAGACCCAACAAACCGTCATTGACTTTGCAAATGAAGCTCAACGTCAACACAATGCAAAGATCTTGACAATAAGAAGCGACAACGGCTCTGAGTTCAAGAACTACACCTTGGATGAGTTTCTTAGTGATGAGGGGATCAAGCATCAATATGCCGCTCCATATACCCCTCAACAAAACGGTGTAGCGGAAAGGAAGAACCGGACGTTGATGGATGCGGCAAGGACCATGATGGCGGAGTTCAAGTCTCCATACAACTTTTGGGCCGAAGCCATCAACACCGCATGTCATGCATCCAATCGGCTCTACCTCCGCAAGGGCTTGAACAAAACTCCATATGAAATACTTACCGGTAACAAGCCCAATCTCAAGTACTTTCGGGTGTTCGGGTGTAAGTGTTTCATTCTCAAAAAGGGTGTCCGGTTGTCTAAGTTTGAGGCTAGAGCTTATGAGGGCATATTTGTTGGTTATGCTACAAACTCTCATGTTATCGTGTCCTCAATAAGTCTACGGACTTATTGAGGAGACGGTAACGTGGAGTTTGATGAGAATAACGGCTCCCAAGTGGAGCAAAGTGGTACTTGTGATGTAGGTGATGAAATTCCTCCCAAGCCATAAGAAGAATGGGTGTTGGTTTCATCCTACCCATTGAGGAACCCCTTGTGGCGAAGGAGAAGGACAATGCTCCACTCAAGTGGAGCCATCACCAACCCAAGACCCACACGCTCAAGAACAAAGTGAAGGCCCTCAACCAAGTGAACAAGACCAAGGGCAAGGACATTCTCGGGATGGTGGTGAACCATCACATGGTGGTGGTGAACCATCACATGATGCTCAAGGTCAAGTTCAAGATCAAGCTCAAGATCCGAACGGCGCTCAAGATGATCATGTTTCCTCTCCTCATCTCACTTCCGAGGAGGAATTGGAGCGCCGTGCCGCCAAGATTGCTTCCAAGCTCACCACTAAAGGGCACATCATGGAGAATGTGCTTGGAAGTCTAACAAAGGGGGTAAGCACTCGTCGACAATTAGCAAATTATTGTGAACATCATGCGTTTGTCTCTTGTGTGGAACCCCAAAAGGTGTATGAAGCGCTCGAAGACCCGGATTGGCTCAATGCCATGCATGAAGAACTCAACAACTTCGAGCACAACAAAGTGTGGAGATTGGTGCCAAGACCAACGGAGAATCATAATGTCATTGGAACCAAGTGGATTTTCAAGAACAAGCAAGATGCTCATGGGACCATCATTCGCAACAAGGCTCGCTTGGTGGCACAAGGCTACTCCCAAGTCGAGGGTATCGACTACGGTGAAACCTTTGCTCCGTTGCTGCCTTTGAATCCATACGCATGCTTATTGCTTATGCCTCTCATCATAACTTTAAGTTGCAACAAATGGATGTGAAGAGTGCTTTTCTTAATGGTCCTATTAGTGAGTTGGTCTCGTTAAGCAACCCCCGGTTCGAGGATCCCTACTTTCCGATCATGTGTACCAACTCGATAAGGCACTCTATGGCCTTAAACAAGCCCCACGTCGTGGTATGACCACCTTACCGAGTTGTTACAAGATCGTGGGTTTGAAGTTGGGCTAATCGACCCCACTCTTTTTACTAAGAAGGTCAACGGGGAGTTGTTTGTGTGCCAACTATATGTTGATGACATTATCTTTGGTTCTCCTAACAAAGCTTTCAATGATGAATTTGCCTCACTAATGACCTCAAAGTTTAAGATGTCTTTCATGGGAGAGTTGAAGTTTTTTCTAGGTTTCGAAGTGAAGCAACGAAGAGAAGGTACTTTCATCAACCAAGCCAAATACACTCAAGACATGCTCAAGAGATTCAAGCTAAGTGATGTCAAGCCGGCTTCCACTCCAATGCCCACCAAGTGCCAACTTGACATTGATCCCAATGGTAAAGCGGTGGATCAAAAGGTATATCGCTCCATGATTGGATCCTTGCTTTACCTTTGTGCATCTAGACCGGATATCATGTTGAGTGTGGGAATTTGTGCACGGTTTCAAGCCGCACCAAAGGAAAGTCACTTTGTGGCGGTCAGCGAATCTTCGATATTTGGCTCATACCCCAAACTTTGGCTTATGGTACCCAAGAGGAGCAAACTTCAAGCTTGTTGGATATTCGATTCGATTGGGCGGGAGACAAAGTGGATAGGAAGTCCACTACCGAGGGTGCCAATTTCTTGGGTGCTCTTTGGTGAGTTGGTCTTCCAAAAGCAAAGTTGTGTGTCTCTCTCGTCCACCAAGCGGAGTATGTGGCTGCCGGTAGTTGTTGTGCACAACTCTTATGGATGAGGCAAACTTTAAAGGATTACGGTGTCATTTGTGACAAAGTGCCTCTATTGTGTGACAATGAAAGCGCCATCAAGATTTCCCTCAACCCAAAGGCAACACTTCAAGACGAAGCATATCGAGATTAGGTATCACTTCATCCGGGATCACATTAGGCGAGGCGAGATCGAGCTCAACTATGTCAACACTCATGATAACCTTGCGTACATCTTCACGAAGCCCTTGGATGAAGCAAGATTTCGCGAGTTAAGGCATGAGCTAAATATCATTGATTCGAGCAATGTGGCTTGAACCCTTGCACATCCCACCACACTCAATATGTTGTCTAGTCTAGGTGTAGGCATGGACATAGGGGGAGTGTTTGTTCAATCAATGAACTTTCCCTCCCCCCATAATGCATAAATTGATCAAGTCTTTCACTCTCGCCATTTTTGATGGTTCTAGTGCTTCAAAGACGAGTTTTGGTCATGGGCCCAAGGTTAAAATCTTGGCGCCCATACCAATTGACTCACACATAGGTGGCTTCGCCACCGCCTCTCTTTGAAGAGGTGTTGTTTTTGTTGTTCTTGTTGCCTTCTAGTAGCTCGTGTTGTTGGGTGTTTCTTTGTGGCATGTGTGGTTTTTGTGTTTTGGTTCCTGGTTGATTCGTGCATTGACCAGTTGTACATTTTCGTGAGCTCGCGGTACTACGCGTCCAGTCACGCAGTACTACACCCATGCGGTACTACACGCCAGTCACGGTACTACCGCTCGGAGGGTCACGGTACTACCGCATGGACACGCTGTACTACACACCCTTGTGGGGGGCGGGGAGTTATGTATCGGGCGGGGAGTTCCTCTCCCATACCCATTCACTTATCCCTAACTCCTCGTTCCTCTCTCTCTCTGCTCCTGAACGGCGCGGAGGTCCTCACGGATCTCCGTCTCCGCCCACTCTCCTCGAGTCCGACCGGTGGGATCGTTCCCCACCACTTCCTCTTGCCATGGAACCAGGTTTCTCCCCAAATCCCCCGTTTCTTGTTGGTTCTTTCGTGTTTAGGTTTTGGGGAGATGCATGTGTGTTCTTGAGATTTTAGGCTAAATCTATGCAAGAGTAGGACTAGGAGAGTTGTGCTGCGAGGAATTATGCTTGCTGTTTGTCTTGTACAAGTATTGATCTATCGTAGTACCGCCGTGGCCGCGGGCTTTTTCTCGATTTGAATCTGATTCGATCGATCTTGGCGGTACTACCGCTCCTCCCGCGCGGTACTACCGCTCCCGCGTACTACCGCGACGGTCGGGCGCGGATACTACCGTGTTGCCGCTGGTCTGCACTTTTTCTCTCGCTGCGGTACTACCGCTCTCTCGGCGGTACTACCGTACCATATCACGGTACTACCGTGCCATATCGCGGTACTACCGTGATCCGGAGCCGCATAAACAGTTCAGACTCACGGCGCTCGGCGCATTTACCGTATGTTCTATACTTGTCCATGGCACTTAGTATGTCTGCTTCCTTTCGCTTGCTTTGCCGAGGTCTTTGCATTGATCATTCGCGTTTGCCGTGTGTTGTTGTTGCGTTTTGTGTCTCGGTGGTGGCTCTCGGCGGTCCAATCCCAGCCGTGACACGGCTCCAAGCGCTCAAGCAATCAAGATGGAGCACCAGGCGCCAATGCTCCCAAGCGACTGTCAAGTCCATCGCATCCAAGTTCAAGGAACCCGTTAAGGGCATGGATGAGATTCCTCTCTCAGATTATGTTCATTCGGGAAGATGGACCCTATGCAAATCCTCGTGCTACCGTCGAGGCTGTGAGCTGTTACGGACCAAGCGTCAAACCGAAGTGTACTTGGATGTCATCAAGAACAAGCGTAACACCTATGTGGAAGTCAAGTGGATCGACATGAATCACATGAGGCGGGACAAGCATCGGGAGTACTTTGGAGAGGCTCTAGATCCGTGGAGCAGTTTGGCATTGAGCATGTGATTTCCTTCCAGCTCGACTATGATCCCGAGCTCATTGGTCGAGTTCTTTGCCTCGGTGTACTTTCATCACGCACGGAGAGGAGGATGACTTGGATGACCAATGGACGCCGGTGATCGCTACCGGAAGGAGTTTATGGATTTGCTTGAGTTCCGGATGATGGGCTCGATTCTCCAAGGGTGTTCGTCCCCATGCCAACACAACGTCTGCCAACAAGAACTTGCTCCAGCCATACCTTGTTGCGAAGGAGCTTCCCAATGGGAAGATCACTTGGGTGCTCAACTCCTTCTGGACATCATGTATCGCATCTTCCGCAACTCTCTGTTTCCCGCATTGGCGACAAGGCCAATGTTCATGCATATATGGTGGACATGATGCTCATATGTGAGAATGCACGGATGTCTCGCACTCACCTCTGGATGTTTCCCACATCATGTGGTGCGAGCTCAAGTTTGCGGTATTCAACCGCAAAGTGCCCATCTATGGACCTTACATGCTCATCTCGATCTCCAAGGCTTGGGAGAAGATCTATCCTGGTGTTGACTTTCGGGCTCCAGACCGGGTTAAATCACGAGTCCATCGGTCTCCGTATCAAGCCCAAATGGGCCAACACTTCCACTCGGCTTTGAGTCCTCTCGCTGCTAGGAGGGCAAGTCTTGAGGAGCCGCTCGAGCAGTGGTGTTGCTGATGACAGGCTCGGACCTCTCGAGTTCCACCGAGCCATCATGGGCCAAGAAGCTCAAGGACAAGATGAAGACTTTGTTCGCATGCGTGCCAAGGGTCGATGACGATCTCACGTTGAGTCCAAGGCCGTCGTCGTCGTCACAAGGAGGTCATGAAGCTATATGGACAGGAGCTTTACGAGGCTCGAGGACTCTGTCACTCTGAGGCAGCTTGGATGGCGCAGCAAGGGTACAAGTGGACCGACTCAAGAGGACATCGACGAGACCGTTCCCCGCCGAGTCGATGAGGAGGACTGGGATACCTTTTCTCACTGAGCCATCGCTTTGTGTGTAGGTGTCCTTTCGCCTTTTGGCGCCTCGATGCCAAAGGGGAGAAAGTGTAGGATTTTGGTGTGTGTCGTGGTTTGCGTCGTTTGCCTTTTTGGAACCTTGTTTGGAACCTCGTTTGCCTTGGTTTGCTTTGTGCGCGTGTTGAGACCTTCCTTCATATGGTGTAAGACATTTGCTACCTATCGTATTTCGTTAGCCTATCTAGTTTATGTCATATCATGCTCATATTGTGCTCATTTTTGCTTAGTAGTAGTTCTTTTTCTAGATATGCCTTGTTTCTAAAATATAGGGGGAGTGGTGTTCCTAGTTGTGTGCAATGCAGTCCAAAGCATCTATCTAGTATGCACACATCTAGGGGGAGACCGCCTATATTTTAGAGATGTGTTGGTTTGCCTCGGTTTCATATTCTTTACCTTGTGCAAATCCCGTATTGTCATCAATCCACCAAAAAGGGGGAGATTGTGAGGACATTCTTTTCCCTAATGTGTTTTGGTGATTGATGACAATGCCTTTGCGGACTAATCGTGTGCTTTGATTTCTCAGATAGCTTATAGCTAGGCACGAGACGGTTCGATGCCCCTCGAAGATTATTGAAGACGGTGGTTCTCTACGTTTCTTTTGGTGGGTTGAGTCGTAGAGTGGCCGTACTATTAAGAGGGGGTCCGCGTCGGAGATGTTTGGGTGGAATCTTCACGTACACATTCCCGTCCTTGTCTCCGCTTTCTTCCTAGCCTTTGGAGCCCTCCTGTTTTTCTTCGTATGCGACTTCCACAGTTTTGCGGTAGTACCGCTCTTGGGAGCGGTAGTACATGAGCGCTCTTGATAGTACTGTAACTGCCAGCGTAGTACCGCAGGGTCCACGGTACCGCTCCGCTGGGCGGTAGTACTGCGTGCCTCTGCCGCACCCGCCAGTATCTTGGTGTAGGGCGGATGTAATTTTTACATCCGCGCTCTCGTAGTTCCGCGCCCTGGCGCTGTAGTACCGCGATCCTGCGCGCGATAGTACCGTGTCGGGTTTTCGCACCGTTTTTCTAGCAGCGGTAGTAGGCACGGATGTAGTCTTTTAGGAGTTCGACTTTGCGGTAGTACCGCATGTGTTGCGCGGTAGTACTGCGTCTTGATAGTACCGCCCATGCCTGGCCTGCCCTAGCTACATCCGTTGGCGCGGTAGTACCGTGGTCCTCCACGGTAGTACCGCGAGCCCTTGCGGTAGTACCGCGTCTCAGGCGCGGTAGTACCGCGTGCCGCGGGCTGGATCCTTGAATAACGGTTGGATCTCACCTACCACTATATAAGGGTCGTCTCCTACCTCTAGTTGACTACCTCTTCTATTCCTAAGCTCCATTATTGCTCCAAGCTTCATTTTCGCTCGATCTCTCTCTCCCTAGCCAATCAAACTTGTTGATTTGCTCGGGAGGGATTGAGAGGGCCTCGATCTACACTTCCACCAAGAGATATTTGATTCCCCCCACTAATCCCTAGCGGATCTTGTTACTCTTGGGTGTTGAGCACCCTAGACGGTTGAGGTCACCGTGAAGCCATACTCCATTGTGGTGAAGCTTCGTGGTGTCGTTGGGAGCCTCCAATCAAGTTGTGGAGATAGCCCCAACCTTGTTGTAAAGGTTCGGTTGCCGCCTTCAAGGGCACCAATAGTGGAATCACGGCACCTCGCATTGTGTGAGGGCGTGAGGAGAATACGGTGGCCCTAGTGGCTTCTTGGGGAGCATTGTGCCTCCACACCGCTCTAACGGAGACGTACTTCCCTTCAAAAGGAAGGAACTTCGGTAACACATCCTCGTCTCCACCGGCTCCACTCTTGGTTATCTTACCCCTTTACTTGTGCAAGCTTTATTGTGTCATCTTTGTTGATTGTGTGTTTGCTTATCGTTGTCACATCATATAGGTTGTCCACTTAGTTGCACATCTAGACAACTTACTTTGTTGCAAATTTTAATTTGGTAAAGAAAAGGTAAAATTGTTAGTTGCCTATTCACCCCCCCCTCTAGTCAACTATATCGATCCTTTCAACATCCACATCCCACAAGTGAAGCCGGCGCCCGGCATCCCGCAACAATAGTTCTGGTGGCCGATGACGGTCGAACACCTTGGCGAATTTTTCTAGCAGCCTCTGCGATGAAGACGAAAGCCAAGTTTTGAAATTTTCAAACAACCAAACCGACTTGAGTTAGTTTGGGTGTTTCAAGTTTCAACACTTAGCTTTCAATCTTCATCTCTGAGGCTGCCAGACAAATTTGCAATGGTGTTCGACTGCCATCGACGCCAAGAACTGTTGCTGCTGGACGCAGGACCCATGTCACTTGTGGGACGTGGATGTAGTATTCGACACCGACGGCCACATGTACCTCGCACTGACGATACTTACTATTTAGGGTACCATCGACAACGAGGAACATCCTAATTAACCCCCTAACTAACCCTAAATAGCAAGTATCATTGGTGCGAGATACATGTGGCGCTCAGCGTTGAACACTAGATCCACATCCCACAAGTGAAGCCAGCGCCCGGCGTCTCGCAACAATAGTTCTGGTGGCCGATGACGGTCAAAGACCATCGCGAATTTGTGTGGCAGCCTCTGCGATGAGGATTAAAGCCAAGTTTTGAAATTTCAAACAACCAAACAGACTTGAGTCAGTTTGGGTGTTTCAAGTTTCAACACTTGCCTTTTAATCATCATTGCAGAGGCTGCCAGACAAATTCGCGATGGTGTTCGACCGCCATCGACACCGAGAACAGTTGCTTTGGGACGCAGGACGTCGGCGTCACTTGTGGGACGTGGATGTAGTGTTTGACACCGACGGCCACATGTATCTTGCACCGACGATACTTGCTATTTAGGGTCTTCTTCTTCTTCTTCTTCTTCTTCTTCTTCTTTCTTCTTCTTCCTCCCTCCTCCTCCTCCTTCTACTCCTATTCTTCTTCTTCTAAACTAAAACTGAAACTAATCTAAAATAAACCAAACTAAAATAAACTAAAACTAAAACTAAACTGGAAATAAAACTAAAACTAAAACTAAAACTAAAACTAAAACTAAACTAAAAGAAACTAAAAAAACTAAACTAAAAAAAGGGGGGAAGAACAAACTGCAGGGATCGCGGTGGAGGCGAGGTCGGCAGGGGGGGCGGGCGGCCAGGGTCATGAGGAGGAGGCGCGAGCAGGCGGGCGCGAGGTCATGAGAGGGGTCCCAAGACCGGGCGGCCCGGCCTCCTCTCGGCGACGGTGCGGCGGCGACGGGCGCGTGAGGTTCCTCTTCGCGGGGGGGGTGGGGCGGTCATGGGCTGGGTCCGGGGGGGGCTGGCGGCGGCGACAATGACGGCAGCAGATGGGAGGAAGGAGAGAGGCAGGCACGCGGGAGGAAGACAGAGAAAGAGAGAGAGGAGAGACGACTCGGCCCGTTAAGTGGGCCTTCTCTGTCGTCTGCTAGCAGACGGCAAAGAGGTCGGCCGTTTAGGGCTGGCCTATGTCTCCTCTTTGCCTCCCGCTGGCGGACGGCAAAGAACCTGACCTAGCCACGCCGTGCCCTGCGGGGCCCACCTGGCCATTTATCGTCTGCCTTCCATCTCTTTGCCGTCAGCTGGCTGACGGCAAAGAAGCAGCTGACGGCAAATAGCCTTTTTGCCATCAGCCCGTTCTTTGCCGTCCGCTTTGCGGAAGCGGACGGCAAAGAGCCTCTTTGCCGTCAGCTGGCGGACGGCAAAGAGGAGGCAGACGGCAAAATGCCAGATTCCAGTAGTGTATTGATTTAAGGCGCCTCACGTTATGGAGGCCTTTTGGTCCTCTGGATCTCATCGCCTAGCACGAACTGCTTGAGTGCATCGCCCTCCATGAGCCACATGTCAATCAGGCGAGCGACTACATTTCTTGGCATTTAGAGCCATCGGGTAGCTTCTCCACCAAATCCCTATACCAGGCCATCGCGACCATGCCTGGACCAGAGCCTCTTGGGGTAATTTGGTCCGTCCGACTGCCACTAAAGATTCAGATCTTCTTGTGGCAGTGGATCCGAGGCCGGGTGCTTTCCGTTGTGGAGGTGCTCAAACGGAATGGCCCGGTGATGGGATTTGCCCTTTATGTGGGATGGACGAAGACTCAACCACATCTTTTTCTTTTGTGTGTCCGCTCAATTCCTATGGTATTGCCTCCACGAAGTGGTGAGTGGTCGTTGGTGCCACAACAACTTCCCAGACCTCTTCGCCGAGCTCCAGGCCTCGCCACAGTCGGTCCGCCACATTAGGTGGCTGGCTATTGGGGTCCTGGCTTGGACGCTTTGGATGGTCCGCAATAAGCTTGTGATCCGGCATGTGCCTCTTCGACGTGCTACTGATGCGGTGCTCAAAATGTGTGGCTATTTGCAGCTTTGGCGGCCGCTTAGCCGCCCTCGGGACCGAGATGCCATCAACATCATCACTGTCGATCTTCCCGCAATGCTCTCCATTTGGCGTTGCCGCTCCCTCCACCACCAGAGCCGGACTAACTTCTTCACCTACATCACCGCCGCCTTTGTTTCTTTTTTTCTCGACTTGTTGAGCTGTGTCCTCAGCAGAACCTTTTCGTACTTCGTGTTGTGCTACCTTGTGTGCGGCTGTGTGTGTGCGCGCGCAGTGTGAACTCTTGTCGGACCTTGTGGCTTGGTGGTTTGCTTTATATATATAATAAAGCGGGGCGAAAGACTTTTTTGGTATGTGATTCTTAATATATGTTCTTTATCATTTCCGCAAAAAGAATAAAACACTAGCATTCTTGTGTGTGTGCGCGAAGGTCATCATGATTAGGTTGGAGTCTCTTGAAGTTATCCATTTGTGTTCTAGTATTCGCAAGCCTTTTCTGACCTACATTTTGGCGCTCTGTTGGACGTGGTGATATAAGAGATGAGGGATAGGCCAAACGGCCGTTTGTTTTCTAATATTATTTGTCCTTGAGCTAGAGACAGTTCTATCGGGCACTCCACATTTCCGTTAGTTCTTTAGTCCGTCAGTACAAAGTACTTCACAACTGTACTCTAACAGAAACTATTATTTATGGTGTGTCGATCTGTCCAAGAAATATACAGATGTGTGGGTCTGTCAGCGACCAAACTACGGGGCTTTGCAATTGTCACATGGGCTAACATGTGTTCGTTCGGAGTTTACAACGACATTCCTCCCTGTCTAGGACCGCAGAGGACATTCACATTTTCTTTTACTAAAATACTCGAAGATTATGGAGTTCCCTTCAAAAAAAAAAGATTATGGAGTAATTCTGTAAGGAGCGGCCGGATTACGTCTTGAGAATTAAGACATTAGGACTGTCTTATTGCAGCGAAAGAAGGGGATTATGAGCAGAGCAAAATAAGATGTGAGAACAAATGTAGGAATATTAATAAAATTATAATTAATTTTATGAGCGTTGGTTTCATCAAATTGCTCCGAGGGTTAGTTTCCTAAGATCAATGAGCAAACGATCGATCAATGGTTATATTTGTGAAGCGGAGGCCCAAAGGCAGCACCGAGCTATGCTGATGGCATGCCGTTGGTGGATGCAGGGGAAGAAGATTTCAACACTTTCAAGGATTTAATTACAATTTTATCTTTTTGTTTGGGTGTTTTTGTAAGGACTTATGATACTTAATATATCGCCATCTACCCTTTCACAAAAAATAAAGAGTTCAAAATCTACCTCATGAGGGTTGATCACTTGGGTCATCTTCATCCTCACCTAGATGTGCTCTCGTCCTTCGTGGTGCTATGGTCTTTCTACACACATGGCATATAAAGAACAAAAATCACAATCCGCACTCGGGAGGAGCTACATCCTGGACCCTCTAAAGTGTACCTAGTTGTAACATCACCGAAAATTGACATGTTAGTACAGCCTTTTTATTTATCCAACGAAACAACTAGAAGGTTGAGACGTCTAAACTTGAAAGCACAATGGTGCCTAATTAACACAAAAAGTTGGTACTATTAGTCAAAATTTTGGATAGTCTTTGCTAGCTAACCAACCAAGGATACATTCTTCTCATTTTGTGAACAGAATGCACGTGGGAGAGGCAAAGAGAAAAGGAGTTCTCATTCTTGCATGTTTTTTCGAGAAAGGAGGAAGCCCTCCAACCACCTCATTGAGTGATGACCTAGACATATTCTTGCACACATTTTTGTAGCTACATGTAGCAAATGAACGGTAGAGAAGTACATGTATTTTAAAGTATGCGTGCACCTATTAGCATGACATGACAGTCCAGTAATGGGGATAAACGTGATCAATGTTGGCGAATTCTTGAGATATTTCTTATTGAAAAGTGCGCATTTACATGTTCGGAAGTGTAAAGTCCGCATGTTGTTACAATGAGGACATTTTTTTTGAAGCAACACACATGGTGTTCGAAACCTTAGCATTAAAACGTCACGAAAATCAAGCCTCACAACATTTTTTTTCCTCTAAAATGCATCTTGTTTATATGAGTAGTCTATTATTCCTGTTAAGCCAGGATGTCACACGATCTTTATTGAAAACACTTAAAATATTTATGTTCCTACCAAATTGCCTTTTTCATAAAATGATTCTTCTTTTTCCATTTAAACCAATTTATATGAATCTTTTCCTGATTATTCAAATTTATACTTTTCATGTCTTCTAAAAGTTCCCTCTATTATCCTAAACATACTCGCCTGCGTTAGACCAGTTAAACTGGAAAACAATTTCCAGCCATAGTATCTCTTAAAATAGGGCAACCAAAGGAGCTATTTCATTAGTCGGTATATTTTGAATGAGCATTTAGTGGAAAGATAAATATTACATTTCACATTATTAAATGAGATGAGTAATTACGGTGGTACCGACTATGGTGCAAAAAAATTAAACTCCTCAATTTAACCAAAAGCATTTGTGTAGGAGCCATGTAAATAAGTGCAACTATGTTTCAACAAATATCTAGTTGTTGCTTGTTTCTTTATCATGGAAAGATAATTTTAGAGGTTTGGAGAAGGAGCTAACCACAGCCAAATTTGAAAGGCTCATGGCTTTTGAAGTCTCATAGGCTAAGATACCAAGTAATTAGACTAGTTAAGAATACGAAATAGTAGTAACTATGAATGCACATCCATGTTTGACTAAAATAGCACAAATTCAGTTTCCCTAACATTTACACATTTTTTAAAACATATTTGCTTACCTTGAATAATGTTGATGTGGAAGAAAACTAGAAGAAACGTGCAGTTCATGCTTTTCAAGAGAATCTGATATTAGAACAAACATGTTTAACCCATGGCAGAGTTTCAGATTAAAGCACACATTCGGTTCAAAATCTAGAACACAAAAGCCAAAAAAAAATTGAACACGGTACAATTGCAGATGCTCACATACATCACATACACTCATCTTTATGAACGCACACACTCATACCCTACCTCTATGAGCACCTCCGAAATATCAAGGCCGGCACTACATCTTGAGATTGACGAAATCACCACAGATACCTCGTAGTCGATGGGAACGTCTCCTTTCACAGAACGAACATCGTCGAAATGTCAGAAGTAAATCCAGAAAAATGTGAGTATCAGTACCAAGTCTAGAACTTGAGCCCTGATTGGTAGGTTCCACCACAAGGAACCTAACCATCTGAGGTACGCTCAGTTTGCAAAAAAAAAAAACAGTTGCACACAAAATAAAAAAATAAAAAAAAACTAGAGAAAATAAGTATAATCAATAGGCTATAAGTATATGGGTGACTGCGTGAGGTTGTAACGCTCGTTTACACCTTTAAATATATGTTAAATGTTTTTTGTTGACGGAAGCGGTTATGAAATTAAATGTGTTTCGTGGTAAACTGAAAGTTTTGATATGCGTTTTCTCAAAAATGAAGCTTTGTTATTAATTTAATTATGAAATCATGATATCTAATCAACAACGAGAACGATATATTACCATGCCAAACCATAATTTTCTGAGAGATTCGTTTAACCGCCGTGGTAAATATAGCAATAATGTACAAAGCAAGGTTTGTTCAAAATGACAATAAATAGTACATGGTAAGGAATAATGTAGGAGTAGTACACACAAGGAAAGAGTAAAATCATACATTCATAAACAAATGGAAAGATACAAGTAAAATCTACATATATTGGACAACACACGTTTTACCCATCCCCAAAGAGCTGGGCAGCACAGTCAAGACAGGCACAACAGTAGCAGCAACGCCAACAACCAAACCGGCCAGCCCAAGAACCCTTCCCCCCACCCCAACCCCGTGCACGCGCCCATGACTCTACCTCTCCCCCTCCGTTCTCGCATCCCCCGTCCATCCCCTACTCCCTGAAGGAAATATGCCCTAGAGGCAATAATAAAGTTATTATTTATTTCCTTATTTCATGATAAATGTTTATCATTCATGCTAGAATTGTATTAACTGGAAACATGATACATGTGTGAATGCATAGACAAAACAACATGTCACTAGTATGCCTCTACTAGACTAGCTTGTTAATCAAAGATGGTTATGTTTCCTGACCATGAACAAAAGAGTTGTTATTTGATTAACGAGGTCACATCATTAGTAGAATGATCGATTGACATGACCCATTCCCTTAGCTTAGCACACGATCGCTTAGTATGTTGCTACCGCTTTTATCCATGACATATACATGTTCCTGTAACTATGAGATTATGCAACTCCGTTTACGGAGGAACACTTTGGTGCTACCAAACGTCACAACGAATCGGGTGATTATAAAGGAGTACTACAGTGTCTCCAAAGGCGATGTTGGGTTGGCGTATTTGAGATTAGGTTTTGTCACTCCGATAGTCGGAGAGGTATCTCTGGGCCCTCTCGGTAATGCACATCACTGAAGCCTTGCAAGCACTACAACTAATGAGTTAGTTGTGAGATGATGTATTACGAACGAGTAAAGAGACTTGCGGTAACGAGATTGAACTAGGTATTGGATACCGACGATCGAATCTCGCAAGTAACATACCGATGACAAAGGAACAACGTATGTTGTTATGCGGTCTGACCGATAAAGATCTTCGTAGAATATGTAGGAACCAATATGGGCATCCAGGTCCCGCTGTTGGTTATTGACCGTGAATAGTTCTAGGTCATGTCTACATTGTTCTCGAACCGTAGGGTCCGCACGCTTAAGGTTTCGATGATGCTTATTATGAGTTTATGTATTTTGATGTACCGAAGGAGTTCGAGTCCCGGATGTGATCACGGACATGACGAGGAGTCTCGGAATGGTCGAGACATAAAGATTGATATATTGAAGCCTATGTTTGGAGTTCGAATGGTTCCGGCGGCGGAATTTACTGAGTAACGGAGGTTACGGAACCCCCGGAGGTAAATGGGCCTCGATGGGCCTTAGTGGAAAGGAGGAGGGCAGCCCAAGGCTGGCACAGCCTCCCCTTCCCTAGTCCTACTAGGACTAGGAGAAGGGGCCGCCCCTCTCTCTTTTTCCCCTCCGGAATCCTAGTTGGACTAGGATTGGGGGAATCCTACTCCAGAGGGAGTAGGACTCCTTGGCGCGCCAAGCTTGGCCGGCCGCCCCTCCCCTTGGCTCCTTTATATACAAAGGCAGGGGGCACTTTGGGAGACACAAGTTGATCGTGAGATCGTTCCTTAGCCGTGTCACGGTGCCCCCTCCACCATATTCCACCTCGGTTATACTGTCATGAGCTTAGGCGAAGCCTGCACGGTGAAACATCAAGATCGTCACCACACCGTCGGTTGACGGAACTCTCCCTCGACACTCGGCTGGATCGAGTACGAGGGACGCCATCGAGCTGTCGTGTGTCAAGAACTCGGGCGCCGGAGTAACGGCGCCGGATCGGTCGGATCGCGAGGAGAACGTCGACTACTTCCTCTACGCCAGATCGCTTCGCCGGGTCTCACGAGGGTACGTAGACAACACTCTCCCTCTCGCTGCTATACATCACCATGATCTTGCGTGTGCGTAGGAAAATTTTTGAAATTACTCGTTCCCCAACAAAGGGCATCCGAGCCTAGGTTTTTTTCTATGGTTTGATGTTTTGCACGAGTAGAACACAAGTGAGTTGTGGGCGATACAAGTCATACTACCTACCAAAGATGTCATACTTTGGTTCAGCGGTATTGTGAGATGAAGCGGCCTGCACCGACATTACGCGTGACGCTTACGCGAGACTGGTTTCACCGCCACGAGCACTCGTTGCTTAAAGGTGACCGGTGGGTGCTGCTCTCTCACTTTAGTTGAACCGAGTGTGGCTACGCCCGGTCCTTGAGAAGGTTAAACGGAGTCTACTTGACGAAGTATCGTTGTGGTTTTGATGCGTGGTGAGACTGGTTCTTGCTTAAGCCCGTAGCAGCCACGTAAAATTTGCAACAACAAAGTAGAGGACGTCTAACTTGTTTTTGCAGGCATGTTGTGATGTGATATGGTCAAGACGTGATGCTATATTTTATTGTATGAGATGATCATGTTTTGTAACCGGTTATCGGCAACTGGCAGGAGCCATATGGTTGTCGCTTTATTGTATGCAATGCAATCGCCCTGTAATGCTTTACTTTATCACTAAGCGGTAGCGATAGTCGTAGTAGCATAAGTTTGGCGAGACGACAACGATGCTGCGATGGAGATCAAGGTGTCGCGCCGGTGGCGATGGTGATCATGGTGGTGCAGCAAGATGGAGATCATGAAGCACAAGATGATGATGACCATATCATATCACTTATATTGATTTGCATGTGATGTTTATCCTTTTATGCATCTTATCTTGCTTTGATTGACGGTAGCATTATAAGATGATCTCTCACTAAATTATCAAGAAGTGTTCTCCCAGTATGCACCGCTGCCAAAGTTCGTCGTGCCCGCACACCACGTGATGATCGGGTGTGATAAGCTCTCGTCCATCTACAACGGGTGCAAGCCGTTTTGCACACGCAGAATACTCGGGTTATACTTGACGAGCCTAGCATATGCGATATGGCCTCGGAACACGGAGACCGAAAGGTCGAGCGTGAATCATATAGTAGATATGATCAACATAAGATGTTCACCATTGAAAACTACTCCATTTCACGTGATGATCGGTTATGGTTTAGTTGATTTGGATCACGTGATCACTTAGATGACTAGAGGATGTCTTTCTAAGTGGGAGTTCTTTAGTAATATGATTAATCGAACTTAAATTTATCATGAACTTAGTACCGATAGTATCTTGCTTGTTTATGTTTGATTGTAGATAGATGGCTCGTCTTTGTTGTTCCGTTGAATTTTAATGCGTTCCTTGAGAAAGCAAAGTTGAAAGATGATGGTAGCAATTACACGGATCGGGTCCGTAACGAGGATCATCCTCATTGCTGCACGTAAGAGTTACGCCCCGGATGCACCGCTAGGTGCCGAACTCTTGCTAATGCAACCGCAGATGTTATGAACGTCTGCAAAGCAAAGCTGATGACTACTCTATAGTTCAAGTGTGCCATGCTTTACGGCTTAGAACCGGGACTTCAACGACGTTTTGAACGTCATGGAGCATATGAGATGTTCCAGAGTTGAAGTTAATATTCAACAGAATGCCCGGATTGAGAGATATGAAGTCTCCAATAAGTTCTATAGCTGCAAGATGGAGGAGAATAGTTCATTAGTGAGCATATACTCGTAATGTCCGGGTACTACAATCACTTGACACAATTGGGAGTTAATCTTCCGGATGATTGTGTCATTGATGAAATTCTTCAATCACCGCCACCAAGCTACAAAGGCTTCGTGATGAACTATAATATGCAAGGGTTAGTAAAGACTATACCGAGCTCTTCGCAATGCTAAAGGTCTGGAGGTAGAAATCAAGAAGGAGCATCAAGTGTTGATGGTCAATAAGACCACTAGTTTCAAGAAGAAAGGCAAAGGGAAGAAGAAGGGAATCTCAAGAAGAACAAGCAAGCAAGTTGTTTGCTCAGAGAAGAAACCCAAGTCCGGCCCTAAACCTGAATCGAGTGCTTCTCCGCAAGCGATCGTCATTTGAAGCGGAACTGCCCCAAGTATTTGGCGGATAAGAAGGATGGCAAGGTGAACAAAGGTATATGTGATATACATGTTATTGATGTGTACCTTACTAGAGCTCGTAGTAGCACTGGTATTTGATACTGGTTCTGCTAATATTTGCAACTCAAAGCAGGACTACTGATTAAGCTTAACTCGCAAAGGACGAGGTGACGATCGCGCGTGGGAAATGGTTCCAAAGTCGATGTGATCGCGGTCGGCACGCTACCTCTACATCTACCTTCGGATTAGTTTTAGACCTAAATAATTGTTATTTGGTGCTGCGTTGAGCATGAACATTATATCTGGATCTTGTTTGATGCGAGACGGTTATTCATTTAAATCGAGAATAATGGTTGTTCTATTTATATGAGTAATATCTTTTATGGTCATGCACCCTTGAGGAATGGTCTATTTTGATGAATCTCGATAGTAGTGATACACATGTTCATAATGTTGAAACCAAAAGATGCAGAGTTGATAACGAAAGTGCAACTTATTTGTGGCACTCGCCGTTTAGGTCATATCGATGTAAAGCGCATGAAGAAACTCCATGTTGATGGACTTTTGGAGTCACTTGATTATGAATCACTTGGCACTTATGAACCGTGCCTCATGGGCAAGATGACTAGAACACCGCTTCTCGGTACTATGGAGAGAGCAATGATTTGTTGGAAATCATACATACTGATGTATGTGGTCCGATGAATGTTGAGGCTCGTGGCGGATATCGTTATTTTCTCACCTTCACAGATGACTTAAGCGGATATGGGTATATCTACTTAATGAAACATAAGTCTGAAACGTTTGAAAAGTTCAAAGAATTTCAGAGTGAAGTTGAAAATCATCGTAACAAGAAAATTAAGTTTCTACGATCC
Source organism: Aegilops speltoides (assembly GCA_021437245.1). Taxonomy (NCBI): domain Eukaryota; kingdom Viridiplantae; phylum Streptophyta; class Magnoliopsida; order Poales; family Poaceae; genus Aegilops; species Aegilops speltoides. The sequence goes on from CM038147.1 coordinate 179,390,790, forward strand.
GATCGTGGAGGTGAATATTTGAGTTACGAGTTTGGTCTACATTTGAAACAATGCGGAATAGTTTACGCAACTCACGCCACCCGAACACCACAACAGTAATGGTGTGTCCGAACGTCGAATCGTACTTTACTAGATATGGTACGATCTATGATGTCTCTTCTGATTTACCGCTATCGTTTTGGGGTTATGCTCTAGAGACAGCCGCATTCACACTGAATAGAACACCGTCGAAATCCGTTGAGACGACACCTTATGAACTATGGTTTGGCAAGAAACCAAAGTTGTCGTTTCTTAAAGTTTGGGGATGCGATGCTTATGTGAAAAAGCTTCAACCCGATAAGCTCGAACCCAAATCGAGAAATGTGTCTTCATAGGATACCCAAAGGAGACAGTTGGGTACACCTTCTATCACAGATCCGAAGGCAAGACATTCGTTGCTAAGAATGGATCCTTTCTAGAGAAGGAGTTTCTCTCGAAAGAAGTGAGTGGGAGGAAAGTGGAACTTGATGAGGTAATAGTACCCTCTCCCTTACTTGAAAGTAGTTCGTCGCAGAAATCAGTTTCCGAGACACCTACACCAAGTAGTGAGGAAGTTGATGATGTTGATCATGAAACTTCGATCAAGTTACTTCAGAACCTCGTAGATCAACCAGAGTAAGATCCGCACTGAGTGGTACGGTAATCCTGTTACGGAAGTCATGCTACTAGATCATGATGAACCTCACGAACTATGAAGAAGCGATGGTGAGCCCAGATTCCGCAAAATGGCTTGAGGCCATGAAATCGAGATGGGATCCATGTATGAAAACAAAGTGTGGACTTTGGTTGACTTGCCGAGGGTAGGCAAGCAATAGAAAACAAGTGGATCTTCAAGAAGAAGACCGACGACGACGGTAATGTTATCGTCTATAAAGCTCGACTTGTCGCAAAAGGTTTTCGACAAGTTCAAGGGATTGACTACGATGAGACCTTCTCACCAGAGCGATGCTTAAGTCCGTCCGAATCATGTTAGCAATTGCCGCATTTTATGATTATGAAATTTGGCAAATGGATGTAAAGACGCATTCTGAATGGATTTACGGAAGAAGAGTTGTATATGATGCAACCGAAGGTTTTATCGATCCAAAGGAGCTAACAAAGTGTGCAAGCTCCAATGATCCATATATGGACTGGTGCAAGCATCTCGGAGTTGGAATAAACGCTTTGATAGTGTGATCAAAGCATTTGGGTTTGTACGCACTTTTGGAGAAGCCTCAGTATTTACAAGAAAGTGAGTGGGAGCTCAGAGCATTTCGATATTATATGTGGATGACATATTGCTGATCGGAAATGATATAGAATTCTGGATAGCATAAAGGGATACTTGAATAAGAGTTTTCAATGAAAGACCTCGGTGAAGCTGCTTACATATTGGGCATTAAGATCTATAGAGATAGATCAAGACGCTTAATTGGACTTTCACAAAGCACATACCTTGACAAAGTTTTGAAAAAGTTCAAAATGGATCAAGCAAAGAAAGGGTTCTTGCACGTGTTACAAGGTGTGAAGTTGAGTCGACTCAATGCCCGACCACTGCAGAAGATAGAGAGAAATGAAAGATGTTCCCTATGCTTCAGCCATAGGCTCTATCATGTATGCAATGCTGTGTACCGACTGATGTGTGCCTTGCTATAAGCCTAGCAGGAGTACCAAAGTAATCCAGAGTGGATCATCGGACAGCGTCAAGAACATCCCGAAATACCGAAAAGGACTAAGGATATGTTTCTCGATATGGAGGTGACAAAGAGCTCATCGAAACAGTTACGTTGATGCAAGCTTTGACACCGATCCGGACGATTCTAAATCGCAGACCGGATACGTATTTACACTAAACGGAGGAGCTGTAAGTTGGTGCGGTTCTAAACAAAGCGTCGTGAAGGGATCTACATGTGAAGCGGAATACATAGCAGCTTCGAAGCAGCTAATGAAGGAGTGCGGATGAAGGAGTTCATATCCGATCTAGGTGTCATACCTAGTGCATCGGGTCCAATGAAAATCTTCGTGACAATCTTTGGAGCTATTGCCTTAGCGAAGGAATCCAGATTTCACAAGAGGACCAAGCACATCAAGAGACGCTTCAATTCCATCCGGGACTTAGTCCGGCCGGAGACATAGAGATTTGCAAGATACATACGGATCTGAATGTTGCGACCCGTTGACTAAGCCTCTTCCACGAGCAAAACATGATCAGCACCAAGACTCCATGGGTGTTAGAATCATTACTATGTAATCTAGATTATTGACTCTAGTGCAAGTGGGAGATCAAGGAAATATGCCCTAGAGGCAATAATAAAGTTATTATTTATTTCCTTATTTCATGATAAATGTTTATCATTCATGCTAGAATTGTATTAACTGGAAACATGATACATGTGTGAATGCATAGACAAAACAACATGTCACTAGTATGCCTCTACTAGACTAGCTTGTTAATCAAAGATGGTTATGTTTCCCACCATGAACAAAAGAGTTGTTATTTGATTAACGAGGTCACATCATTAGTAGAATGATCTGATTGACATGACCCATTCCTTAGCTTAGCACACGATCGTTTAGTATGTTGCTACTGCTTTTATCCATGACATATACATGTTCCTGTAACTATGAGATTATGCAACTCCGTTTACGGAGGAACACTTTGGTGCTACCAAACGTCACAACGTAATCGGGTGATTATAAAGGAGTACTACAGTGTCTCCAAAGGCGATGTTGGGTTGGCGTATTTGAGATTAGGTTTTGTCACTCCGATAGTCGGAGAGGTATCTCTGGCCCTCTCGGTAATGCACATCATCAAGCCTTGCAAGCACTACAACTAATGAGTTAGTTGTGAGATGATGTATTACAGAACGAGTAAAGAGACTTGCCGGTAACGAGATTGAACTAGGTATTGGATACCGACGATCGAATCTCGAGCAAGTAACATACCGATGACAAAGGGAACAACGTATGTTGTTATGCGGTCTGACCGATAAAGATCTTCGTAGAATATGTAGGAACCAATATGGGCATCCAGGTCCCGCTGTTGGTTATTGACCGTGAATAGTTCTAGGTCATGTCTACATTGTTCTCGAACCGTAGGGTCCGCACGCTTAAGGTTTCGATGGCGCTTATTATGAGTTTATGTATTTTGATGTACCAAGGAGTTCGAGTCCGGATGTGATCACGGACATGACGAGGAGTCTCGGAATGGTCGAGACATAAAGATTGATATATTGGAAGCCTATGTTTGGAGTTCGAATGGTTCCGGCGGCGGAATTTACCGAGTACCGGAGGTTACTGGAACCCCGGGAGGTAAATGGGCCTCGATGGGCCTTAGTGGAAAGGAGGAGGGCAGCCCAAGGCTGGCACAGCCTCCCCCCCTTCCCTAGTCCTACTAGGACTAGGAGAAGGGGCCGCCCCTCTCTCTTTTTCCCTCCCGAATCCTAGTTGGACTAGGATTGGGGAATCCTACTCCCAGAGGAGTAGGACTCCTTGGCGCCCAAGCTTGGCCGGCCCCCCCCCCTTGGCTCCTTTATATACAGGGCGGGGGGCACTTTGGGAGACACAAGTTGATCGTGAGATCGTTCCTTAGCCGTGTCGGTGCCCCCTCCACCATATTCCACCTCGGTTATACCGTCATGAAGCTTAGGCGAAGCCCTCGCGTGAAACATCAAGATCGTCACCACACCGTCGTCTTGACGAACTCTCCTCGACACTCGGCTGGATCGGAGTACGAGGGACGTCATCGAGCTGTCGTGTGTCAAGAACTCGGGCGCCGGAGTAACGGCGCCGGATCGGTCGGATCGCGAGGAGAACGTCGACTACTTCCTCTACGTTGTGATCGCTTCGCTTGGGTCTCGAGGGTGCGTAGACAACACTCTCCCCTCTCATTGCTATACATCACCATGATCTTGCGTGTGCGTAGGAAAATTTTTGAAATTACTACGTTCCCCAACACTCCCTTCTTCCTGACCCCTCTCTCTGTCTCTTCATCGACAAAGCTTCAAAATTTCCTCCCTTCCCTATCCCAAGCCTTCCGCTTCCATGTCAGTGTCTTGGATTCGTCCACCGCGCAACAAAGAAACCGCGTGCGTGCGCGTTGGTTCGGTTCGGTCCCGTCCCGCCTTTGTTCCTTCCTTGCTGGTCGTTGCTTTGCGCGCATTGCCGACGAAGAGACAGAGGGAGGGGGTAAAATGGAAGAGACGGAGAGACGCCGGTTCAGTTAGGTCCCGTCCCGCCCTTCCTTCACATTATAAATTAGATGAGCAATTACGCTGGTACCAATTGTGGTGCAAAACAAAATTAAACTCCTCGATTTTACCAAAAGTATTTGTGTGGAAGCCAAGTGAATAAGTGCAGCTATGCAGAATAATCAAACAACGCCCTATTTTTCATCTGATATCTAGTCATTGCTTGCCTGTTTTTCATATATGACACTACTATAACTATAGAGAGACAATCTTAGAGATTTGAAGAAGGAGCTAACGAGAGCCAAATTTGAAAAGCTCATGGTTTATGAAGTCTCATAGGCTAAGATGTCACGTAATTAGCCTGATTAAGAATATGAAAATGGTGGTAACTACGAATGCACATGCATATTTAACTAAAATGGCGGAAATTCATGTCCCCGAACATTTACACATTTTTGTTTTTGCATATTTGCTTACTTTGAACATCGATGGTATGGAAGAAACTAGAAGGAGCTTGTGTTCATGCTTTTCAAGAAAATACTAATATTAGAACAAACATGCTTAGCCCATGGTAGAGTTTCAGATTAAAGTACACATTTCATTCAAAATATAGAACACAAAAACCAACATTTTTTTAATAGAGTACAATCACAGATGCTGACATTCATGCACAAAGACTCATCCTATGAACGCAGACACACACATCCTACCCCTATGAGCACCTCAAAGATACCGAGCCGGACACAATATCTTGTGGCTGACGAAGTAACCATAGGCTACCCCTATGAGCACCTCCAAGATACCGAGACGAACACAATATCTTGAGGCTGACAAAGTAACCATAGGCTACCCCTATGAGCACCTCCAAGATACCGAGCCAAACACAATATCTTGAGACTGACGAAGTAACCATAGGCTACCCCTATGAGCACCTCCAAGATGCCGAGCCGAACACAATATCTTGAGACTGACGAAGTAACCATAGGCTACCCCTATGAGCACCTCCAAGATGCCGAGCCGAACACAACATCTTGAGACTGACGAAGTAACCATAGGCTACCCCTATGAGCACCTCCAAGATACCGAGCCGAACACAATATCTTGAGATTAACGAAGTCACCATAGGCTACCCCTATGAGCACCTTCAAGATACCAAGCCGAACACAACATCTTGAGACTGACGAAGTAACCATAGGCTACCCCTACGAGCACCTCCGAGATACCGAGCCGAACACAACATCTTGAGATTGACGAACTCACCATAGGCTACCCCTATGAGCACCTCAAGATACCGAGTCGAACACAATATCTTGAGATTGACGAAGTCCCATAGGCTACCCCTATGAGCACCTCCAAGATACCGAGCCGAACACAACATCTTGAGATTGACGAAGTCACCATAGGCTACCCCTATGAGCACCTCAAAGATACCGAGACGAACACAATGTCTTGAGATTGACGAAGTCACCATAGAGTACCCCTATGAGCACCTCAAAGATACCGAGACGAACACAGTGTCTTGAGATTGACGAAGTCACCATAGGCTACCCCTATGAGCACCTCCAAGATACCGAGCCGAACACAATATCTTGAGATTGACGAAGTCACCATAGGCTACCCATATGAGCACCTCCAAGATACCGAGACGAACACAACGTCTTGAGATTGACGAAGTCACCATAGGCTACCCCTATGAGCACCTCCAAGATAACGAGCCGAACACAACATCTTGAGATTGACGAAGTCACCATAGACGCCTCATTGTCGGTGGGAACGTCTCCTCTCACTGAACAAACATTGCCGGAAAGTCTGAAATAAATCAAGAAATATGTGAGCATCAATGCCAAGTCTAGGATTTGAACCATGGTGGGCAGGTTCCACACAAGAAACCTAACCATCTGAGCTACACTTAGTTTGCGAAAAACTAACAATTGCACACAAACTAAAGACAATAAGTATAATCAATGGGCTATAAATATTCAAGTGACTACACGAGGTTGTAACGTTCGTTTACGCCTTTAAATGTATGTTTTTCGTTGAGGGAAGGGGTTATGAAATTAAATGTGTTTCATGGTGAACATGAAGTTTCGATGCTATGAATTTTCTTAAAAAGAGAAGATTTGATATTAATTCATTTATTCGATCATGATATTTAATCAACACGGAGGAACGATATATTGCGATGCCAAACTGTAATCTCCTGAGAGATTCATTAAACCGCTGTGGTAAATATAGCAATACCTAATATACAAGGTAAGGTTTGTTCAAAACAATAACAATATAAGTATACAAGGTAAGGAATAACAGTTTGACTAATTCACATCTAGATGTTTTCTAAGGATGTCACATCTAAGCTCCTACAAATAACGCAGCAACAAGGAAAAAAAGTTAGGACAAAAAAAAGACCACAAACATAGTGGACATGAGGTTAGATGTGACATAACTATGTCTATGTCACGTCTAGATGTGTCCTAGACAAACCCAAGAAATAATTTAGGAGTAGTACACACAAGGAAAGGAAAGAGTAAAATCATATTCATAAATGGAAAGATACAAGTAAAATCCACATCTACTACTACCGGACAGCACACGTTTTACCCACCCCCAAAGGGCAAAGCGCCAGGCAGCACACAGTCACGACAGGCACAGCAGTAGCAGTAGCAGCAGCGGCGCCAACAACCAAACCGGCCAGCCCAAGAACCCCTCTCCCCTCTCCCCACCCCCCACCCCGCGCACACGCACACGCCCACGACTCTGCCTCTCTCTCCCCACCTCCGTTCTCGCATCCCCCGTCCGTCCCCTACTCCTCCACCCTTCTCCCTTCTTCCATTTGACCCCGCTCCCCCGTCTCTTCCTCGGCAAAGCTTCGAATTTTCCTCCCTCCCCCTATCCCAAGCCTTCCGCTTCCGTGTCCGCGTCCCGTCTTGGATTCGTCCGCCGCGCAACAAAGAAACCGCGTGCGTGCGTGCGTTCGTGCGCGTCGGTTCGGTCCCCTCCCGCCCTTGTTCCTTCCTTGCCGGCCGCTGCTTCGCGCGCATTGCCGCCCCACCCCCACCCGCCGGATTCCTCCGCCCAATAAGTTCCTTTCCCGGGGACGTTTCTCGGAGGACGGACGGACGGACGGACAGGAACAAGAAACGCGCGCTGCCTCGCCGCATGGATCAGGGTCCCCCGCGCTGCCGCCTTGAGCTGGGATTCCGGGACGCGGGCGTTCAGGGGTTCCGGCCGGACGCCGCCGCCGTCGCCGCGCCGCGGCAGGGCGGGATCTCGGAGCTCTGTTGAGGCGTTCCCGGTCAGGTGATTTAGTCCAGTGCTGTCCAGTTCCTCGTGTGGCTGCCTCGCCTGCTTTTTTTAGGTAGGTGGGGGCGGTGGAGCCTTTCTTGGTGGGTGGGAGCGCGCCCCGAATTTATTGCGAGGCGTTTCTTGGGTTCTCACCTGAAATCTGACTTCTTCTCGCTCAGTGGGGGGGAGTCCAGTGGTTTGTTCCTGATTCATTCACTGGTCCTCGAGGGCTGAATTTTCAGATTCAGCTCAATAAGTTTGAGGCCAAAGGTTCAGTAATCTCGGCAGTAACCAGGAGAGCTGAGCCTGGTGAGCCCTGGGCAGTACTACTCTGGTGTGGTGATCTGGTTCTTGTGTCAAAATGGCACGGATAAGGAGGAGGCTGGAGAAGCTGAAGCTGAGCACATTGTACAGCTTCGCGCTCTGCGCCAAGGGCGCCACCGAAGATCACTCCAAGATTGGCACCGCGGGGTTCTCCCGAGTCGTCTACGTCAATGATCCAGACAAGCATGAAGAGGAGGGCTTCAGTTACCCAAGAAATGAGGTGTCCACTACCAAGTACTCGTTGGTCACCTTCGTGCCCAAGTCCCTCTTTGAGCAGTTCCGGAGGGTGGCCAACTTCTACTTCCTCGTCTCAGGGATCCTCACTTTGACCCCGCTCGCGCCCTACTCGGCGGTAAGCGCGCTACTGCCATTGTCGTTCGTGATTACGGCAACCATGCTGAAAGAGGGGGTTGAGGATTGGAGGAGGAAACAACAGGTATCGTTTCTGTTATCTTCTGTTCAAATCCTACCACAAATGAATCATATTTAGTGAACTTTCTTTCTACTCATATGAATAGTATGTTGTGATTCACAAGAACTTAACATGCCTGCACATAATCTGACCTTTCCACTGGTTTCATGAACTGCTTAACAAGGGCATATGGGTTTTCCTTTTTCTTGATGATGAGGTGTTTTTTTTTATTCAGTTGCATATCTGGGCTTGCATCTTGAAAGGATTTTTTTGTATGATAAGACAAAGTAGGGAGGAACCTAAATCTACTGGAGCTTTCTTTCTGGATCAACCAATAAAAGGTCGTAAATCGACAGGAAGTAAAAAAATATGGTCTTTTACTATTAAACTGTTAATTTTGAAGTATGTAAGAAACCGCAAATAACTGAAGGTCAGATCACTATCACAAAAGTAGGAGTATGGATACGTTGGATGTTAACATAATATGCGATGCTTTGTATTTTTACCTTTTTAGGGTAATATTATGTGTCACTTAGTTAAAACCAACCTATGAGCTTCCTATCTGAACAATGACATGAACTATGTCACAAATTACTTTCGTCTCAGCACATTAAATTTTCAGTTATTTCACTTTGCATGAGATCTATTCATACAATGTCATTGTGAGTTTTACTGGATCTGTTCTATCCTAGGCAGCTGATAAACTATTTTAGGAAGAATTTATAATCTCGGTTGTATAACATGGTTTCGCTGTATCAACTTTTTTTCTGTGAATAGATAAATGTTCAGTTTTTCTGGATATTAGGGTAGACCATAGCTAAATTTGTTATGAATTTCCATTCATCGACGCGATACACATCTTTGTGATGGACTAGTTGCACAAATATTAGTCTTTAAATTTTGCTGCATTATCTCTACCATTTAGTTGGTTTGTATGTCTATGCATATTCACATGAAGTTAATATATGCAATTCTTCATTCAGGACATTGAGCTCAACAATCGAATAGTAAAAGTACATAGAGGGAATGGCAGTTTTGAAGAGACAAAATGGAAGTATATCAAAATTGGAGATGTGATAAAGGTGGAGAAGGATAATTTCTTTCCTGCTGACTTGATTCTACTTTCATCTAACTATCCGGATGGAATCTGCTATGTAGAGACTATGAACCTTGATGGTGAAACAAATTTGAAAATTAAACAAGCTCTTGAGGTGACATCGGATTTACAAGAGGATGGTGATTTCACAAACCTTAGACAAATAATCAAATGCGAAGATCCGAATGCGAATCTTTATTCTTTTGTTGGTACTATGGATTATAAAGGCATGCAGCATCCTCTGTCACCCCAACAACTCCTTCTTCGGGACTCAAAGCTGCGGAACACTGATTACATATATGGGGCTGTCATCTTCACAGGTCACGATACAAAAGTGATGCAAAATGCAACTGAGCCACCATCTAAAAGAAGCAAGATTGAGAAGAAAATGGATTACATCATTTACCTGCTGCTGTGTTCTTTACTTGGAATTGCTTTACTTGGTTCAGTCTTTTTTGGTATATGGACTAAAGCTGACTTAAGGAATGGTGAGCTAAAACGGTGGTATCTTCGCCCAGATGATTCGACCGTCTTCTATGACCCGAAACGAGCACCTCTGGCATCCTTTTGTCATCTGTTGACAGCCTTAATGTTGTACAACTACTTTATCCCAATTTCTCTGTACATATCCATTGAGATGGTCAAGATCTTGCAGGCTGTATTCATCAACCAGGACATTGACATGTATGATGAAGAATCAGATAAGCCAACTCATGCTCGAACCTCAAATCTAAACGAAGAACTAGGTCAAGTTGACACAATTCTCTCTGATAAGACTGGAACCTTGACCTGCAACATGATGGAGTTTATCAAGTGTTCGATTGCTGGCACTGCATATGGTCAGTCTGTCACAGAAGTTGAGAAAGCTATGGCCCTGAGGAAAGGGGTGCCGCTAGGTGATGAGATAGAAGCTGGAGGGCACAAGGAGAAACAAATCGAGGAGAGTCCTCATGTCAAAGGTTTTAATTTGAAGGATCCACGTATAATGGATGGAAATTGGATACATGAACCTAATAAAGATGTAATCAGGGATTTTTTCCGTCTGCTAGCCATCTGTCATACATGCATACCTGAAGTAGATGAAACTGATAAAGTTTCATACGAAGCTGAGTCTCCTGATGAAGCTGCATTTGTTATCGCAGCAAGAGAATTAGGGTTTGAGTTTTACAAGAGGACACAGACAAGTATAGTTATTCGTGAACGCGATCCTAACCAGAATGTTGCAGATTATCAGTATAGGTATGCAAATTTCTTTTTTTCATTAAAGGGTATTGTTTATTACGTAAATTTGACTTTTAGCACCCTCTTACAGAAAATATGAGCTCCTAAATGTCTTGGAATTCAGTAGCTCACGAAGACGGATGTCTGTGATAGTGAAGGAACCAGAGGGGAGGATATTACTGTTTAGCAAGGGCGCTGATAGGTAAGTACTCCACATGTTCTAAATTTCGGTGTCGTTTCACAATTAACGGGCCAACTTGTGTATGCCTATGGCTTCTTATCTGTCTTCTCCATGTGAACAGTGTGATGTTCACAAGGCTTGCACCAGATGGAAGAGAATTTGAGGAAGAGACTAAAAGGCACATAAACGAGTATTCTGATTCTGGTCTAAGAACATTAGTTCTCGCATACCGCGTCTTGGATGAGAAAGAGTACAAGAACTTTGCTGAAAAATTCAGGACTGCCAAAATATCTGGAAGTGCCGACAGAGATGAACAAATTGGGGAGGCTGCTGATAGCATTGAGCGGGACTTGATTCTTCTTGGTGCTACTGCTGTTGAAGACAAGCTCCAGAAAGGGGTATGTTTTTTATGAGAAGGCTATGCTTTCCAGTCTAATTCATTTTAAATATTGAATTGTCATTTTTCATTTGCGTGGATGTGCATTTGTAATCAGGTACCAGAATGCATTGACAAGCTTGCACAAGCAGGAATTAAGATATGGGTGTTGACGGGTGACAAAATGGAGACAGCTATCAATATTGGGTACTTAGTGTATTTTTGCATGGAAATGTCTTTTTAGTATGACTGGATTCTAGAAGTTCAAGCTGACTATTTCTTTTTCTGATTTATCATTCATGTGCTTCTTCAGCTTTGCATGTAGCCTACTTAGACAAGGAATGACACAGATAATCATCGCCCTGGAAGCACCTGACATCATTGCATTGGAGAAAAACGGAGACAAAGATTCCATTGCCAAGGTGAATAAATGACTGATGCATCTACTGAATCACTGCCTATGTAATTGTTATTTTTAGATGAGTATATTCACAACAATCACTCGTAAATGTTTACCAAAAGGAGTTAACAAAACAAGCATCTAACATTTAGAATTCTATATACAATCAAAACTGCAATAGTTACTTTCTATTTGTTGGCTCTTCAGGCATCAAAGCGAAGTGTTATGGGTCAGATAGAGGATGGAATAAAACAAGTCCCAACCTTGGGTCAGTCCAGCACGGAATCTTTTGCGCTGATAATTGATGGTAAATCATTAACTTATGCTTTGGAAGATGATGTCAAGTTTAAGTTCTTGGATCTTGCTGTCAAGTGTGCATCAGTCATATGTTGTCGATCTTCACCGAAGCAGAAGGCATTGGTGAGCTTTTTTCTTGTTTTGGAAGTCATATTTATCTTTTCTATTTATTTTCTGAGTGTTATTTCCGAAAGCATACATGCAGAGTTATTAATCTGTCGCAACTATTGCAGGTTACAAGGCTTGTTAAACATTCACATAAAGTTACCTTAGCAATTGGTGATGGGGCAAATGATGTTGGCATGCTTCAGGAAGCTGACATAGGGGTTGGGATTAGTGGTGTTGAAGGGATGCAGGTTGCTTATTTTGATGCTTTGTAAATTTTTGTGAATGTGCTTGTGATCACTAGAATCTTTTTTAATGGTTAGTTGTTTCTCTTCACAATGTCTTAGGCTGTCATGGCAAGTGATATTGCCATTGCCCAGTTCCGCTTTCTGGAACGGTTGCTTTTGGTGCATGGACATTGGTGTTACCGACGTATTTCAGTGATGGTATACTCTATGTTGCTTTGCACAAATAATCAACTTTCAAAATTCAAGTATTATGTTGATATTCTCTTTCTGATGCAGATATGCTATTTCTTCTACAAGAATGTGACTTTTGGAGTCACCATCTTTCTGTATGAAGCGTTTGCATCCTTTTCAGGGAAGCCAGCTTATAATGATTGGTTCTTGTCACTGTATAATGTATTTTTCACCTCCCTTCCTGTCATTGCGTTGGGCGTATTTGATCAGGATGTTTCTTCACGGCTGTGTTTACAGGTACATCTATGCAAACCTGTTTGAAAAAGACGCAATTTTTCATGATAGTAGATCGAATTAGGGAAAGTCCATCTCAAATTCCAAATTTTCTTGAAACATGTTCTACTTCATCTTTATGAGAAAGTACAGTGTCTATGTCACTGTACTCCATATACTCCCTCTGTTCCTAAATATATCAAAACGTCATATATTTAGGAACGGAGGGAGTAGAAGCTACATGGTTATGTTTTGTTTAAGACAAGTTCAAAATTTTACATGTTCTGTATACTTGCTCCATTTGATTAGGTAAAAGTTTGATGATTTCATGCAGTATTTGCTTTTCATAGATTCTGTAATTTCCTACTTAATTTAAGCAGTCCTCTTGCCCAAAAGGGCAAAAGGCGTCTCAAGGCTCAGTAATCCTATTCATGCCGTTTTAAGTTCCCTTTTCACTGTTTTCTTGGACAAATAAAGATATCATTCTATCTTTCATACTGCACAGAATGCAGAAGCTATGCACATTAATTTCAACTCCATTGACCTAGCTGTTTTTAAGAAAGTGCCTGTTTGCATGTTACTTGACAGTATCCGGAGCTATACCAAGAAGGTGTGCAGAATGTATTATTCAGCTGGCGTCGGATACTTGGCTGGATGTTTAATGGTGTTGTGAATGCCATCTTAATATTTTTCTTCTGCACTACCGCCCTGAAGGACCAAGCATTTCGTCAAGATGGCCAAGTTGCGGGCTTGGATGCCCTAGGTGCTACCATGTACACTTGTGTCGTATGGGTCGTCAACTGCCAAATGGCCCTCTCGGTGAACTACTTCACCATAATCCAACACATATTCATATGGGGTAGTATTACTGTGTGGTACATCTTCCTCATGGTTTATGGTGCTATAGACCCAAAGTACTCCAAGACAGCATACATGGTCTTCGTTGAACAGTTGGCCCCAGCGCTATCATATTGGTTGGTGACACTTTTCGTGGTGACGGCCACACTCGTCCCGTACTTCTGCTATGCCGCGATTCAGATCCGTTTCTTTCCAATGTTCCATAACAAGATTCAGTGGAAAAGGTACTTGGGGAAGGCCGAAGACCCAGAGGTGGCAAGGCAGCTATCGTCACGGCACCGGACATCATCGCACCCAAGGATGGTTGGGATATCTGCTCGTCGCGACGGCAAGGCCATGCAAGTTAAAAAGGGAACTGATGTAGAGGTTGAAGGATGACATTCTCTCAGTAGATTTTGTGTTTTGTACAGATTATAGAATGTCATCTCCTGAAAGATGACAGAAGATGGACTGGCTAGAACTTGTGAATATTCTTGGATTGTTGCTTCTATGGTTCCATGCAGTTCTTCCAGTTCAGAGGATAGAGCTAGATCACAGAATTTCGTAGATAGGCCACAAGAGGAACAAGAGAAGACCTGCTGTAAAGTTCATTTAGCTTTAAGGCTCTGGTGTGTGTGTGTGTGTGTGTTTCCCCCTTCTCTTTTGCTCTTACCCCTGTTTATGCTTGTGCTCTGATGGCAGAATTTCACTTTGTTTCATGACTTTTGCGTTTTGCCACGTAACTGTTGTTTCATGACTTATGCTATGGTTTATATATAATGAGATGATTGCACTGCATTTCGCAGAAACAGATTCTTTCAGTGCTTAAATGCAACCGTCTGACATGGAAGTGTTTGAAGACAACCTCATGATATTTTACAACTGATCTACCATGACACTATATATTCTTTGCTGCGACAAGAAAAGAGGACATAAGTGTGACAATGAATTAATAAGCGGTAGGGTTTCAGGCACCTCATTTGCTTTGATGGCAGGAAATTTCCATGTTAATTCGGATGAAAGGAATACATCCACAAAATCTCTTCACTAATAAAGAGAAAGGGAGATTCTGCTAATTAGAGTAGTAGAAGAAATTAATTATTATGATGTTACAATCGTGTGTAGTATCTTTTTCTTTATTGGTCTCTCCTATCATACTAACCTGCAAACTGCAGCAAAGAGAAGAGCGGGGGCCTGAGGCCGGCCGACCGTTCACGGCTCAGGCAACGGCATCGCCGGCGGCGGCTTGGCCTCCTCCTCGGCCGGCCTGACGGGCCGCCGAGGCGCCCGCCACCACCAGCATCTCCGGCGGCCGGCCAGCCTGGTGCAGTCGTACCACTCGTCGGGCCCCTGCGCGTGCGCCGCGCACACCCGGCCAAAGAAGCAGGACAGGGCGGTGAGCACCAGCACGACCGCGAGCACCCCGACGAACGGGCCGACGGAGCCCCGCGGGTGGGCGGCGGCCGCCCCGCGGGACACCTGGTATTCCGGCAACGGTATCGCCGTCGTCCCCGCCGGCGTGGCGGTCGCCATTGCTGAACGGAGATACGGCGGCGGTGTTGGTGGAGCAGTGGCGAGCACTTGTTGGACTCGGACGGGGCGAGGGGAGCATGGGTGGAGTGCAAGGAATGGCATGGGCAGAAGCGTCCCTTGCTTTCGAAATTTACTTATACTAGAGGATAGTGCCGGGCGCTCGAGGGGGAGAGGATAGGAAAATAATAAAGGCCAGGAGAAAAGAAGGAAAGGGCTGAGGGCTGGCTTTGTGGAAGAAGATTTAAGTGGGCGCCAACATGGAAAGAATGGAGGAGAAAGCAAAGAGCATGTTACTAGATGGTGTACGTATGTATCTGCAGAAAAAGAGATAGGAACTGTTCTCTTGTGATGCTGATCTGATCATCTACTAATGATTGTGGAGCATGCCGGGAAGAAGAACATCTTTGGATGTATGGCCATGGATTTGAAGGATAAAGAAACATGTAGCATGAGAGGAAAAACTAAAGGCGAAAGGAGTAGTCAACAGTTGAAGTTGCTTTGCTTGTAAACGTTGCCACTCTCGACCCTTCCAAAGCACTGCTTTTGACAGAATTTAAGCTAAAGGTATCTCATTCAAATACTCCCTCCGTCTGGAAATACATCCCTTTTTATTTATTTTGATGACAAGTATTTCCAGACAGAGTGAGTATGAATTATTCTTTCCTTGTTTTTTTTGAAGCTAATGGAGTATCATCTTCAGATGTGGATTATTGATTAGTGACAGATGTACTACATCCCGTTTCTTTGTTGGCTTGTCCACAGTGTTTGTGTCTTTCTTGCTCGGCCTGGAAGACGGCATGGTACGTATTTGTCTGATTGGCAGGGTAGGGACGCTAAGCATTCTTGAAGCTCTCTCGCCTCGGGAAAATATCTAGTGCTACCAATCTTTAGGTGCTACCGTGATACAAGATTTTGGGCCGTCGGATTCTCAGATCAGACGGCTCGCAATAACTCTGCAACATTTGCAAAAAAATCTACGAGGAGTCCAAAAATCACGCACAGGTCCAGCTGATCCCACATCTCCTGGATGCCGTCCGATTTAAGAATCCGACGGCCCAGATGCCCGTATCACGGTAGCATCTAAGTCTTGGTAGCACCAGATACTCTCCCCTCTCGCCAAGAGATGGGGGTTTGGGGTATCCTAAGCTTTAAAGCTGACCCAGAGAGGTCATCATGTTGTTTGCTTAACGGGCAAGGTTACTCGCCTTTCTTCAGCTCCTCAGCTTCTTACATCATTTCCCAACTTACAGTGCTGTACGTCAGCTTTAAAAAGTACTCCTCATGCACTAACATGTAGCATCCTCATGCACTAAACGAATTCATGCAACAGCGACTCTGGTATGATCGTGGGCGAAGAAGCCCTTGCTCCAACACCAACAAATGTCTTTTTCGACAGCTATGAAAACCAATTGCGGTCTTACCATTTTCTCGTTTGTAAAATATAATCTACTCCCTCCGTTTCATAAAGTAAGATGTT
The DNA here is from genome assembly GCA_021437245.1 of Aegilops speltoides. NCBI lineage: Eukaryota > Viridiplantae > Streptophyta > Magnoliopsida > Poales > Poaceae > Aegilops > Aegilops speltoides. The sequence continues at coordinate 179,407,231 of CM038147.1, forward strand.
TTTTGATGCTGCACTAGTGTCAAAAAAACATCTTACCTTATGGGACGGAGGAGTAACATGCAGGATTATATGTCCAAAGGTTATGCCATGGAGTAAATAAATATATAGATGAATATCCCATCAACCATCCCATTCGTGGAGTAAATGATGCTTTCATCACATTCACATATATATGGCCGCGATACTCCACATTCAGTCGCAAAAGGCAAGAAACAATGTTTTCTTCTACTCACAACTGTTGGAATCGATGTATATATAGAATAATGGGAATACGAGACATCGGGAAGGTAGCAACCATTATTCGTAAGATCTAGCAGGCTTTAGCCCGTCACTTCTCTCCAGACTGTCCAAATATCACTTACCGATCTAGTTGCTCTGTCGCAAGAAATGCATGATGTTCTCTTCCTAGGTTGTCAGAGTTACTACAATTTCAGCCCCAACCGTTGAAAAGTGCCAACCCTTCGGTTGTACAAGTTTCTTCCTTCATACTTGGGCAGATAAACTGCTCCTTCAAACTCTTTTTTTGTTTTTTTGGGAATAAACTCCTTTAAACTGGAGCCAATAAGTTGCTCAATTGGATGGTGCTTTGGTTGGTGTTAATTGCGACAGATCCTTCCACAACATGTTGAGACCTTGTATTGTTCAACTTATACATCCAATACACTCTTTGGACATATTGAATGAATGCTATGTTGCAGTTATTTAAGGGACATCATTACCTAAATTTTACGATTCATTACATTTTTGTTACTGATGAAACTGTTGAGAACTAGGAAATCATTGAAACATGTGCTAAAGTCACTAAAACAAGAAATAAATAATGAAAGCAAATATAGATGATGAAAACAATGAGAAAGAGCACTAATGTACGACCCATTCCTCTTTTTCTTGGTGCAGGGTTTCCTCTGTTATGGGGGTAAAGTTAATCAAAAAGAGGAGATCGTGACAAACTGAAAAGGCAACTTCAGTATTATTTTTATTGGAAATATACCCTAGAAGCAATCCTAAACGTTACTATTTATTTCATATTGGTAATTAATGTTTATTTTCTGTGCTATAATTGCAATGATTCTTGAATATGAGATTCAGTTGCACGTGTGAAAACATAAACACAAAATAAGTTTCTAGTCTCGTCTCCAAGACTAGCTCATGTGTTGCATGATGATCTTTATTTTCTTATCATAGGGCATCGTTAAAGTCACGAGGATGTCGACAACAATGAGTGCACATTGTTATCAGAACAATGGTGTTGAATAGACCCAATCAAATGATATAGTACGAGAAAATATTGTCACATTGTTATAGTATTATCAAAGAAGTGTTAACGTATACTCACTTTCTTAGACCATTAGAGTATCGAGCGCCTTCATGCCAGATGGTGTACTTCGGGGTTCGTCAAATGTTACTCATAACAGGGTAATTATAACAACAACTTTCGGATACATCAGAAAAGGGTGTCAAGCCACTTGATAACTCAAGATTGAGATTTGCTCCAATATCATGTACTTGGAAAATGTTTTTTTTTCACATAGTACAATCCCAGATGCTCACTTACACGCACATACTATCTGTATGAACACCGCATGAACACCCTACCACTATTAGCATTTTTTAAGCCTTATCGCCATGGGATGGGGTTCTGGGGTATCCTAAGGCTTAAAAGCTGACTCATAGAGGTCATCATGTTGTTTGCTTAACGGGCAAGGTTACTCGCCTTTGTTCAGCTCCTCAACTTCTACATCATTTCTCAGCTTACAGTGTTGTACGTCAGCTTTACAATGTACTCATGCACTAACATGTTAGCATCCTCATGCACTAAACGAATTCATATTTCTTGTAAGTCCCAATACAAAAATGTATCGTAGTCAGCATCAGTGATTGTGGTATGATCGTGGGAGATTAGACGAAGCCCTTGCTCCAACCCCAACAAATGTCCTTTCTACAGCTACGAATACCAATCACGATCATACCATTTTTTTGTTTGTAAAATATAATCTCACATGCAAGATTATATGTCCAAAGGTTGTGCCATGGAGTAAATATATATATGGATGGAATATCCCATCAACCATCCCTTTCGTGGAGTAAATGATGCTTTCGTCACATTCACATATATATGGCTGCAGTACTCCGCATTCAGTCGCAAAAGGCAAGAAGCATTGTTTTCTTCTACTCGCAACGGTTGGAATCCACATGAAAGATGAGGATGAAACTAAGAAAGATGTATATAGAATAATGGGAATATGAGACATTGGGAAGGAAGCAACCATTATTGGTAATATCTAGCAAGCTTTAGTCCGTCACTTCTCTCCAAAATGTCCAAATGTTGCTTACCGGTCTAGTTGCTCTGTCTCAAGAAGTCCATCATATTCTCTTCCTAGATTGTCGGAGTTATTACAATTTCAATCCAAAGTGTTGAAAACTGCCAACCTTAACTTTGGTTGTAGGCATCGCTCGATACAGAGGCCAAGGGTTATCCTCTTTTTCAGAAAAGGGGCATTGTTAAAGTCACAAGGATGCTGACAACAACAAGTACACATTGTTACCAGAACAATGGTGTTGAACGATCCAATCAAACGATATACTACGAGAACACAATGTCACATTGTTATTAGTATTACCATACAAGTGTTAACATAAACTCACTTTCTTAGGCCATAAGAGTATCAAACACCTTCTTGCTAGACAATGTACTTGGGGTTCGTCAAACGTTACTCATAATAAGGTAATTATAACGGTAACTTTCGGATACATCAGAAAAGTGTGTCAATGCACTTGATAACTCAAGATTGAGATTTGCTCCTCGGACAACATGTACTTGAGCACATATACTCATCCCTACGAACGCACGCACACACACCCTACCTTTATTAGCACCTTCGAGATAATGAGCTGGCACAACGTCTTGAGATTGACGAAGTCAACACAGACACCTCATACTCGATGAAAATGCATCCTCCCACTGTATGAACATTGCCGAAAAGACCGGAATAAATTTAGAAAAATGCGTGCACAAACGCAAGGTCTAGGACTAGAACCCTGATAGGCTGGTCCCACCACAAGGAGCCTAACCAAGTCACCATCTGAGTTAGGTTCAATTAACTATACTTGGAAAATTATCATGTATTCCTAAAAGTGCTCAAAACATGTATTTTAAAAAATATACCTCATGTATTTGAAAAATATTCAATGTGTATAAAACAATATATATTTTATGTGTGCACTAAAATATACATGGTGTACTGAGAAAAAAATAGACATGTGTTAATAAGAAGAAACCTAATAAAAAACAAAAAAGGCAAAGGAAATCAAAATATAATGAAGAAAGGAAGAAAACCCAAATAAAACCAGTGAAAAAAACGAAGGAAACACAAAGTATAACAAAGAAAAGAAGAAAATCCAAATAAAACCGGTGAAAAGCGAACAATAAAAAAACGAAAACAAAAAAATAGAAGAGAGCAAATCTACACCAACTCGAGCAATAGCGAGCGGTTTGCGTAATGGGTCGACCTGATAGTCGCCCCTTGTAGGCAATTCCTAATAGAAATTGGTACAGATGAGACATATAGCTCTCGCGTTCCCAGATTTCGTAAGCAAAACTTGGGGACTAGCTAACCAACGGTTAGCTCTTGCGGGACTCCCCACACGGGACAATTTCTAACTAGGAACACGTCAAATGGCGCGCCCAGCCAACGTCACGTGTTGCGTGTCGGACACTCTCTTTGGATTTTTTTATGTGTTTTCAGGTTTTGGATGTTTTTTCGACTTTTCATTCTTTTTGTTTTTTCTAGGTTTTGGAGATTTTTTTTGCCAAGCATATATGTGTTCTCGAAAATAACATTTGCGCTTCTACGATTCTACTCGAAAAAGGAAAAAAACATAGCTTGTCCTTCCCAAAAAATGAAAATATGAAGCATGCTTCCGGATTCTGGTTTCTTCTTTGTATTTATTTTTTGTTGTTGCCGTTTTTCTGGTCTCATTATTTTGTCAAACTTTTTAGTATTAGTTGTTCTTTTTTTTTTCCCTTTTTCTGAAAAATATTCAGCAAAAATTATTAACATGAGATCTAGTTTCGAAGATCTCGATGCAAAAAATCCAACAAATGGTTCGATATATTAACACACGTCTCAAGAGATAAAACATTTTAAATAAACGAGTCTACGAAAAAAACTCTCAAGTTACGACAAGTGCCACATATGCAATGCGTCACTTGTCGGGTCAAAGAAGGTGGTAAGTGACCTTTGCAATGGATAACTCTTTAGCTAGTTTTTTTTAGGCTACCCTTTAGCTACTGATTTTCGCAAACCTAGCCCTGGCCTGACGGCAGATGATGGATGGGGTGGGCTGGCCCGGTGAATCCTTGTGATGTCCGGCCTGCCTTATCCGCAAGTTTGGTTTGTGTTTATGGAAGATGGTTTCGCTTGGACCTCTCATCGCCATCAAGTTGACTTGTTTGATATAGTTTCCATAAAGAAAAGAAAAAGAAAAATGATGCTGACGCTGCTGCACATCCCTCCACTTCCGATCAATCCTCCTTCCTCTCCTCCTCCCCGCCGGCGCCGCTGCCCACCTCCCATGGCCGCCTTCGCCTCCGCCCCCCAGCAATCCAAGCCCCTCGTGCTCGGCTGCGGCGCCGTCTCTGTGGACTACCTCGCCACCGTCGCCTCTTTCCCCAACCCCGACGACAAGATCCGCAGCCTCGCGCTCAAGGTCGAGGGAGGCGGCAACGCCGGTAACGCCCTCACAGGAGCTGCTCGCCTGGGCCTCAGACCAAGGATCATATCCAAGGTAAAGGCCTAATTCCTTCACCCCATTGATCTCTATGCATCAGCATACTCACTCCTTGCTCTTACTGCTAGAGTAGGTATCTAATGATGCACTGGGAAAAAGCATTCTCAAGGAGCTGCAAGACGACGGAGTAGACACTTCATATATGACGGTATAATAAGCTATGCAGTTGCATTACTCCATTATTCCATTCCTATATCATGGTCATTTGTTTTATCATAGCAGCAGCATTCATCCATCCTAATCCTACTTCTTGTGTATGGCTATCTTCTTACTCCAGATAGCAGATGGGGGGAATTCACCATTCACCTATATAATCGTCGATAACCAGACGTGAGTTACAAATCAAAAGAACAAACTGTGCTGTTATCCTGCTTTTATACAAGTGATCTTCATTCTCTTATTCAATACTACATTGTTTTGCAAATGACGATGCTACTACAGATATAGTTACGAGTATTTTGCTCCTTGCCACTGTTTTATTCCCCCTTTTTTCGTTTCCAGGAAAACTCGCACTTGCATACACACTCCTGGTTATCCCCCAATGAAGCCAGAGGAGCTCACAAAGGAAAACTTGTTTGCTGCTTTACATGGCGTAGACATGGTGTATTTTGATGTTAGACTGCACGAGACTGCTTTGCTTGTTGCAGAAGAGGTAATATTTTCCTGCCACAACATAACATTTCATCTTATTATAGGAGTTTCAAGAAACATGAGTGCATACATAATATTCGACTTCACTTCCATACATTGATGATCAGCCAATAATATCAGAAACAAAAGTCTTGTGTTATGTGTGAATGTCGGCATGTCGCACAAAAATCAACCCATAACTTCCTCTGTCTTAATGTTGCATTTTTTTTGTTCTTGTTTTCTCTCTCGTCCACATTGGTGTTGAGATTGATCTTCGTTTATGGGATCAATCCAGTGCAGGCAAGCCAAAGAAAAATTCCTATTTTGGTCGACGCAGAGAAAAAGAGGGAGGGATTGGATGACCTTCTGAATTTTGCATCATATGTTGTATGCTCTGCAAAATTTCCTCAGGTGAGTTTTTTTATTTCCAACGACAACAGAGTAAGCTCTGCTACATTATGTTGTATGCTGTAACTGTACCTACGCATCTTTAATTATTTACTGACATTACCTTAGTCAAGGAGTTTGATGTTTTGATAAGCTTCTGTGGATATCTCTTGTTTGATGGTTATTTCTTAGCACAATTGATTAAGGTCATTTGAGCAGCAAGGCTTAGCTAATCACCTTGTCCAGCATCTGAGATCCCTAGTATTCCTATAGTTATATTCTTTTCACCTAATCTTAATATGCAGGTCTGGACAGGAGCCTCATCGACACCAGTTGCTTTGGTACACATGCTTCTAAGGTTACCTAATCTCAAGTTCGTTATTGTAACCCGGGGAGAAAAAGGTTGTTTAATGCTTGAAAGAAGTATGACAGGTGAGTTTATTGTAGTTCTCCATGTCAATTTTAGCTAAGCATTCCACAAAAAACAAACACGTAGGATGTGCATTTTGCTTACAAGGGATCTGATGGTGGTTCCTTTTGATATAAAGAAACATATAATGGACAACTCAACTTGCAGATGCTTCTGAGACTGAGGAAACCGATGTAGAGGATCTGCTAGAATCTTTAGAGCAGAAAGTCGATTTGAGTTCTAGCATGGCAAAATGCGTTGCTTCCAAGGTATGCTATCTTTTTGTGGGTGTCTGCTTGCAGTAATTCTTGAATATGAAATTGAAGTTCTTTTAGCTTGATCAAAGTAATAAACATAAACCTTGCAAAAAGGGTTCACAATAAAGAAAAATGGCTAATGTACCTATTTTAGTATGTTGAATTGTCTGACTTTCTAAAATATATGAATAAAGTGTATATGGTGGAGCGGAGCCTGGACTAGCAAAGACAGTATTCTAGAATTTACAACTGTTACGGTGATTGGCGAATTTAGGAGCCGTCCATCCACCTCAATCTGACGGTGGGAAAGTAAAAGTTACGAAGAGTTACGAGATTGAAATTACGGGAAATTACAAATAACGGTGGGACCGTTACAGATTTTTTGTGGGACCAGTTTTTTTTCAAGGGGTAGATTCGTCAAGGGAATATGTAACTCGCACACCAGAGTTTTTTTTTTGTTTGCAAAACTGCCGCTCGTTTCAGCCTCGCTCGTCGCTTCGATGTTTTTTTGCTTGCGCCCATCTTAATTCCCTGGCTCGCTGGCCCCGCCCCGCTCGGCCCGTCGACGATGACCACGTTCGCTGCGTCGTCGAAAGCACCTCCGCCGCAGCGAGGTCGACAACAGCCGTCAGCCGACTTATGCGATCGTCTCCATCGGCCGCCGACACACCGGACTTGACCTCGCGCGCCGCAGCAACGCCCACGCCTCCCCGGCCAATTTAGGTCAGGTTACCTGGCGCGGTGGACGGACGCTGAGTCGGGGCCGCGCCCTGCATGCACGCCCAACCAAAGGATCCTTCTACCTGGTCAGGCAGTACACTGGTATGAAGAGCCGACGCCACGCCACGAGTGTTCCCATCCCCTTCTCGATTTGGTCTTGAACACCTACAGTCACGGAAACATGAATCGGTCTCGGGAGAATACGAGCAGAAGATGCATGGCGACTTATTTAATCCGCCCGCTTACCATCTTGAATTTGTCCACAGTTCCAGAGAGAAACCCTTTTGATGAATCTGTCGTTCCCCTGAATAAGGCATGTGTTCTTAGGATAGCAGCAGCAGTACATACAGATCTTTGGGGGGAAGATGATGCTCAAGTAGTAGATACTCCCTCCGTCTCATAATATAAGAACGTTTTTGACACTACACTAGTATAAAAAATGTTCTTATATTATGGGACAGAGGGAGTACAACATACCATTATGGTTATAAGCCTCCACCACTTCATTTTTATCATTTGATATCTACAGATTGATAAACAGCTTCACTAATCTTCAAGCTGGTACCACGCAAAAAAAATCTTCAAGCTGGAAAGGTTGTCAGCAAGCAGACACATACATTTGAGTCAACTATGGAAGCGACTGCTACTCATTTCATTTTGTCATTTGAAAACTGAACCTTCAATAACTCTACTACTTAAAGCTTTCCCTGAAAAACTCTACTACTTAAACTGGTCATGCCTAATTGCTCACAGGCCGCAAACAGAAGTCAGACGAGAACACCAACAGCTAGAAAATGTACCTCGTAACATTTGCGTGAACACCAACAATTAGACAAGATGCCACGGTATACCTGATGACCTGCGCATGAACACTAGTAGAAAACCACCCATTAGTCCCGGTTTGTAAGGGCCTTTAGTCCCGGTTCGGGAACCGGGACTAATGGGTCGTTACTAATACCTCAACCCATTAGTCCCGGTTCAAACACGAACCGGGACCAATGTGCTCCACGTGGCCCTATGCGCCGAGCCCAATCGAGGGCCTTTGGTCCCGTTGGTGGCTCCAACCGGGACCAAAAGACATCCACGGTTCGCATTCCGATGGTTGGGGTTTTTTTTTGAAAGGAGGGGGTTGGGGGTTTTGGGGGTTAATTTAGGTGTTTCAGATATTGTGTTAGCTAGCTAATTAATAGAGAAAATGTCCTCTCTTATGTCCGTGCTTGGTCGACGCTTCGTAGTATATATACATAAGTGATCGAGAGAACCATGCATTCGTGATGAAGTTAAATCATGCATACCGAGAGAAGTGATCGATCGACCTCTCCTTCTCCGAGAGATTGGTCGAACAACAAGTTTTTGGCTACATACATGTACAATCTATATAAGATCTCTTAATTACAAATCACTAGCATTTGAAATGAAGTTCCACATGGTATTCTCCGGCTTTTATTGATGGCGTGTTCAAGAAAGAATCCCGCCAACTCCTCTTGAATTGCTTTCATGCGATCTGGTGGTAGGAGTTCATCCCATCTGCCACGCCTAATTAATTTGAAGAAGGGGTTAATTAATACATATATATGAATGAAACTCAACGAAATGATGGTGTAATAAAATGAAATTGTGAATATTATTGCTTACGCACTTCATATTGTCTTCTAGAGTAGCCCGCTTGTTTTTCAAAGTCGCGTTGTGGATGAACTCGCACACGTAGTATCCACGTAAATCATTCCCTTCCTCCCGCCACAAGCACTTTACGAGAAATAGAGGTCAATCAAACCGATAATGAAGCATTATATAAATGGCATTGATGAAAGTATAGCTATAGAATCAACGGAGATGCGCCAAAGAGTACTTACTTTCGGTATACATATTGCAGCTCCTTGGCGATCCGGAGCTTGTGCGGTGAACTGCTTCCAAACCCCGCAAGACAAAGAAAATAATTATTATTACTTGAGATATCGTGAAATGAACAAAAAGTTGCCGATATGGTGCGATAATGATCGATTGAACTTACTTGTCGAGCATTTCACCATGTCCGCATAGGTCTTTGGGATCTTTCCGTCTCGAGTCTAAGACGGTTACTAGTCCACGCTCAAGCTTAATCTCCGAAGAATATAGTGGTACCGCACACGCATGCATAACTCATCGCTTACATTAACCTCGCCGAGTAATAAGGAAACCGAATATGCACACGACAAGAACACTCACGGGCGTTGTAAGGAAAGAGTATGGTAACTTTGTTTTGATTTTTGATTAACGATTGTAGCAAGTTGTCCTCGGCCTCTTCGACGTTCTTTTCAACAGAATACATCTATGATATTTGTTTTAATGAACCCAATATCATAGATTTCATTTTTTTGCACTCGACGATCTTCAATCGCATAATATATTGAGGATAATTAATTATAAATACATGCAATGAAAGAGCCGAGCTATATATCTGCACTAATGACGAAATAGTACTTACAGCAAAGAGTAAAGACCATTAATTTATCGAGGGCCTTTTGATTGAAGAACTCAAGAACTCCTCAAATGGAATAGCCAACACATCATTTGAAACGAGGTCGTGCTCCTCTTTAATTTTCGATAAAAGTGTTCGTCCCCGGACTCTCTCGCAGTTTTCATGTACCAACTATGGAATCTTCGCATCATTGTTGTCGAGACTTTTCATCTTTGACGAGAGGCTTCCGTATCAGATCTCTGAATAAGTCCACCTCCATGAAATCGGGAAGTACATCGTCGGGCGGGTAATCTTCAAGATTGCCATAATCGCCACCGTCCCGGAGGATTAGACACATTGAGCGGGGCACGATTGTTTGTGCTTGTTCGCCGAAATGGGCAATTTTTCCCCTTTGCTCGTTGTTCTTTTGACCTTTATCACCGACAGTAGTTCCCACCGCTTGGCTTGGAGATATGTCTGCTCAATGTGCGCTCATAGTTGGTTCTCGGCGGAGACTTTGGTGGTTTCCTCAGGGCATCGAGAGTGCGCTTTGCTTTCACCGGATCTACCTTCTCCTCCGGAGGTGGATGTATCTTTGCTTTAACCCCTTCAAAGAACTCCTTCACTTGGGTCTGCACGATCGTATCGTTTTCCTCCTTGGTCCTCTCATACGGTAACCATGCAGGGCTTTAGAGGTGGACCGATCAGATTGCTTCTCTCTTCTTGTCTTTGCTAGACGCCGGAGCGAGCAGGAGGCTGCGTGTCCGTCTTCTTCGTGCTTGCTTACGAGGCGGAGGAGAAGGACTACGACGCGTCGGAGCAATGCATGGCGGCGGGTCTCTTCCGCCTTTGGGCGGCGGAGGAGGAGGAGGCGGAGTCGCCACGCCACGGAGAAGGAGGCGGAGTGCCGCCACGCGTGCCCCGATCGTCACTCACGGAGGAGGAAGCGGTTGAGGTGGTGGAGTGCCGCCACGCGTGCCTCGATCGTCACTCACGGGAGGAGGAGGCGGTGGAGGAGGCGGAGTGCCTGACTCACGGGAGGAGGAGGAGGAGGCGAGGCGTCAGCCGAGAAGGTCGATGAGCTCCTTCCGCCATAAGCATGGAGTCTTTAGAGCGAACCCACCTAGTCTCCCTTCACCCAGGTAGGGTGCTCAAGCCGAGGTCCTCAAATCCTCCGTTATTTCATCCACCATCACCTTAGCAAATCCTTCCGAATCGGTGGCGGTGATAAGTTGTCAGGGTCCACTAGGATAAACTTGGCCAACAATTACCTTGACCTTCAAATTCATGCATCGCGCCATAATGTGGCAATTTTGAGACTCGTGATACCATCCACGGATAGTCGGCGAGCCGTCAAGACATGCTCCTACCGAAGCGAATCGGTGGAAGCAACGCCGCTTCTCCGCCGAGATGGCGGGGTAGCCGGGAAGCTTGGCATGTCGTTTGTTGCGATCTGCCGCTTCGTTCCTCTTCTCGATCCTCTAGCCCCATTACCCTTCCAAGCGGCCTTTGCATTTGGTCTGCTCCACTTTCTTCCTCCTCTCGTGGGTTTTGTAACCCTGCGTCAAAAACCAACCTTCCGCGGAAGCTGGCGTGCCTCGTGTCCTTCCAGGTGCTCGGATTCCCAAGGGCCATTGTGAGCTCGTCCTTCTCCCTGCTTGGAAGGAACGTCCTCGCCATTGTTGCATCGATATAGTGTCGAAGGTTCTTGATTGGTGTTTGCGCTTGCTCGTCTGTCCCATCGACATTTGCTCACATAGGTCCAAGGTTCTGCCAGCCCCAAAGAACCAAGTCCGGCAACGGTCTGGCCAGCGCATTGAAGGAAATATGGCCTAGAGGCAATAATAAAGTTATTATTTATTTCCTCATATCATGATAAATGTTTATTATTCATGCTAGAATTGTATTAACCGGAAACATGATACATGTGGGAATACATAGACAAACATATAGTCACTAGTATGCCTCTACTGACTAGCTCATTAATCAAATATGGTTATGTTTCCTAACCATAGACATTTGTCATCATTTGATTAAATGGGATCACATCATTAGGAGAATGATGTGATTGACATGACCCATCCGTTAGCTTAGCACTTGATCGCTTAGTATTCGCTATTGCTTTCTTCATGACTTATATATGTTCTGTAACTATGAGAATTGTGTAACTCCGTTCTGGGAGGAACATTTTGGTATCTTGCCAAACGTCACAACGAATCGGGTGATTATAAAGGAGTACTACGGTGTTTCCGAAGGTACATGTTGAGTTAGCATAATTCGAGATTAGGATTTGTCACTCCGATTGTCGGAGAGGTATCTCTGGGCCCTCTCGGTAATACTCATCACCTAAGCCTTGCAAGCATGTAACTAATGAGTTAGTTATGAGATGACGACACGGAACGAGTAAAGAGACTTGCGTAGCAGATTGAACTAGGTATTGGATACCGACGATCAAATCTCGCAAGTAACATACCGATGACAAAGGAACAACGTATGTTGTTATGCGGTTTGACCGATAAAGATCTTCGAGAATATGTAGGAACCAATATGGGCATCCGTGTCCCGCTATTGGCTATTGACGAAGACATGTCTCGGTCATGTCTACATTGTTCTCGAACCGTAGGGTCCGCACGCTTAAGGTTTCGATGATGCTTATATTATGAGTTTATGTATTTTGATGTACCGAAGTTTGTTCGAGTCCGGATGTGATCACGGACATGACGAGAGTCTCAAATGGTCGAGACATAAAGATTGATATATTGGACGGATATATTTGGACACCGGAAAGGTTCCGGAGAGTTTGGGAATATCTTTGAGCTCGGGAGGTTACCGAACCCCGGTAAGTATATGGGCCTTATTGGGCCCTATTGGAAGGAGGAGAAGGAGCAAGGAGGGCGCGCCCCAAGCCCAATCCGAATTGGGAAGGGGCGGCCCCCTTCCTTCTCTCCTTCCCTCTTCCTTCCTACTACTACTACTCCTTCCTTCCCTCCAACTGGATTAGGAAAGGAGGAAACCTACTTGGAGTAGGTTTCCCCCTATGGCGCCCACTGGGCCGCCACCTCCCCTCCCTCCTTATATATACGGGGTAAGGGCACCCTAGACACAAGTTAATCATTGAGATCGTTCCTTAGCCGTGTGCGGTGCCCTCCACGATATTACACCTCGGTCATATTGCGGCGGTGCTTAGGCGAAGCCTGCGACGAGAGAACATCAAGATCATCACCACACCGTCTTGTGACGAACTCCCCTACTAACGCCTCTGCTGGATCGGAGATCGGGGTGCGTCATCGAGTGTATGTGTGTCAAGAACTCGGAGGTACCGAGTAATGCGGTGCTTGGATCGGTTGAGCCGGAGGACGTCGACTACTTCCTCTACGTTGCCTCAACGCTTCGCTTCGGGTCTGCACGAGGGCGTAGACAACACTCTCCCTCTCGTTGCTATGCATCACCATGATCTTGCGTGTGCGTGGGAAATTTTTGAAATTACTACGTTCCCCAACAAAGGTATCGAGCCTAGGTTTTATGCGTTGATGTTATATGCACGAGTAGAACACAAATGAGTTGTGGACGATATAAGTCATACCGCCTACCAAAGATGTCATACTTTGGTTCGGCGGTATTGTTGGATGAAGCGGCTGGGTCGACATTACGCGACGCTTCGCGAGACCGGTTTTACCGCCGTGCTTTGCACACGGTGACTAGCGGTGTCGGTTTCTCCAACTTTAGTTGAGCCGAGTGTGGCTACGCCCGGTCCTTGTGAAGGTTAAAACGGAGTCTATTTAACAAACTATCGTTGTGGTTTTGATGCGTGCTCTTGCGAGAAAAAACAGAGCAGTGTGCTCTGCTCTTGCGAGAGGTGGGTATATATAGGCACCACCATTGGTCCCGGTTGGTGGCACCAACCGGGACTAAAGGTTTGCCTTCGGTCCCGGTCAAGCCACCAACCGGACCAATTGTTGTGGGCAGAGTGCGGCCCATTGGTCCCGGTTCGTCCCACCAACCGGACCAATAGGTCGAACGAACCGGGACCAATGGCCCACGTGGCGGCCGCCCCGGGCTCACGAACCGGGTCCGATGCCCCCATTGGTCCCGGTTCTGGATTGAACCGGGACTAATGGGCTGGACCGGCCTGGACCATTGCCCCCTTTTCTACTAGTGGAATGGTCCACCAAAATCCGGTCTGTTGTCTTGCAGGGGCATAACTTCCTTTTGTTGTTTTATATTTTGGTGTCTTGACGGAAGTTCATTGCTTACTAGTACGGTAAGTTCGATTTGGAAAGCAAGTCGATTTGAGATTGTGATCGCAACACAATATCGTCTCTGGTTCACCTATATATACTGCTTACCGGTCTCGGCCCAAGATACACTGAAAACACCTAGGGTTTCGCCTCATCTCGCAAGTTGCTCTGCCACCGTAGTCTACTCTATTCTGAACGCCAGCGTGCATCGGTGTGCTGGAGAGCAGATCTCCGAAACCGTTCATCCTTGCAATCCTGCAACCAAAGAGAACGAATTAGGTTTTTGGCAAGCGCTCTAAGCGGCTGCTCAACTTCGTCATCACGAGTCGGCTCAGTTCATGTTGAAGAAGTGCGCAAAGCTTGGCTCACTCGCCGTCGTGCTGCGGAGGGCCCCCATGGACAATTCCTTTGGCCCGGGAGTCCATCTCATCGAGGCGGAGCCAAATGGAAGGATGGCTTGGCCGGAGGTGCTGCTCGGCAGCGAGAACATGATCGCGTTGTCGATTCACGCAACCGCACCAATTACTTTGACCGAAGGTCGGAGGAGGACGCAAAGCTATCGGGCTTGGTGGTTGGGCAAAGCAAGATTGTTGGGTACGAAAACAAAACGGAACATAGGCGGTGGCATGAATGGACACTCGGGTCATCGTCGTCGGCCGCTCTCCGAGCACCGCCAGAGAAAAAGGTATATCCATCGACCTAAAGACGTCGCCTTGATCTTCCGTGAGGACTCGCTGACCTCCACCGAGCTGGGAGGCACAGTGTTGGGGCCATGATGGCTGCGGCGCGGTCGGCGCCACTCTCCAACGGTGGAGCTTGGTTTGGTGGCGAGGATATTCGAGGTGACTCCAGCGGGTGGGCACAGTGGCGGCAAGGTGGAGTGGCAGGGGGGAGACGAGCTTGGGTAGGGGAGTGACGGTGGGAGCGGCGTGCCTGTAAGTTGAAGGATCACCTGACGAGGGGCCCCAACTGTAATGGATATACTAGGGGGTTAAGAGAGCAAAAAAATGTTCCGAGAATGATGTGAACCATCCACTTTTTCTAATTCACAAAAAAGTGTATTGTTAATTTTTGACAATTTATTCAAAAATTTCCACGCAGTTCCATTTTTTGCTCAAAAAAATTTGGAAGCGTTTAGCTAGCATTAGTCCATCGTGGGCATTTCATATGTTCAAAACGCCAAAATATGCGAAAATGGAGCATAATTCAAGAACTAAGGTCTCAACATTGCAACATTCTCACACATAGCTTAGGTCTCACAAATAAATCTCACACATAGCTTTGGGCACAGTACAGAATAAAAGGCTCACGCATGGAGCTCACACATCATCCTCAAATCCGAGCAGGCTAAGGAATTATGTGTACTTCCTCTTGCCCCGTGTCCCTTAGGCATTGCTTCCTCAAGCTACACCACTACTGGAAGAGACTATTGAGCTTATCAGACCGTGGGGTATCAACAGCTGCATGATAGGGAAAATTGTTAAACTATAAAGTAATAATAACTGTCAAATAGCATTCATCCTGAAATCCGAGCAGGCTATGGAATTTTACGAACTTCTTCTTGCCCCGTGTCCCAAAGGCATTGCTTCCTCAAGCTAGACCACTACCGGAAGAGACACTATGAGCTTATTAGACCGTGAGGTAATCAACAACTGCATGATAGCGAAAATTGTTATACTAGAAAGTAATAATAGCTATCAAATTGATTGTAGATTGACTGAAGCTGGAAGTATCAAGTTGAAACACCAAATGTGAAGAACAAAGTACACTGAAGCACGGGCAACAAGACAACCATGCATAGAATGAAAGAGGTCCGTCATGAACTTGCCTAGATACTGAAGGTTGTCTGAAAAAGCACCCTTCACAGACAAAGTTGTCAAACCTGTATATTAACTCACACTCAGAATATTGTACAAGATAGCACATGGATATATATTGAAAACTCAATTTATCTCCTCTCACCGGTTAACATTGTCCCAGAGCCATTTTATCTAGACTGCAATTAACAAATTACTTTGCACTACGCAAGCTATAGCCAACTTTCTATACATATAATACATATACATATTAACCATTTTCGTCGGCAGCAATCAGTTACAAGATTCAGTTTCAATTTAACACCTTCTCTGCTAGTAGGCTACTATTTAACACCTCTGCTAGTATACTAGCACAGAGCACCGAACCGATTGACTCTACAAAGTAAAACTATGTGTCCCTGTAGTCGTTTATTTCATCTCAGTACCATAAGAAACTTGATTCCAATGAACAAGGTAAACAGTAGGCATGACACAAGCCATCAGTTAGCTAGCCATTGTCTCATGAGTTGATTAGTTCTTGTCCGGATGCAATCTGCCTAATCCCAATTCATGGGGCACTAGTATTCGTACTAGTCTAATTGAAACACCCACTAAAATTAGCTCTGGCACTTGCAATCCAGCGAACCATAATACAACGAGAAGCTAGCTAGAAGGTTCAACTATTTGCTTATCCTAAAATCAGTTTGCAGGGCTGGTAACCACTAATACCATCATGCAACACAGATCCAATTAACCATGGATTATACTACTGTTGTTAATCCCCAGAACCAATGCGTCCCTACTCACTAGTAAGATTAGAGGAACACGTACCAAAAGAAGACCAAACTAGAGGAGCAGGTCTCCATCGACTTCAGCAGAACGGCTGCGGCTTCAATGATGGTGCGGCCTGGGAGAGCCGCCGCGGCCCTCGATCTGAGGAACGGCTCGGGAGGCGCGTCAGGAAGGCGGCCCTCGACTCCAGTTCGCAAGATGGCGTCATCGCCCCAGGTCCTCGCGCCGGCGGCGTCGCCCTCCAGGTCCACATGCCGTCGCCGCCGTCCACGCACTCGTGAGATGGGATCGAAGATGCGACCGTTACGTGGGATTGACCGAGGGAGGCACAATGTTTCCGAGAAAAAGCCACGGACCATAATACCCTTCTTGATTAAATTAAATATTTTAGTTGACATGTTAAAATCAACGGTGGGAAATAATCGAAGGAGGAGTTACAGGAAATTACATTTCGTAACTCTCCAATCACCGTAAAAGAGCTCTCTAGAATTATATTGGTTTATGGTATAGCCTAGTCTTCAAAGAAAATTTCCTACATGTCTTATCCTTTAAGCTCTAAAGATGTACATTTTCAATTTTCACTCATCGGAAGCTTATCTGATTACACGAAACATTTCAGGTGTTCTCTGACTTTATTAGTAGCTCGTCATTTGAATTTTATTTTAGATAAAGATTTTGAAGTAAATATAAAGAAAACAATGCAAAATTTATATCCACAAATAATAGTAACAGAAATCTATTGCTATTTAGTTATAAATAAATATAATTTGTAAGAAATGAACTCACAAAAGAATTGTCCCGCGGGCTAAAGTTCCTTTCTCTGACGTACTTTTTTTGTTTCTAGTTGTCAGGGTGTATTTGCTATCTTTTTTAGTTACTAGCGGGGAAACTTATGAATTATGATACCATGTGCTTCTTTTATAAACCCAGCTTATAAGGTTCGAATTCATACTCCTGTTTTCAAATTGACACGCTTCGTTATTTGTCTTCTTCTGTAGTCAAATTTGAGAATAAGTGCAGATGGGGTTGGCTCGATGAGTGGCAGATTACTTATGGGTACAGCTGAAGCTATACCATCTGAAGAGCTCATAGATACAACTGGTGCAGGTGATGCATTCATTGGAGCGGTTCTATATGGTAAGTATACAACTTCTTAAATGTTTGACTTCTGGATGGTAAGGATAGTAGGTGATACAGAGCTCAGGCGGTGAGGCCCCTTTGATTGAAAGGAAGTATATGGCTTGTCCTTTTAA
Organism: Aegilops speltoides; assembly: GCA_021437245.1. NCBI lineage: Eukaryota > Viridiplantae > Streptophyta > Magnoliopsida > Poales > Poaceae > Aegilops > Aegilops speltoides. The sequence goes on from CM038147.1 coordinate 179,424,941, forward strand.
TGTTAAACCACTGTAACATGTGTTCGGTTTTCATCACTTCTGTTAGTGGGTCTTGTAATCTTTTCTCAGACATATCTTGCGGTAAACAATACGCTTCCATATGCCATGCCCTCGTATTCACATAATTTGTACTGCCAAAAGTGTTGAATGTCTGATAATACTTGATGTGGCAAGGAGTAAGGAATAGTAGATCACCCAAAAAAACGAATACCACGGTGCTATTATATCTGATTTCCTTATCCATATGTCTTTGAGATTTTGAACTGGAGGCATTTTTTCTTTGTTATGAATCGTGACTGATGACCGCCGAGAGGTTTTCGATGAGCTGATTCATCGTGCCTTTTGATTAGGTTTATGCACCGGCATGCCAGTTGAGAAGATGCTGCCTTTCGCAGCACAAGTGGTAAGACCTGCTGCATTTGACTACTACTAGTATTGTATTACGGGCGAAAATGAAATGGTAATAGTGTGTGCATTTGTATTTGATTTGCAGGCTGCTTGCGGCTGCAGAGCTTTGGGGGCCAGGACTGGTCTTCCTCATCTAACGGACCCGCGCCTGTCTCTCTAGTATCCGCGTACTGGCCCTCCGGATCAATTTCTGTTTCCTCGCTGTCTGTGGCCGTGGACCTAAATAATCTGATTCTGGTGCAGTAATGCCTTTGGAAATCCTGTCTTGCTTTTATTGGGAAAATTGTGGCAATCGAGACTTTACAAGGGGATACATTTTTCTTCACAAACCCTTGATATATACTCATAGTGGCTTCCATACCTATCTCCTGGTATGATGAAGTCCCCGCAAGCTTCTAGCTGTTTTGGCTCTTGTACACATTTTTTGGCCCAGAAACCGTAGAACAATCGTTCTATGGTATTTTCATTAAAATAAGTATATACTACCTCAGTTGCTAAAACGTCATCTATTATGGTACGGAGGGAGTATATGCAAAAGCCAAACGAAAGAAAAAATGAAGAAAAGAAAATTACAAAGCCTCTTTGCCTATCCAATCCCAGTTCTTGCAAACACCATGATTAAAAAGACTTGGTATCAACTAATATGGGCTGCAATCGACTCTTTAAAAGCACCTGCAAATTTAGGCTTAATCGTGTGAGTGAGAAGTAGTAGATCTTGTCTAAGGGAGAAGCACCAAGAGTTCAAATTAGGTAACCGATGTTTAAAGATTCATCCATTCCTTGCATCCAAACATGTCAACTTCCCATGATGATGATTATTAAAGCAATTTTCTTTGCGAATACGCAAAGATTGCGTATCATTCTAATGATAGAAGAAGTTAGAGTGAGTATAAGAGGCGGTACAACACATGGCACATACACAAGAGGCGTGAATTTGATGCCCGAAGCAGAGGGATATGAGATGCTCAACCCAAACAGAACAAAACACAACCAAACTCGCCGTCCTGAGAAGCAACCCAAACCAACAACTAGATGACTAACATCTCCAAATCTAGAACCAAGGACGCCACGAGTAAACAAGACAATGCTTTCACGAAGGAGAACGACGCCATGAAGGCGTTGTCCTGTTTAGGTAAACACAGGTAAACTCGCCGTAACTGAAGTGGGGTTTTCCTTGGTCAAAAGGTACTTCAAACTTGGAACGAGCATGAAAAGATTACCGAGACTTTTTTCTCTTTTGAGTTTTCTGGTGGCCAATCACTGAAAATGCGACATCATTTTTTATTTTTAAGAAAAATGTTTCCAATCGGCCGGCCATGCGCTCACCGGATATTATTTTGACGCTTATAGACAATTTTCTTCAAGTGTGATGATGTTAGGTAAATTAACCATGTGGACATAAGGTGGGATTAACCATCCGTACGCACGAAACCAAACAACCGACCATTGCATTTGGAAAGCAGGGATTTGTAACTAAACATCATGCATTTATTTTCCTCAGTCTGGCTGAAGGGGATGCGGACAATCAAACTGGATGCAGAACATAGCCTAGAGGTTGTTTTTCCTTGGCTAAGCTCCACCTAGTCAGCTTCACCGAAAATAGAAAAATGATGCGAGTAATTAAACAGGCCCATAATGCACACAATTAGCAAAGGACGTAAGCAACTCAACGCATGATCTTCAGAGTGCGAGCTCCACGAGCTCGGTATTTAAAAGTAATAATCAAAAAACATATTTAAATAAAAAAAGATAAATAAAACCGGAAACTTGTACTGCATGTGTTTAGTACTGATTTGTAAAATTTGTTTGAAAAATATTGTGATTTGTAGGCTGTACAAAGAAAAGTAAAATTCCGCCGCAATAAAAAAATCGGCTCATTTAGAAATACATATTTTTCTGTATGCCACATGTAAAAATATAATGTTACAAAATTTTGAACGCACGCAGTATACATGTGTATTTGTACTCACATTTTTTGCGGTGGAAAATGGTATTTTAATGCTAGGCTCTTTTTTTAGAAACACCTATAACTTTATACATACCCATAACAATTACAGGTACACTGATCTTGACATAAAATAAAAAAAAAATACAAAGTAACTCCTATAACTAAGAATTACAATGAAATCTCTTGAAAACACCTTCTTCGCGGTACAATTTCTACTCGAAGAAATGCTCCAAAGACTTCGTTAAAGAGGCTGCAATTGGACCGGAGCAACGATGATGTTACTCTTTCACCCGCACAAACATTCTCAATAATGATTTTTAAAAGCGCCTTAAGTCCCCCATCCAAAAAGATGGAAAGCCATGATCGATGAACGTACTTGGGCCAGAATGATCACTAGAAGTGCAGGCTGTCGCATCACTATATCTTCACGATGGCGTCGATGAAAAATTTCACCTATAAAGAATCAGACTAAAAGAAAAGCTTGACGCAATAATATAAACTCATCAGATCAGAATAATCGGATCTGCAATGATAGAAAACCCTCTTAACCTCATGGCACCGTCTAAAGGACGAGAGAAAATTTATTCTCACAAACTATGCTGATCACTAGACATTAACGAAGGACACAGAGGTCTTAAAGATCTGAGGTCCCTATCGGGTGACGGCAACGACGCCGGCACGAAAAAACCCTAGCAGACGAACTAATACTAGGCTCTTAGTCAAAGCAATCTGTGATTAGATGCTTAGGAGGACAGTGGTATCTTCGGCCCACCAAAGTTCAAGTTCTAGACTTAACATTGATGTTCACATTTTTTTTAAATTTATCTCACGCCTTTCGGCGATGTCCGTTCAGTGAAAGGAGATGTTCCTATCGAACGAAAGCATCTGTGGCAATTTGATCAATCCCACGATGATGTGTCGGTTCTGTCTCTCAAAAGTGCTCGTAGGGTAGAGTGTGTGTACGTATGTTCATAAGATGTGAGTGTATGTGCGTATATACGAGTGTCTGCGTCTACCGGGCGCGGCCAACCTCGGCATTTTTGGCTGATCTTCGTTCGTGCTAGATCGGACGAGTAGCCTGATTTTAATCCTACGGCCATCGACTGGTCCGATAGGAAGCACAGGTCACTCACTGGTCCGATCTGTAGCGCTTCCCTATCTACCGTTGGATCACCGGAGCAACCGAGCGGAAGGGACGGGGTTCTGTGTCGCCGACCGTCGACGCGATGGAGGCGGAGGCGGCGGCGCTTTCGCAACTGCAGCTGCAGCTCCTTGCCCTCGTCTCCGATCTCCGGCTCACCCGCGTGAGTCACCGAGCCACCTTCTAGACCTTCCAGAGCCTCCCAGGTCCTAACTCTCCCCTCCTCTTCCTCCCGTTCGCAGGAGCGGGAGCGGGCCGCGCGGGAGGAGCTCCACGCATCCAGCGAGGTCTGCCGCCCACAGATTCGATCGGTGTTGGACCTCTTAGGGCTTTGTGGTGGTTCTGGGAGGAATGCTTTTCTAACGCGATTTTGGGTGGGAACGGGATGAATTGTGCAGAGGTGGAAGGCGGCGGAGGAGGAGCGCAGGAGGGAGGCTCGGGAGCTGCGAGCGGAGTCGGCGGCGCGGGACGACGCGCTGCAAAGGCTCGAGTCCAGGGTTGGTGCCCCTTTGCCCCCATTATCTCCCGTTTGGCCCATCCAGTAGAGATTATCCTGTTTACTGCACTGTTGTTGTGTTTGGGGCCATTTAAACCATACATTTCATCACAAAATTTGATCTGAGGAGTACTGAGTAGACATAAGCAACACTGTTCTTGAATGCCCATGATGCAAACGCCGGTAGTGAATTCTCGAATCCTCCCCTTGTGGGCGATTATTGCCTGTCAGACTGAAATCTTTTTTTTTTTTGCTCTACAGGTGAAGTGCCTTGAAAATGAAAATGAGCTGCTGGAAAGAAACGAAAAGGATTTGAAAGAAAACATAGAGAGACTGCTTCAATCAAGGGAGGCATTCATGAGACAGTACGAGGCATGTGTTGACCTTAATATTTGCCCCTTCTTTTGGGCTGTTGTTACTGCTAAGTTAAATTTGCTGCATTGTATACTCTCAGTATAAAACTTCGCTGAACTTGAAGTCTGTAATACTGGTCACATGTTTCATGCAAGGCTTCATCCATATATTTATCTTAAGATTTCTTTTACCAACATCATGTATATGGATAACTTCTAGAAGTGGAAGATGATAGATGTACCACTTTCTTTCATTTTATTTAGCAGCTGTCATATGCTCTTCTGTACACTGCAGTAATCTCCTTACAGATTTGTATTGTGCACATACTTCTATAAATGTAATACCATTTCAATTTGTGGATGCCACATTACTTTTGCATGTATGAAGAATGTAGGCTTGAATTCTGAACTGTTTATGGAAGCATTCTGATGTTTGGCTCACGATACTATGTTTGATAGGCAGGACTCTGCTTGTTCTCTGCAATGGACCATCCAGATGAGGGATAAACAGATTACCGTAATTTCAGAAAAGCTGAATTCCCATCTGGCTTTGTTTAATTCAGTAGGAAAGGAAGTTGCTGCGGTAAAACAAGTACTAGGTGACGTGGAATGCCTAGTTGGTGAGAAGGAAAATGTAGGTATGAGCGCATTATCCTAATATTGTTTGACCAATCAGTTCCATTGCTGATGTAATATTAATAATGCCCTTTACATTACTATTTCAGTCTCTGATTTGAAGTGTAAGGTCCAAAGGATTTCTGTACTCGAGAAAGATTTTGTTGGTATGGTTGCTTCTTGTAATATGGCTTCATTAGTTTCAGATTATTGTCTTACGGTGATAATGGTTCTCATGTATATGAAGAATCTTTGTGTAATCTGGTCTCATTCTGGTGTTTCATTTATGTAGAGAAACTTAGTTTCTTGGGAGATAAAATTACTAGTTACCAGCTCGAACTTCGAAATAGGGCGAGGATCATATATGGATTGAAGGAGCAACTTGACGCTGAGAAGCTTAAAAACAATTTTCATCCCCAGCTAGAAGAAATATCCATACTAAGTTTAAAGCATTGCACATATTCATTCTTAATTTCTATGGATCTCGTCATGTTTGTTGCTTTTCCATTAACGTTGTTACCTTAAGAAATCTCTGCTGGTGAAGGATGAAATTATCGAGAGGTTGATTTCAGATAAGCAGGTTGTTCTGTTAAGATGTTCATAGCTTTCCGATTGTCTCTGGAACTCCAAAATCTCGAATCAATCTAGTCTGTTCTTTATACAGGAAATGCTTGTGGAGCTTCACAACATGGAAACTGCTCTACAGAAATTTCAAGACATATTCAGCAGGCTTGGGCATGAGGTAAGACACAAATGCCATTACTCATTTATGCATTTCTTGTAATCTGTCTTGCAATTCTTAGCTATTTCTCCTAACTATCTAATAGGAAATAAAAAGTTCTCTGCCAGTTTCTGAAAGTCAGGATTGTAAAGTAAATAGCATTCCAGGTAGTCAAGTTGATCTGCCTAATGAGGATAGGATGATACCCATAATTGATGAAACAGGTAAATCTTTAATTTTAACGATCTCCCTGTTACACTGATCATACAAGTTTGTCTTGACACATTTTCATAAGATACTAAGGACATCTTGGAATGTAGTCCCTCCTATCCAAAATACTTGAAGTTCTAGGTTTGTCCTAAGTCAAACTTCTTTTAGTTTGACCATGTATATAGAAAAATATATTAACATCTACAACATCCAATATATATTATGAAAATATATTTTATGTTTAATCTAATGAAACTAATTTGATGTTGTAGACGTTGGTATATTTTTCAGTAGACTTGGTCAAACTTAAAGATGTTTGACTTAGGACAAACCTAGATATTCGAGTTTTTTTCCTGAAGGGAGTACTCATCTGTGAATTGAAATGTTATGTTCTTTCTGGCAATTCTGCACTTCCTTTCTTCCAAGTGTCAAGTTCTAATCATAGTCCATGAAGTTGAAGACTACAGTCCGTTGTTTCCAACCACATAGAAATTTTATCCTTGGATAGAAAACATCAGAGATAATTTATCAAGTCATACATCTGCTGCTGCTCATTGACGTTTGAAGTGTCCATGGCATGCTTCATTTGTGAAATATGAATGCTGTCAAATCACGTGCTTTTTAATCTCTTCTACAGACAATGCAAATGTAGAATGTAAGTCGGGAATTGACACTGGCAGCAATCAAGTACAAAGCCCACCGTCCCTTAAGGTAAGTAGCCGTCTGATTCTGTTGATTCTCTAGCACAGTGCAATCTTGCTCTAGCTCTACACCCACATCGATAAAGCCACTTATCTCTTGTATGATGCAGCATTATGCCTTGCCATGTTCAGAACCTGTAACTGCAAGTGTTGAAAAACCTGAGTGCCCTCCTGAATCCGAAGACATTGAGATGGTATGATGAGCGTACAGGCGTACACTCCATGTTTTCGTGTGCTATTCAACTATGCCCTTATCCATTCAGGAGAATAAGCCTTTTTTTTTTCCTTGTATTACTATTTCCTCCGCTTATAATGGATAACATTTGCTACCAATGGAGGAATTGCTTCTTATTTCCGATTTAGATAATTGGGTTTGTTGTATTAAAACTTTCACTTGCTGTTTACAGGGCAATTCATCTTCCGAACAGCAAACACATTCTGCAAATCCAGACCCTGAGATAGAAAATCAGTCCTGAGCACGATCAGTTCCAGAGGGACACCACGACTACAATGTACAAAGCTGCCAATTGCCTATATCCAGCGTCGAAGCTCATGACTTGTGCTCATAGTTGAGTGCTTGCTTGTGCACGATGCTAGTTAGACACAAAAGATGGGGTTGCTGGAGCGAGAGAATTATTTTTTTCAAAACGGATGAGATTTTTTTTTTTTCATAATCCATCTTTTAAAGTTGTTGTCACACTTCTCTGTGATTTCTATTTTAACGGAGAAAACTCCTAGAGCTCTTTCCTTTTAAGCATACAAAAGCTCAGATATCTGTATCCCTCCGTGTCCGGCATGGCCAGCGTAACTGGGCTGCTGCTACAGAAATCGACCTCGGCGTGTTCACATGAACCAGGCCGTGGCTCCACCGTATGAGTCCTTCATGCCCAACGTAATTGGTCTGCTGCTCTGGAAACCAACCTCGGCACGTTCAGGTGAACCAGACCGTGGCTCCGATGATACATTGATAAATTTATTATAATAGCACCCTCTTGATCCGTTTGCACCGCCGTGTGGGCTACATCAAGGTGACCCCCTCTCTCCGTTTTTTGTTTCTATTTATTGCTGATGCTGTCTTGGCACGGTTGAAGGATGGCGAAGGAAAACAAAATTTTAGTGTACCGGAAATTCCGTGGTATATCCCACTCACTGTTTGCAGATGATGCTTTGCTAACGTTTAAGGCAGATGCACATAATGCTAATGAGGTCCATCAGGACTTGTGAGAGTGCCACTGTAGCTTATTAATCCCGCCAAGTGCAGCATAATGTTGGGGAAAGCGTATCCAGGAAACAACCAGGAGAGTATACGTGTAGCTCTGCAAGTTCAGCCCTCTTTGAGGCGAAATTTATGAGGCGAAATTTATGGGGCTAGATGTGATGGAGAGGAAAGGCTCTGCTACCATGTGGAATTGTGGAAGTGTCTCAACTCTCCTGGTCGAGACCCACATGTTATATGTTCATAGGATGGGGCTTATCCCATAAATGCACACATTTGATTGTTACAATTGTGCATAGCACGTTGAGAGAAAGAGAGATACACGGAGGTTTACATGAGAGATCAAAGGAGATTTAAAGAAGAGAGTTACAATAATCAATACAAGCATCAACTCCTAATAAACCGTGTATGTTTAATCTTGATGTTTAATAGGTTCGGGTACAAGTGATATTGTAAGTCTCTGTGTAACGACATTCCACCCTAAGTTAATACAAGCTCCCTTTTCCTGGCAAAAAAGATGATCAACACTCTTAAGATACTAATTAGTTTCACCAACTTAATGAAACTTTGGTTAATTTTGTCAATGTTCAGTCAATCTCAAGTCGAGTGAATTCTTTTGCGACATTTTTTCTAGGACGCCTATGTCCCGTGAGAAGTGTAGAATACAAAGCCACGATAGTCGTCCTACATGTATTCATGCTCTACAAGGCGATCTCTTTTATTTCTTCGAAAAGGGGAATGGCCACGGCCTTTGCATCACCATAATGCACACAACCATCTTTATTAAAAGAAAATAAATAGGTCTGAAATGTATAATATCAAATAAAATGACAAAAATAAAAAGAAAACACCACAAATGGTGGGTACAAACGAAACATTACATGACTTAACCATATAATCTATTAGTGACATGTCAGCCAAACCGGTTGAATAATGCTTGTGAAACCATCTCCAGATGGTTGCACCCAAAGACCATGAGCCTCCCAGAGTCCCCACGCTGAATGATGGCCACATATGGATCGATGCGGTGGCTCTGAAGATAACCTGCAAAAAGTTAATAGAGCGAGACATGTTAAAAACACAGTTATTCCAGCAATTCCAAATTGCCCAAAGGCACAAACCCCTACACGGATATGGCTCTTAGGTATTTTGTTGATACCAACCAACCAGTTTCCAAACAAATTTGGTATACTTGTTGGGGGTGGTAAACTATATGCAACATGAACCGTGCGCCAAATCAAAGACGCGAAAGGGCAGGAAATAAAAAGATGTTGAATTGTTTCATCCTTATCACAAAAACCTAAGGATGCATACAACTAAGGATGAATGGGTGTGAATTTCACTTCCCCAACCTCTACACCAACTAAGGATGCATACAACCATTAAACATGAGTACCAGGATTTCATCTTGGTTAATAACCAAGCCTGATCCTCTAGGTAAATTGCATGAGTACCAGGAAAGGCCGGTCCTCAAGAAATCAAGACGATCTCTTAAACTCGAGAGTTAAAAAGACCTATCCTTTTCACAATATTGCAAATGCTAAAATTTATTGATGATATGTATCCCCCTACACAGTGGAACCACGACTTTGTTATCACCTACCAAAGTACTCTCAAAATCAAATAAGCTTTTGGAGGACTTTAGTATTTATACCACCATTGTCCTGCCTCTTTACAATCCTTTCATTCCACTATCACCCAACGCAGTGTCCACTAATAGAAGTGAGATAATTGGGAGAGAAAGAGCATGCAGCTGTTGTAGACATGAAATCCTTGGAAAAATAATAGGAATAGAAGGCATCAGAAAGAAAGCTAGCGCTTGCAAAGTCATTTTACCTTCTTCACTGCAAAGATATACGCCTAGGGGAACCTCTTCAATCCTAGCTGGGTTGATTCCTGACCCATGAAGTCATGCAGTAACTCTACAGCCGCGGTTGCAAATGTCTAGGCAATTGATTTGTAGTACAGGCTAGGCAGAAGCGCGAGGGAAGTAGAACCTCACATATGCAATGGCCCGTCCTGGCTAAGGAGACTATAATGCAACCCCACACCCATCTTGGCATTCATGGACTACCACGGGTGTTGATTTTCTTAAGATTTGTGCTCGCTTTCTTTGTAGAATGACCCCTCATCTCAGTCATTTATCATTAATCAATCCTGGCATTCTTGCATATAACACCCTTCACTTCGTATCTGAATAGAGCATGCACAAAACAATTTTTTTCTCAAAACAAGCTTTCGTCCCACTTTACACATAAAGCAATGACCCCACGGCTGAATGATACAAAATGCTGAGGTAACTCTCTTACAAAGCCGATCCCAAAATAATCGGATCACGCAGAACACACACGACTACACTACATGATCCTCCTTCCCAACTTTTGTGATGGTGATGCTGGCAGGTGGCGCCAGACTTACGGCGTCGAGGAAGTGATCCATCTGTGCACCCTTGATGCGGGGCAGCACGACGACCTTCCATAGGAGGAAACTCATCCTCGTCAACTTCTCTGATGGTGGTGGACCGAGGGGCACGCCGGTGCTAGTGTTGGATGAAGGAGTGAAGGTGGAAACATAAACTTTGGTGGTGAGGGCGCTCATGGTGCTAGCGATGGCAGAGTCGGTGCACGGTCGTGGTTCCTCTCAGGATCTTAGGCTAGATTGATTTCTCTCGGAGGGGATAGGCTAGATGCGATTGTTAGGAGCTAGGGTTCTGCCGGTTCTAGGGCGGAGATTGTAGGGGAAGGATGGAGGAGGACGAGGGCGAGGGCGCAGCGGCCGGCGGCTGGGCGTCGTCCCTGCGCGGTGGAGGCGGCGGCTGTGGTAGGAAGGAGATGGCGCAGGGGAGGAGGAGGCTAGGATTAGGTCTCCCGACTCCCTAAGGAAGCCGAGAAATTATGATTGCTTCTTTGCTTAAATTCAAACGAGTTCTTACATGAGTTTATATAATCTCCAAATACGATAACTGGGCTAAGCCCCTAATAGCGATAAGATAACTAGGCCAGGCCCCTAACTGCCTGGGCTGTAGTATATGCCGGTCATAACATCTCTCCCCGCATGCACAAACAACTCGTCCTCGAGCTGGAAGGCGGGGAAGCGCTTGCGGAACTCCTCGAGGTGATCAACAGGCGCCAAACACCTCCGCGTCAGCTGGGGCAGGCAGGTCCTCAATGTAATTCGCAACCTCCAGGAAGAAGAGTCGCGGGCAGACGTGGTCAGGCAGGTAGGGCTTGTCGCAGTTGAAGCACAACCCTTGGCGGCGACGCTCGAGTTGCTTGGCCGGGGTGAGCCGTGATAGGTCCATTTTGCATCATGATTTTATATCAATATTTATTGCATTATGGGCTGTTATTACACATTATATCTCAATACTTATGGCTATTCTCTCTTATGTTACAAGGTTTACCATGAAGAGGGGGAATACTGGCAGCTGGAATTCTGGCTGGAAAAGGAGCAAACGTTGGAAACCTATTCTGCATAGCTCCAAAAGTCCTGAGACTCCACGAAACAACTTTTTGAATTTAATAAGAATTTATGAGCGAAAGAAATAGGCCAGAGGGCCCACACCCTGTCCAGGAGACAGGGGGCGCCCACCCCCTATAGGGCATGCCCCCTATCTCCTGGGCCCCCTGGTGGGCCTCTGACGTCCATCTTCTGCTATATCATCACTTTTACCCCGAAAAAAATCGGGGGCAAGCTTACGGGACGAAACTCCGCCGCCACGAGGTGGAACCTTGGTGGAATCAATCTAGGGCTCTGGTGGAGCTGTTCTGCGGGGACACTTCCCTCGGGAGGAAATCATCACCAACGTCATCACCAACGATCCTCTCATTGGGAGGGTCAATCTCCATCAACATCTTCGCCAAAGACCATCTCCTCTCAAAACCCTAGTTCATCTCTTGTATCCAATCTTGTATCAAAACCACAAATTGGTACCGTGGGTTGCTAGTAGTGTTGATTACTCCTTGTAGTTGATGCTAATTGGTTTACTTGGTGGAAGATCATATGTTCAGATCCTTTATGCATATTATTACTCCTCTGATTATGAACATGAATATGCTTTGAGAGTAGTTATGTTTGTTCCTGAGGACATGGGTGAAGTCTTGCTATTAGTAGTCATGTGAATTTGGTATTCGTTCGATATTTTGATGAGATGTATGTTGTCTTTTCCTCTAGTGGTGTTATGTGAACGTCGACTACATGGCACTTCACCATTATTTGGGCCTAGAGGAAGGCATGGGGAAGTAATAAGTAGATGATGGGTTGCTAGAGTGACAGAAGCTTAAACCCTAGTTTATGCGTTGCTTCGTTAGGGGCTGATATGGACCCATATGTTTAATGCTGTGGTTAGGTTTACCTTAATACTCCTTTTTAGTTGCGAATGCTTGCAATAGGGGTTAATCATAAGTGGGATGCTTGTCCATGTTAGGGCAGTACCCAAGTACCCACATATCAAATTATCAAAGTACCGAATACGAATCATAAGAACGTGATGAAAACTAGCTTGACGATAATTACCAATGTGTCCTCGGGAGCTCCTTCACCATTATTAGAATTTGTCCAGGCTTATCCTTTGCTACATAAAGGATTGGGCCACCTTGCTGCACTTTGTTTACTTTATTTACTTGTTGCTCGTTACTATTTATCTTATCACAAAACTATCTATTACCTACAATTTCAATGCTTTCAGAGAAAACCTTACTGAAAACCGCTTATCATTTCCTTCTGCTCCTCGTTGCGTTTGACACTCTTACTTATCGAAAGGACTACGATAGATCCCCTATACTTGCGGGTCATCAAGACTCTTTTCTGGCGCCGTTGCCGGGGAGTGTAGCGCTTTTGGGGAGTGGAACTTGGTAAGGAAACATTTATATAGTGTGCTGAAATTTTTTGTTACTTGTCACCATGGAAACTAATCCTTTGAGGGGCTTGTTTGGGGTATCTTCACCCCAACCAGAAGAGCAAAGAGTTTCTCCTCAACCTACTGAACTTTATGAAAATATTCACTTTGAGATTCCTTCGGGTATGATAGAAAAACTGCGAGCTAATCCATTTGCAGGAGACGGAACATTGCATCCAGATTTACACCTTATATTTATGGATGAAGTTTGTGGATTATTTAAGCTTGCAGCTATTCCCGATGATGTTGTCAAAAGGAAGGTATTCCCTTTATCTTTGAAGGGAGATGCATTGATATGGTATAGGCTATGTGATGATATGAGATCTTGGAATTATAAGCGATTGAAGTTGGAATTTCACCAGAAGTTCTATCCTATGCATCTTGTTCATCATGATCGTAATTACATATATAATTTATGGCCTCGTGAAGGAGAAAGCATCGCTCAAGCTTGGGGGAGGCTTAAGTCAATTTTATATTCATGCCCCAATCATGAGCTCTCTCGGGAAATGATTATTCAGAATTTTTATGCTCGGCTTTCTCTTGATAATCGCAACCTGCTCGATACTTCCTTTGCTAGTTCTTATATGCTGAAGACTATTGATTTCAAATGGGACTTATTGGAAAGAATTAAACACAACTCTGAAGACTATGGTTCTGACGATGGTAAGGAGTCAGGTATGACACCTAAGTTCGATTGTGTTAAATCTTTTATGGATACCGATGCTTTTCGTGGATTTAGCGCTAAGTATGGACTTGACTGTGAGGTAGTAGCTACTTTTTGTGAAACTTTTCCTACTCACGTTGATCTCCCTAAAGAGAAGTGGTATAAATATAATCCTCCTATTGAAGTGAAAGTAGTTGCACCTATTATAGTCGAAGAAAAGACTATTACCTATAGTGATCCTATTGTTCCTACTGCTTATGTTGAAAAACCTCCTTTTCCTGTTAGGATAAAAGATCATGCTAAAGCTTCGACTGTTGTTCGTAAGAGTAATACTAGGACTTATACACCTCCTGAGCAAATTAATCTTGAACCTAGTATTGCTATGATTAAAGATCTCTTGGATGAGGACTTAGATGGGCATGCTATTTCTTTCTTGGGTGAGACTGCTAATATTGCTAGACCTGATACTAAGACACGTAGACCTGTTGTAGGCATGCCTGTTATTTCTGTTAAAATAGGAGATCATTGTTATCATGGCTTATGTGATATGGGTGCTAGTGCTAGTGCGATACCTTATGATCTTTATAAAGAAATTATGCACGACATTGCACCCGTTGAATTAGAAGACATTGATGTTACTATTAAGCTTGCTAATAGGGATACCATTAAACCTATTGGGATTGTTAGAGATGTCGAAGTTTTGTGTGGGAAGGTTAAATACCCCGCTGATTTTCTTGTTCTTGCTTCCCCACAAGATGATTTTTGCCCCATTATTTTTGGTAGACCCTTCTTGAATACTACTAGTGCTAAGATTAATTATGAAAGGAACATTGTCACTGTTGGCATAGATGGTATGTCTCATGAGTTTAACTTTGCTAAGTTTAGTAAGCAACCTCGTGAAAGGGAACCACCTAGTAAGGATGAAATTATTGGTCTTGCTTCCATTGCTGTTCCTCCATCTGATCCGTTAGAACAATATTTGTTAGACCATGAAAACGATATGTTTATGAAAGAAAGGGAAGAAATAGATGAAGTGTTCCTTAAACAGGAACGTATGCTGAAACATAACCTTCCCGTTGAAATTCTTGGGGATCCCCCTCCACCCAAGTGTGATCCCGTGTTTGAACTCAAACCATTACCTGATAATCTTAAGTATGCTTATCTTGATGAAAAAGAAATATATCCTGTTATTATTAGTGCTAACCTTTCAGAGAGAGAAGAAGAAAGATTATTGAAAACTCTGAAGAAGCACCGAGCTGCTATTGGATATACTCTGGATGATCTTAAGGGCATTAGTCCCACATTATGTCAACACAAAATTTTAGTGGAGAAAGATGCCAAACCAGTTTGAGATCCTCAAAGACGATTAAATCCCAAGATGAAGGAAGTGGTAAGAAAGGAGATACTAAAGCTCCTTGAGGCAGGTATTATTTATCCCGTTGCTGATAGTGAAAGGGTGAGCCCTGTCCATTGTGTCCCTAAAAATGGAGGTATTACCGTTGTTCCTAATGATAAAGATGAATTGATCCCACAAAGAATTATTGCAGGTTATAGGATGGTAATTGATTTCCGTAAGTTAAATAAAGCTACTAAGAAAGATCATTTCCCTTTACCTTTTATTGATCAAATGCTAGAAAGTCTATCCAAACACACTCATTTCTGCTTCCTAGATAGTTATTCTGGCTTGTCTCAGATACCT
The DNA here is from genome assembly GCA_021437245.1 of Aegilops speltoides. Classification (NCBI taxonomy): domain Eukaryota; kingdom Viridiplantae; phylum Streptophyta; class Magnoliopsida; order Poales; family Poaceae; genus Aegilops; species Aegilops speltoides. The sequence goes on from CM038147.1 coordinate 179,440,010, forward strand.
GTGTCAATGAAGGATCAATCTAAAACTACTTTTACTTGCCCTTTTGGTACTTTTGCTTATAGACGTATGCCTTTTGGTTTATGTAATGCACATGCTACCTTTCAAATATGCATGATGGCTATATTCTCTGATTTTTGTGAAAAGATTTGTGAGGTATTCATGGATGACTTCTCCGTCTATGGGTCCTCTTTTGATGATTGTTTGAGCAACCTTGATCGAGTTTTGCATAGATGCAAAGACACTAGTCTCGTCCTGAATTGGGAAAAGTGTCACTTTATGGTTAATGAAGGCATTGTCTTGGGGCACAAGATCTCCGAGAGAGGTATTGAAGTTGATAAAGCCAAAGTTGATGCTATTGAAAAGATGCCATGTCCCAAGGACATAAAAGGTATAAGAAGTTTCCTTGGTCATGCCGGTTTTTATAGGAGGTTCATTAAGGACTTTTCTAAAATCTCTAGGCCTCTAACTAATTTATTGCAAAAATATATTCCTTTTGTCTTTGATGATGATTGTGTAGAAGCATTTGAAACACTTAAGAAAGCTTTGATCACTGCACCTATTGTTCAAATTTTGATTGGAATTTACCTTTTGAAATTATGTGCGATGCTAGTGATTATGCTATAGGTGCTGTTTTAGGGCAAAGAGTTGATAAGAAGTTGAATGTTATCCAGTATGCTAGTAAGACTCTTGATACTACCCAGAGAAATTATGCTACCACTGAAAAAGAGTTCTTAGCAGTTGTGTTTGCATGTGATAAGTTTAGACCTTATATTGTCGATTCCAAAGTTACTATTCACACTGGTCATGCTGCTATTAAGTATCTTATGGAAAAGAAAGATGCTAAGCCTAGACTCATTAGATGGGTTCTTTTTCTCCAAGAATTTGACTTGCATATTATTGATAGAAAGGGAGCTGAGAACCCCGTTGCAGATAACTTGTCTAGGTTAGAGAATGTTCTTGATGACCCACTGCCTATTAATGATAGCTTTCCTGATGAACAATTAGCGGTTGTCAATGCTTCTCGTACTGCTCCTTGGTATGCTGATTATGCTAATTACATTGTTGCTAAATATATACCGCCTAGCTTCACATACCAGCAAAAGAAAAATTTCTTTTATGATTTAAGACATTACTTCTGGGATGATCCACACCTTTATAAAGAAGGAGTAGATGGTGTTATTAGACGTTGTGTGCCTGAGCATGAACAGGAACGGATCCTACGCAAGTGTCACTCTGAATCCTATGGAGGACACCACGCTGGAGATAGAACTGCACACAAGGTACTACAATCTGGTTTTTATTGGCCTACTCTCTTCAAAGATGCTCGTAAGTTTGTCTTATCTTGTGATGAATATCAAAGAATAGGTAACATTAGTAGACGTAAAGAAATGCCTATGAATTATTCTCTTGTTATTGAACCGTTCGATGTTTGGGGCTCTGATTATATGGGACCTTTTCCTGCCTGTAATGGTTATACACATATTTTAGTTGCTGTTGATTACGTTACTAAGTGGGTAGAAGCTATTCCAACTAGTAGTGCTGATCATAACACTTCTATTAAAATGCTTAAAGAAGTTATTTTTCCGAGGTTTGGAGTCCCTAGATATCTTATGACTGATGGTGGTTCACATTTTATTCATGGTGCTTTCCGTAAGATGCTTGCTAAGTATGATGTCAATCATAGAATAGCATCTCCTTATCATCCGTAGTCTAGTGGTCAAGTAGAGTTGAGCAATAGAGAGCTCAAATTGATTTTGCAAAAGACTGTGAATAGATCTAGAAAAAATTGGTCCAAAAAACTTGATGATGCATTATGGGCCTATAGAACTGCATACAAAAATCCTATGGGTATGTCTCCTTATAAGATGGTTTATGGAAAAGCATGTCATGTACCTCTTGAACTTGAACATAAGGCATATTGGGCTATTAAAGAGCTCAATTATGACTTCAAACTTGCCGGTGAGAAGAGGTTGTTTGATATTAGCTCACTTGATGAATGGAGAACCCAAGCATATGAGAATGCCAAGCTTTTCAAAGAAAAAGTCAAACGTTGGCATGATAAGAGGATACAAAAGCGTGAGTTTAACGTAGGAGATTATGTGTTATTATTCATCTCTCGTTTAAGATTTTTTGCAGGAAAACTTCTCTCAAAATGGGAAGGTCCCTACGTTATCGAGGAGGTCTATCGTTCTGGTGCTATAAAAATCAACAACTTCGAAGGCACAAATCCGAGGGTGGTAAACGGTCAAAGAATTAAACATTATATTTCAGGTAATCCTATCAATGTTGAAACTAATATTATCGAAACCATAACCCCTGAGGAATACATAAGGGACATGATACGTCTCCGTCGTATCTACTTTTCCAAACACTTTTGCCCTTATTTTGGACTCTAACTTGTATGATTTGAATGGAACTAACCCGAACTGACGCTGTTTTCAGCAGAATTGCCATGATGTTGTTTTATGTGCAGAAAATAAAAGTTCACGGAATGACCTAAAACTCCACGGAATATCTTAGAATAAATAATAAAAAATCCTCGCCAAAGATGAAGACCAGGGGGCCCACTCCATGCTCACAAGGGTGGGGGGCGCCCCCCCTCCTGGGCGCGCCCCTACCTCGTGGGCCCCCTGGAGACCCTCCAACACCAACTCCAACTCCATATATTAGCTTTCGGGGAGAAAAAAAATCAAAGAGAAGAAATCATCGCGTTTTACGATACAGAGCCGCCACCAAGCCCTAATCTCTCTTGGGAGGGCTGATCTGGAGTCCGTTCGGGGCTCCGGAGAGGGGGATTCGTCGCCGTCGTCATCATCAACCATCCTCCATCACCATTTTCATGATGCTCACTGCCATGCGTGAGTAATTCCATCATAGGCTTGCTGGACGGTGATGGGTTGGATGAGATTTATCATGTAATTGAGTTAGTTTTGTTAGGGTTTGATCCCTAGTATCCACTATGTTCTGAGATTGATGTTGCTATGACTTTGCTATGCTTAATGCTTGTCACTAGGGCCCGAGTGCCATGATTTCAGATCTGAACCTATTATGTTTTCATGAATATATGTGAGTTCTTGATCCTATCTTGCAAGTCTATAGTCACCCACTATGTGTTATGATCCGGCAACCCCGAAGTGACAATAATCGGGACCACTCCCGGTGATGACTATAGTTTGAGGAGTTCATGTATTCACTATGTGCTAATGCTTTGTTCCGGTTCTCTATTAAAAGGAGGCCTTAATATCCCTTAGTTTCCAATAGGACCCTGCTGCCACGGGAGGGTAGGACAAAAGATGTCATGCAAGTTCTTTTCCATAAGCACGTATGACTATATACGGAATAGATGCCTACATTACATTGATGAATTGGAGCTAGTTACAGGTCACCCTAGGTTATGATCATTACATGACGAACCGCATCCGCATAATTATCCACCACTAATCCGGTGCCTCGAAGTTTTCCATATCTTGGTTCTCGCTTATTTACTTTTTCGTTGCTACTGTTACAATCACTACAAAATACCAAAAACATTATTTTTGCTGTCTTTACTTTTGTTACCATTACCACCATTATCATATCACTTTGCTACTAAACACTTTGCTGTAGATACTAAGTTTCCAGGTGTGGTTGAATTGACAACTCAGCTGCTAATACTTGAGAATATTCTTTGGCTCCCCTTGTGTCGAATCAATAAATTTGGGTTGAATACTCTACCCTCGAAAACTATTGCAATCCCCTATACTTGTGGGTTATCAGGACACTTTCCAGAATGTTCCAGACTCCGAAAAGGCATAGGTATGTGGTACGGTAAGTAAACTGACTCCAAAACAACTCTAATGGCATTTTTATCAGTTTTGGATTATTTAAGAATTTTAGGAAGAAAGAAATAGTCCGAAAGGGACACGAGGCCCCCACGAGAGTGGAGGGCGCGTCCCCTGTCTCGTGGGCACCTCGTGTGCCTCCCGAACTCCATTTTCTTGTATGTTACATATTTTGGTCGGTAAAAATTCATTATATATACTCCGAAGGTTTTGACCACCGTATCACGCAAATATCCTCTGTTTTCATTTTGAGCTGTTTCTGTTTCATATCTAGAGCATTATGTTGTCTCCAAGCACTCCCAAGGACAAGTTTTTCGTGAGGGTTATCAACCCCTATCTCGCGGAGGTGCTGCATCATCCTCAAACCATTGAGATGCGTGAGGGGGTGCTGCACATTCGTGATGTGGAGGGACCAAGGCGTACCGGGTGCGTGGGGACAAAGCTCGAAGCCGTTGAGCAGCAAGTTTTCAAGTGCCAAGGGATGGTGGAGCGTGGACTCAACGCCAACCAGATGATGATCACGGAGTTCACCAACAACCACAAGTTAGATGCCAAGGTCATTGGGGAGACCATCTTCAAGCTTCAAGAGAAAATCGAGCACCTCCAAGCCCAAATCTATGACCTGCAAAACCAGAACTGTGAGTATGAATATAGATTCAAGAGGATGAGTTTGGCTGCAGATTTAAGGATCCCGGAGACTCGATCATCCTTCTATGATGGAGAGCCTATGCCTTGGAAGACGGACGACAAGCCTACATCATCAACAACTCCCACTTCACCACCTCCGAGGGCATAATCACATGGGTATGGGCACTCCCCTTGGCAACTGCCAAGCTTAGGGGAGGTGCCCCGGTATCGTATCACCATCACTCCTATCATTACCGCTTTATTTAGTTCAATCCTTTTAGTAGTATCTTGATCTAGTAGATTGAAATTTTGATATCAAGTAGTTTTGAGTTTTGCATTGTGATCTCTTTTTGTACTCGAGTCCGTGTGCTATCTATAATAAAGATTAGTGTTGAGTCAAGGGCTTTGCTTTGTTGCTATGATCTTGAGAATGTAGAAAGAAGAAAAGAGTCCATATTGATCTTATGGATAGTGATAACTTCACACATGGAAAGTATGAGGCATAAAAATTGTTGAGAGTTGATGAACGTAGCCTTGTTCATCGTTGCAATTAATAGGAAGTGATAAGGAAAGAGGGGTTCACATATAAATATATTATCTTGGACACCTTTTATAATTGGGAGCACTCATTGAGTATGACATGCTAAAAGAGTTGATGTTGGACAAGGAAGACAATGTAATGGTTTATGTTTTCCGACATCTCAGTTAAAGTATATTGTCATTGACCTTCCAAACATGTTGAGCTTGCCTTTCTCCCTCATGCTAGCCAAATTCCTTGCACCAAGTAGAGATACTACTTGTGCTTCCAAATATCCTTAAACCCAGTTTTGCCATGAGAGTCCACCATACCTACCTATGGATTGAGTAAGATCCTTCAAGTAAGTTGTCATCGGTGCAAGCAATAAAAATTGCTCTCTAAATATGTATGACTTATTAGTGCAGGGAAAATAAGCTTTGTACGAACTTGTTGTGGAAGTAATAAAAGCGACGGACTGCATAATAAAGGTCCACATACAAGGGGCAATATAAAGTGACGTTCTTTTGCATTAAGATTTTGTGCATCAACCCTAAACGCGCATGACAGCCTCTGCTTCCCTCTGCGAAGGGCCTATCTTTTACTTTATGTTTTTACTTTATGCTTAAATCAAGGTGATCCTCACCTTTCCCTTTTTCATTTTTATCCTTTGGCAAACTCTTCGTGTTTGAAAGATAAAGATATATATATCCAATTGGATGTAAGTTGGCATAGGCTATTATTGTTGACATCACCTAAAGGTGAATACATTGGGAGGCAACACAATAAGCCCCTATCTTTCTCAGTGTCTGACTGAAACTCTATAACCACTAGTATTGCATGAATGTTAGCAATTATAGAAGACTACATGATAGTTGAGTATGTGAGCTTGCTGAAAAGCTCTATTATTGACTCTTTCTGATGTTGCGATAAATTGCAATTGCTTCAGTGACTGAGATTATAGTTTGTTAGTTACCAATGAAGTTTTTGAACCATACTTGACATTGTGAATTGCTTATTACTTGAGCATAGGAAATCATATGACAAAATATATATATGTTGTTGTTATTAAAATGATGATGATGCCCTCATGTCCGTATTTTATTTTTATCGACACCTCTATCTCTAAACATGTGGACATATTTTTCGATTTCGGCTTCTGCTAGAGGACAAGCGAGGTCTAAGCTTGGGGGAGTTGATACGTCCATTTTGCATCATGCTTTTATATCAATATTTATTGCATTATGGGTTGTTATTACACATTATATTTCAATACTTATGGCTATTCTCTCTTATTTTACAAGGTTTACCATGAAGAGGGGGAATGCCTGCAGCTGGAATTCTGGCTGGAAAAGGAGCAAACGTTGGAAACCTATTCTGCACAGCTCCAAAAGTCCTAAGACTCCACGAAACAACTTTTTGGACTTAATAAGACTTTATGAGCGAAAGAAATAGGCCTGGGGGCCCACACCCTGTCCAGGAGATAGGCCCCCCTATAGGGTGTGCCCCCTATCTGCTGGGCCCCCTAGTGGGCCTCCGGCATCCATCTTCTGCTATATCATCACTTTTACCCTGGAAAAAATCGGGGGCAAGCTTACGGGACGAAACTCCGCCACCACGAGGTGGAACCTTGCCGGAATCAATATAGGGCTCTGGTGGAGCTGTTCTGCCGGGGACACTTCCCTCCGGGAGGGTGTAATCATCACCAACGTCATCACCAACGATCCTCTCATTGGGAGGGGGTCAATCTCCATCAACATCTTCACCAGCACCATCTCCTCTCAAAACCCTAGTTCATCTCTTGTATCCAATCTTGTATCAAAACCACAAATTGGTACCTGTGGGTTGCTAGTAGTGTTGATTACTCCTTGTAGTTGATGCTAATTGGTTTACTTGGTGGAAGATCATATGTTCAGATCCTTTATGCATATTATTACTCCTCTGATTATGAACATGAATATGCTTTGTGAGTAGTTACGTTTGTTCCTGAGGACATGGGTGAAGTCTTGCTATTAGTAGTGATGTGAATTTGGTATTCGTTCGATATTTTGATGAGATGTATGTTATCTTTTCCTCTAGTGGTGTTATGTGAACGTCGACTACATGACACTTCACCATTATTTGGGCCTACAGGAAGGCATGGGGAATTAATAAGTAGATGATGGGTTGCTAGAGTGACAGAAGCTTAAACCCTAGTTTATGCGTTGCTTCGTTAGGGGCTGATATGGACACATATGTTTAATGCTGTGGTTAGGTTTACCTTAATACTCCTTTTCGTAGTTGAGGATGCTTGCAATAGGGGTTAATCATAAGTGGGATGCTTGTCCAAGTTAGGGCAGTACCAAGTACTGGTCCACCCACATATCAAATTATCAAAGTACCGAACGCGAATCATATGAACGTGATGAAAACTAGCTTGACGATAATTCCCAATGTGTCCTCGAGAGCTCCTTCACCATTATTAGAATTTGTCCAGGCTTATCCTTTGCTACATAAAGGATTAGGCCACCTTGCTGCACTTTGTTTACTTTATTTACTTGTTGCTCGTTACTATTTATCTTATCACAAAACTATCTATCACCTACAATTTCAGTGCTTGCAGAGAAATCCTTACTGAAAACCGCTTATCATTTCCGTCTGCTCCTCGTTGGGTTCGACACTCTTACTTATCGAAAGGACTATGATAGATCCCCTATACTTGTGGGTCATCAAGCCGACGGAACGGGCACGTGATACGTCCATTTTGCATCATGCTTTTATATCAATATTTATTGCATTATGGGCTGTTATTACACATTATATCTCAATACTTATGGCTATTCTCTCTTATTTTACAAGGTTTACTATGAAGAGGGGGAATGCCGGCAGCTGGAATTCTGGCTGGAAAAGGAGCAAACGTTGGAAACCTATTCTGCACAGCTTCAAAAGTCCTGAGACTCCACGAAACAACTTTTTGGATTTAATAAGAATTTATGAGCGAAAGAAATAGGCCAGGGGGCCCACACCTTGTCCAGGAGACAAGGGGCGCCCACCCCCTATAGGGCGTGCCCCCTTTCTCCTGGGCCCCCTGGTGGGCCTCCGACGTCCATCTTCTGCTATATCATCACTTTTACCCCGGAAAAAATCGGGGGCAAGCTTACGGGACGAAACTCCGCCGCCACGAGGTGGAACCTTGGCGGAATCAATCTAGGGCTCTGGTGGAGCTGTTCTGCCGGGGACACTTCCCTCCGGGAGGGGGAAATCATCACCAACGTCATCACCAACGATCCTCTCATCGGGAGGGGGTCAATCTCCATCAACATCTTCGCCAACACCATCTCCTCTCAAAACCCTAGTTCATCTCTTGTATCCAATCTTGTATCAAAACCACAAATTGGTACCTGTGGGTTGCTAGTAGTGTTGATTACTCCTTGTAGTTGATGCTAATTGGTTTACTTGGTGGAAGATCATATGTTCAGATCCTTTATGCATATTATTACTCCTCTGATTATGAACATGAATATGCTTTGTGAGTAGTTACGTTTGTTCCTGAGGAAATGGGTGAAGACTTGCTATTAGTAGTCATGTGAATTTGGTATTCGTTTGATATTTTGATGAGATGCATGTTGTCTTTTCCTCTAGTGGTGTTATGTGAACGTCGACTACATGACACTTCACCATTATTTGGGCCTAGAGGAAGGCATGGGGAAGTAATAAGTAGATGATGGGTTGCTAGAGTGACAGAAGCTTAAACCCTAGTTTATGCGTTGCTTCGTTAGGGGCTGATATGGACCTATATGTTTAATGCTGTGGTTAGGTTTACCTTAATACTCCTTTTTGTAGTTGCAGATGCTTGCAATAGGGGTTAATCATAAGTGGGATGCTTGTCCAAGTTAGGGCAGTACCCAAGTACCGGTCCACCCACATATCAAATTATCAAAGTACCGAACGCGAATCATATGAACGTGATGAAAACTAGCTTGACGATAATTTCCAATGTGTCCTCGAGAGCTCCTTCACCATTATTAGAATTTGTCCAGGCTTATCCTTTGCTACATAAAGGATTGGGCCACCTTGCTGCACTTTGTTTACTTTATTTACTTGTTGCTTGTTACTATTTATCTTATCACAAAACTATCTATTACCTACAATTTCAGTGCTTGCAGAGAAAACCTTACTGAAAACCGCTTATCATTTCCTTTTGCTCCTCGTTGGGTTCGACACTCTGACTTATCGAAAGGACTACGATAGATCCCCTATACTTGTGGGTCATCAAGCCGACGGAACGGGCACGTGATACGTCCATTTTGAATCATGCTTTTATATCAATATTTATTGCATTATGGGCTGTTATTACACATTATATCTCAATACTTATGGCTATTCTCTCTTATTTTACAAGGTTTACCATGAAGAGGGGGAATGCCGACAGGTGGAATTCTGGCTGGAAAAGGAGCAAACGTTGGAAACCTATTCCGCACAGCTCCAAAAGTCCTGAGACTCCACGAAACAACTTTTTGGATTTAATAAGAATTTATGAGCGAAAGAAATAGGCCAGGGGGGCCACACCCTGTCCAGGAGATAGGGGGCCCCCTTAGGGCGTGCCCCCTATCTCCTGGGCCCCCTGGTGGGCCTCCGGCGTCCATCTTCTGCTATATCATCACTTTTACCCTGGAAAAATTGGGGGCAAGCTTACGGGACGAAACTCCGCCGCCACGAGTGTAACGCCCTCGATGCGGCTATATCTCCCACGTGTCGAAGCACGACTTAGAGGCATAACCGCATTGAAAGCAATGTCGCAAGTGAGGTAATCTTCACACAATCCATGTATTACATAAGGGAAAGAGATACATAGTTGGCTTACAATCGCCACTTCACACAATACATGAATAAAACATTACATCATCCAGATACAATCAAGGTCCGACTACGGAACCAAAATAAAAGAAGAACCCCAAATGCGACAAAAAGGTCCCCGATCGACCCCAACTGGGCTCCACTACTGATCAACTAGAGCGAAGCAACACAAAGGGCAAGATCTTCATCAAGCTCCTCCTTGAGCTTGGTTGCGCCACCTTTCATTAACATAGGCACCGCAAACTGGTTTTGGAAGTATCCGTGAGCCACGAGGACTCAACAATCCCATTACCATGGGTATCAAGACTAGCAAAGCTTAAAGGGAAAGGAAGGGGTAAAGTGGTGAGGTTGCAGCAGCGGCTAAGCAAGTATGGTGGCTAACATACACAAAGAAGAGCGAGAAGAGAGCAAGCGGAACGGTCGTGAAGCTAGCAATGATCAAGAGGTGATCCTGAACACCTACTTACGTCAAACATAACCCAGAAACCGTGTTCACTTCCCGGACTCCGCCGAGAAGAGACCATCACGGCTACACACACGGTTGATGCGTTTTAATTCGGATCAAGTGTCAAGTTATCTACAACCGGACATTAACAAATTCCCATCTGCCACATAACTGCGGGCACGGCTCTCGAAAGTTTATACCTGCAGGGTGTCCCAACTTAGCCCATGACAAGCTCTCGCGATCATCGAAGAATAGACCTTCACCCGAGACACTCCGATCGACTCGGTATCCCGGTACATCAAGACATTTCGACAATGGTAAAACAAGACCAGCAAAGCCGCCGGCGTGCCGACATCCCGATAGTAGCCACGTATCTCGCCTCGAGCCACGACCGGATGAGCTAAGCGTCACAGTACCGACGTAACCCAAGTTGCCAAGGATGGTCCCGACGGTGCTCTAGTTTGGACCAACGCTAGACAAGCAATCGACCGGGGGCTATAAAGATGACCCACGGATGCGCGACTCCCAAGGGAAAAAGTAGGTGGTGGTGAGGCAAATGGTAAAAGGCAATGTTGGGCCTTCTTTGGACAAGTTTTATTCAAAGCGAACTGTCGGGGTCCCATAAATCACCCGACCGCGTAAGGGACGCAAATCCGGGAACATAACACCGGTATGACGGAAACTAGGGCGGCAAGAGTGGAACAAAACACTGGGCATAAGGCCGAGCCTTCCACCCTTTACCAAATATATAGATGCATTAATAATATAAGAGATATTGTGATATCCCAACAAAATCCTGTCCACCATGGAGAAATCTTCAACTTCACCGCAACTAGCAACGCTATAAGAGGGCTGAGCAAAAGCGGTAACATAGCCAAACAACGGTTTGCATAGGAAAGGTGTCAAAGGTTAGGGGTTCATGGCAATATGGGATGGCTGGACAAACAGGTAATAGGTAGCGCAGCATAGCGAAAGAACGAGGCAACTAGCATAGCAATGATAGTAGTGAGATCCAGGGTAGCGGTCATCTTGCCTGAAATCCCGCAAGGAAGAATAACGAGTCCATGAAGAAGATGAAACCACGAAGACGAACCACACGTAGATGAACGAATCCTCACGATCGCAACGAAACGGGAACTAACAAGAAGAAGCACACAACATAGGTAAACACACCACACATGAACAAGGCATGATGCACAACAAGCATGATGCATGACCAAGCTACATGAAGCTATTCATGGCAAGAGAAGATGCAAACAAGAACAACACATCAAGGCAAGTTTAAATGAGGCCGGGAACAACATATAACAATTCCGGTAAGTCCTCATATGCAAATTTCGAAATTGGTCCAGAACTGAATAAACATTATGTTGAAGTTGTTAAACAGCAAGTTAAGATGCACCAAGATGATCTACACGAAATTCTAGTCAAGTTACATATAAAGTTCATTAGATTCGGAGTTACGGCCTAGAAGATATGAGCAAAACAAGTTAAACATGGCATTGATGCAAAATGCACCCAATTATCAAGCAAACACACCAAAACAAGGATGCAACATGATAATATGAAACTACATGCAAAATCAAGCAAATTTCATATAGATCACACTCAAAACGGAGCAACGATGCAACACACACACACACTATACAAGTCATAGCAACAATCTGTCCAAAACAGCAACTAGGCATCTTACAAGCATCAAAACAACATGCTACAGCACCCCAACATAATAACAAAAGGCATGGGCATGAAGTACACGTAAAGCATAACAAAACATGAACACTGAGCTATCTCCAGAAATGACTAGAACATGCTCAAAATGACATGGAGATATTGCAAGTAATAACAATTTCAGACTTTAGCAGAAATAACATCAAGTTGCAATGTTTAGAGCTATCAAACAACATGTTACAGGAACTTATCATGGCAAACAAAGGCATGGCATGAATCTACTAATAGCATATATCAAAAGACCCTTACTGACCATGAGCCAAAAAGGCACGGAAAATATGATGGCACCCATGTAAACATGGCAAGTTATATTACAGATTTGAACATGGCAGAAACAACAATAAGTAGGCATGTTCGTGAGCTCGAACCACTCACTACAGAGCAATACATGGCATGGCAAGGCAACCAACAGTAAGAAGGCATGTTTATGAAGCTAAGCTTGGCAAGAGCAAGTTCATAGGATACATGGATCACTAGGAAAACACATGGGAACAAGTGAACTAAATGTTAACGGGCTGACAAACAACATTTTCAAGCAACTTTAGAGCAAGAAATGAACATGTTCCAGCAGGCTATAATTGCAACCAAGGGCATGAATGGATAGATCAAGACATTTATATCAAAACATGTTTATAGAGCATCTCCAGATTATGCATAGACTGATTACTAGAAGCATGTTAACATGGCATCAAAATATAACAGAATCTGCCAGGAAAACAACAACAGCAACTACCCTACTTTACAAGCTTGATACACTCAGCACACAAATCACAAAAATACAAGGTCAACACCTCTGGAAAGATGGCATGGCATAGTCCAACATTCATGTAGACATCAACCTCATAGGATGCACACATAAATCATGGCAAAAATGTTAAAACAGCAAGTTATAACACTTTCAGCAGATTAACAACTACATGCACTCTTCCAACAGCATTTCGGGCATCAAGATGACCTCAAATGAAAAATGATGCAATGGAATGAAATGATGTACTCGTTGAGACGAACAATTTGACATATTATACGCACGAAACGGAGCTACGGATGCAGAGATGTGATGTCATGAACATGGCATGAAAATTACGGAAACTGGGGACTTAGAAGAATCGGGGGGTCAACCTGCGGGCACGGTTTTCGAGGTATGCCGGATTCTCGCGAGTTCGTCGGATCTTCGCGGAGAAGGGACCGCGGGGTTGGAAGGCGGATCCGGCGTCGCCGGATCGCGGATCAAAGGCGAGAGGGCGGCATCTTAGAGGGCGGGCGGTGACGGCGGCGGTGGCGGCGGCAGGCAAGGCGGCTGCGCGGCCGGCCGGAGGAGGAGGCGCGCGCGGCGGCCGGAGGCAACGGCGGCGAGGCGCTGCTTGCTGGGCGGGGCGCGGCGGCGGCGCCGCGGGCGGCGCCAGCGCATGGCGGCGGCGGCAGCAATGCATGGCGAGGCGGGCGACATTGGGCGGAGGCGGCGGAGGCCTCAGGCGGCGCTGGCGGTGATGCGCGGCGAGAGCGCGAGGCGCCAGCGGTGGAGCGGCGGCTGCACGGGGGCGGCGGCGTGCGATGCATGTGAGCCTTGTGCAGAGCAGGCGGGCGGGCGGCAGCGGCGGGAGGGCAGCATACGTGTGGCAGCAGCCTTGATTGACGAGGGCGGCTTGGAGGTGACGTGGTGCGAGCGGGTTGGCCGGAGTGAGGTGGCTGCAGGCGGCGGACATGTCCGGGCGACGCGGAAGAAACGTCCGTCGGCGCGAAGGGGAAAATGATCTAGGGTAGACCGGATTTGGAGATGCACATATTTATAGGTAGAGGGAGCTAGGAGAGTCCAAATGAGGTGCGGTTTTCGCCCACACGATCGTGATCGAACGACCGAGAGCATGGAGGGAGTTTGATGGGTTTTGGGCCACTTTGGAAGGGTGTTGGGCTGCAACTCAAAGAGGGCTTTACTGGTTACCTTGCTAACCGTTGGAGTATCAAACGACCTCCAAATGGCACGAAACTTGACAGCGGTCTACCGGTGCTATACCAAGGCCGCTTGGCAAACCTCGGGCCATTCCGAGAAAGTTTAATACCCTCACACAACAGGAGAGAAGAAGGGGACGCCGGAGGACATAGGAGTGCCGGATTGCAAAACGGACAACGGGGAAAATGCTCGGATGCATGAGACGAACACGTATGCAAAATGAAATAAGAGGGGCTGAGCAAAAGCGGTAACATAGCCAAACAACGGTTTGCATAGGAAAGGTGTCAAAGGTTAGGGGTTCATGGCAATATGGGATGGCCGGACAAACAGTAATAGGTAGCGCAAGATAGCGAAAGAACGAGGCAACTAGCATAGCAATGATAGTAGTGAGATCCGTAGTAGCGGTCATCTTGCCTGAAATCCCGCAAGGAAGAAGAACGAGTCCATGAAGAAGATGAAACCACGAAGACGAACCACACGTGAGATCGAACGAATCCTCACGATCGCAACGAAACGGAACTAACAAGAAGAAGCACACAACATAGGTAAACACACCACACATGAACAAGGCATGATGCACAACAAGCATGATGCATGACCAAGCTACATGAAGCTATTCATGGCAAGAGAAGATGCAAACAAGAACAACACATCAAGGCAAGTTTAAATTAGGCCGGGAACAACATATAACAATTCCGGTAAGTCCTCATATGCAAATTTCGAAATTGGTCCAGAACTGAATAAACATTATGTTGAAGTTGTTAAACAGCAAGTTAAGATGCACCAAGATGATCTACACGAAATTCTAGTCAAGTTACATATAAAGTTCATTAGATTCGGAGTTACGGCCTAGAAGATATGAGCAAAACAAGTTAAACATGGCATTGATGCAAAATGCACCCAAATATCAAGCAAACACACCAAAACAAGGATGCAACATGATAATATGAAACTACATGCAAAATCAAGCAAGTTTCATATAGAGCACACTCAAAACGGAGCAACGGTGCAACACACACACACACTATACAAGTCATAGCAACAATCTGTCCAAAACAGCAACTAGGCATCTTACAAGCATCAAAACAACATGCTACAGCACCCCAACATAATAACAAAAGGCATGGGCATGAAGTACACGTAAAGCATAACAAAACATGAACACTGAGCTATCTCCAGAAATGACTAGAACATGCTCAAAATGACATGGAGATATTGCAAGTAATAACAATTTCAGACTTTAGCAGAAATAACATCAAGTTGCAATGTTTAGAGCTATCAAACAACATGTTACAGGAACTTATCATGGCAAACAAAGGCATGGCATGAATCTACTAATAGCATATATCAAAAGACCCTTATGACCATGAGCCAAAAAGGCACGGAAAATATGATGGCACCCATGTAAACATGGCAAGTTATATTACAAATTTGAACATGGCAGAAACAACAATAAGTAGGCATGTTCGTGAGCTCGAACCACTCACTACAGAGCAATACATGGCATGGCAAGGCAACCAACAGTAAGAAGGCATGTTTATGAAGCTAAGCTTGGCAAGAGCAAGTTCATAGGATACATGGATCACTAGGAAAACACATGGGAACAAGTGAACTAAATGTTAACGGGCTGACAAACAACATTTTCAAGCAACTTTAGAGCGAGAAATGAACATGTTCCAGCAAGCTATAATTGCAACCAAGGGCATGAATGGATAGAGCAAGACATGTATATCAAAACATGTTTATAGAGCATCTCCAGAATATGCATAGAATGATTACTAGAAGCATGTTAACATGGCATCAAAATATAACAGAATCTGCCAGGAAAACAACAACAGCAACTACCCTACTTTACAAGCTTGATACACTCAGCACACAAATCACAAAAATACAAGGTCAACACCTCTGGAAAGATGGCATGGCATAGTCCAACATTCATGTAGACATCAACCTCATAGGATGCACACATAAATCATGGCAAAAATGTTAAAACAGCAAGTTATAACAGTTTCAGCAGATTAACAACTACATGCACTCTTCCAACAGCATTTCGGGCATCAAGATGACCTCAAATGAAAAATGATGCAATGGAATGAAGTGATGTACTCGTCGAGACGAACAATTTGACATATTATACGCACGAAACGGAGCTACGGATGCAGAGATGTGATGTCATGAACATGGCATGAAAATTACAGAAACTGGGGACTTAGAAGAATCGGGGGGGTCAACCTGCGGGCACGGTTTTCGAGGTATGCTAGATTCTCGCCGGAGTTCGTCGGATCTTCGCCGGAGAAGGGACCGGCGGGGTTGGAGAGGGGCGGATCCGGTGTGGGGTCGCCGGATCTGGCCGGAACAGTGCCGAGGAGCGGCGGTGGGGCGAGGCCGTGGCCGCGGGCGGCGGCGGCGTCTCTGCGCCGGCGGCGCGGCGGCCGGAGGCAACGGCGGCGAGGCGCTATGGCGGCGGCGGCGCCTCGGCGGCGGCGGCGCGGCGGCGGCAGGCACAAGAGCGGCGGCGACATGTATGCGGAGGCGGCGCAGGGCCTCAAGCAGGCCTGCATGCGGAGGCGCGGCCAGAGGCGAGGTGAGGGGCCAGGCGCGCGGCGGCGGGCTGCACGGGCGGGCGGCGGCGCTGGTCATGGGTCAATGCGAGCAGGCAGGCGGCCAGGGGGGGAGAGCGGCGGCGCCGCGTGGCAGCAAGCAGCTTGGACGAGGGCGGCTTGGAGGTGATGTGGCGCGAGCGGGTTGGCCGGAGTGAGGTGGCTGCAGGCGGCGGACATGTCCGGGCGACGCGGAAGAAATGTCCGGCGGCGCGGAGGGGAAAATGATCTAGGGTAGACCGGGATTTCGGGGGAGATGCACATATTTATAGGTAGAGGGAGCTAGGAGAGTCCAAATGAGGTGCGGTTTTAGCCCACACGATCGTGATCGAACGACCGAGAGCATGGAGGGGAGTTTGATGGGTTTTGGGCCACTTTGGAAGGGGTGTTGGGCTGCAACTCAAAGAGGGCTTTACGGTTACCCGGTTAACCGTTGGAGTATCAAACGACCTCCAAATGGCACGAAACTTGACAGGCGGTCTACCGGTGCTATACCAAGGCCGCTTGGCAAACCTCGGGCCATTCCGAGAAAGTTTAATACCCTCACACAACAGGAGAGAAGAAGGGGACGCCGGAGGACATAGGAGTGCCGGATTGCAAAACGGACAACGGGGAAAATGCTCGGATGCATGAGACGAACACGTATGCAAAATGAAATGCACATGATAACATGATATGAAATGCATATGATGACATGGCAAAGTGCAACACGCAAGCAAATGACATGGCAACAACGGCGAATAACTGGCAGACAACTAGCGCATCGAATCCGGGGCGTTACAACGAGGTGGAACCTTGGCGGAATCAATCTAGGGCTCTGGCGGAGCTGTTCTGCCGGGGACACTTCCCTCCGGGAGGGGAAATCATCACCAACGATCCTCTCATCGGGAGGGGGTCAATCTCCGTCAACATCTTCACCAACACCATCTCCTCTCAAAACCCTAGTTCATCTCTTGTATCTAATCTTGTATCAAAACCACAAATTGGTACCTGTGGGTTGCTAGTAGTGTTGATTACTCCTTGTAGTTGATGCTAATTGGTTTACTTGGTGGAAGATCGTATGTTCAGATCCTTTATGCATATTATTACTCCTCTGATTATGAACATGAATATGCTTTGTGAGTAGTTACGTTTGTTCCTGAGGACATGGGTGAAGTCTTGCTATTAGTAGTCATGTGAATTTGGTATTCGTTCGATATTTTGATGAGATGTATGTTGTCTTTTCCTCTAGGGGTGTTATGTGAACGTCGACTACATGGCACTTCACCATTATTTGGGCCTAGAGGAAGGCATGGGGAAGTAATAAGTAGATGATGGGTTGCTAGAGTGACAGAAGCTTAAACCCTAGTTTATGCGTTGCTTCGTTAGGGGCTGATATGGACCCATATTTTTAATGTTGTGGTTAGGTTTACCTTAATACTCCTTTTTAGTTGCGGATGCTTGGAATAGGGGTTAATCATAAGTGGGATGCTTGTCCAAGTTAGGGCAGTAGCCAAGTACCGGTCCACCCACATATCAAATTATCAAAGTACCGAACGCGAATCATATGAACGTGATGAAAACTAGCTTGGCGATAATTCCCAATGTGTCCTCGGGAGCTCCTTCACCATTATTTGAATTTGTCCAGGCTTATCCTTTGCTACATAAAGGATTGGGCCACCTTGCTGCACTTTGTTTACTTTATTTACTTGTTGCTCGTTACTATTTATCTTATCACAAAACTATCTATTACCTACAATTTCAGTGCTTGCAGAGAAAACCTTACTGAAAACCGCTTATCATTTCCTTCTGCTCCTCGTTGGGTTCGACACTCTTACTTATCGAAAGGACTATGATAGATCCCCTATACTTGTGGGTCATCAAGACTCTTTTCTGGCGCCGTTGCCGGGGAGTGTAGCGCTTTTGGTGAGTGGAACTTGGTAAGGAAACATTTATATAGTGTGCTGAATTTTTTTGTTACTTGTCACCATGGAAACTAATCCTTTGAGAGGCTTGTTTGGGGTATCTTCACCCCAACCAGAAGAGCAAAGAGTTGCTCCTCAACCTACTGAACTTTATGAAAATATTCACTTTGAGATTCCTTCGGGTATGATAAAAAACTGCTAGCTAATCCATTTGCAGGAGACGGAACATTGCATCCAGATTTACACCTTATCTTTGTGGATGAAGTTTGTGGATTATTTAAGCTTGCAAGTATTCCCGATGATGTTGTCAAAAGGAAGGTCTTCCCTTTATCTTTGAAGGGAGATGCATTGATATGGTATATGCTATGTGATGAAACGAGATCTTGGAATTATGAGCGATTGAAGTTGGAATTTCACCAGAAGTTCTATCCTATGCATCTTGTTCATCGTGATCGTAATTACATATATAATTTCTAGCCTCGCCAAGGAGAAAGCATCGCTCAAGCTTGGGGGAGGCTTAATTCAATGTTATATTCATGCCCCAATCATGAGCTCTCTCGGGAAATGATTATTCAGAATTTTCATGCTCGGCTTTCTCTTGATAATCGCAACCTGCTCGATACTTCCTTTGCTAGTTCTTATATGCTGAAGACTATTGATTTCAAATGGGACTTATTGGAAAGAATTAAACGCAACTCTGAAGACTGGGGTTCTGTTGATGGTAAGGAGTCAGGTATGACACCTAAGTTTGATTGTGTTAAATCTTTTATGGATACCGATGCTTTTCGTGGATTTAGCGCTAAGTATGGACTTGACTCTGAGGTAGTAGCTACTTTTTGTGAAAATTTTGCTACTCACGTTGATCTCCCTAAAGAGAAGTGGTTTAAATATAATCCTCCTGTTGAAGTGAAAGTAGTTGCACCTATTACAGTCGAAGAAAAGACTATTACCTATAGTGATCCTATTGTTCCTACTGCTTATGTTGAAAAACCTCCTTTTCCTGTTAGGATAAAAGATCATGCTAAAGCTTCGACTGTTGTTCGTAAGAGTAATACTAGGACTTATACACCTCCTGAGCAAATTAATCTTGAACCTAGTATTTCTATGATTAAAGATCTCTTGGATGAGGACTTAGATGGGCATGCTATTTCTTTCTTGGGTGAGACTGCTAATATTGCTAGACCTGATACTAAGACACGTAGACTGTTGTAGGCATGCCTCATTATTTCTGTTAAAATAGGAGATCATTGTTATCATGGCTTATGTGATATGGGTGCTAGTGCTAGTGCGATACCTTATGATCTTTATAAAGAAATTATGCACGACATTGCACCCGTTGAATTAGAAGACATTGATGTTACTATTAAGCTTGCTAATAGGGATACCATTAAACCTATTGGGATTGTTAGAGATGTCAAGTTTTGTGTGGGAAGGTTAAATACCCGCTGATTTTCTTGTTCTTGCTTCCCCACAAGATGATTTTTGCCCCATTATTTTTGGTAGACCCTTCTTGAATACTACTAGTGCTAAGATTAATTATGAAAGGAACATTGTCACTGTTGGCATAGATGGTATGTCTCATGAGTTTAACTTTGCTAAGTTTAGTAAGCAACCTCGTGAAAGGGAACCACCTAGTAAGGATGAAATTATTGGTCTTGCTTCCATTGTGTTCCTCCATCGATCCGTTAGAACAATATTTGTTAGACCATGAAAACGATATGTTTATGAAAGAAAGGAAGAAATAGATGAAGTGTTCCTTAAACAGAACGATGTTTGAAACATAACCTTCCCGTTGAAATTCTTGGGGATCCCCCTCCACCCAAGTGTGATCCCGTGTTTGAACTCAAACCATTACCTGATAATCTTAAGTATGCTTATCTTGATGAAAAAGAAATATATCCTGTTATTATTAGTGCTAACCTTTCAGAGAAAGAAGAAGAAAGATTATTGAAAACTCTGAAGAAGCACCGAGCTACTATTGGATATACTTTGGATGATCTTAAGGGCATTAGTCCCACATTATGTGAACACACAATTTTAGTGGAGAAAGATGCCAAACCAGTTTGAGATCCTCAAAGACGATTAAATCCCAAGATGAAGGAAGTGGTAAGAAAGGAATACTAAAGCTCCTTGAGGCAGGTATTATTTATCCCGTTGCTGATAGTGAATGGGTGAGCCCTGTCCATTGTGTCCCTAAAAAGGGAGGTATTACCGTTGTTCCTAATGATAAAGATGAATTGATCCCGCAAAGAATTATTATAGGTTATAGGATGGTAACTGATTTCCGTAAGTTAAATAAAGCTACTAAGAAAGATCATTTCCCTTTACCTTTTATTGATCAAATGCTAGAAAGGCTATCAAACACACTCATTTCTGCTTCCTAGATGGTTATTCTGGCTTGTCTCAGATACCTGTGTCGGCGAAGGATCAATCTAAAACTACTTTTACTTGCCCTTTTGGTACTTTTGCATATAGACATATGCCTTTTGGTTTATGTAATGCCCCTGCTACCTTTCAAAGATGCATGATGGCTATATTCTCTGATTTTTGTGAAAAGATTTGTGAGGTATTCATGGATGACTTCTCCGTCTATGGGTCCTCTTTTGATGATTGTTTGAGCAACCTTGATCGAGTTTTGCAGAGATGCAAAGACACTAGTCTCGTCCTGAATTGGGAAAAGTGTCACTTTATGGTTAATGAAGGCATTGTCTTGCGGCACAAGATCTCTGAGAGAGGTATTGAAGTTGATAAAGCCAAAGTTGATGCTATTGAAAAGATGCCATGTCCCAAGGACATAAAAGGTATAAGAAGTTTCCTTGGTCATGCCGGTTTTTATAGGAGGTTCATTAAGGACTTTTATAAAATCTCTAGGCCTCTGACTAATTTATTGCAAAAAGATATTCCTTTTGTCTTTGATGATGATTGTGTAGAAGCATTTGAAACACTTAAGAAAGCTTTGGTCACTGCACCTATTGTTCAAATTACCGATTGAATTTACCTTTTGAAATTATGTGCGATGCTAGTGATTATGCTGTAGGTGTTGTTTTAGGGCAAAGAGTTGATAAGAAGTTGAATGTTATCCAGTATGCTAGTAAGACTCTTGATACTGCCCAGAGAAATTATGCTACCACTGAAAAAGAGTTCTTAGCAGTTGTGTTTGCATGTGATAAGTTATATTGTTGATTCGAAAGTTACTATTCACACTGATCATGCTGCTATTAAATATCTTATGGAAAAGAAAGATGCTAAGCCTAGGCTCATTAGATGGGTTCTTTTGCTCCAAGAATTTGACTTGCATATTATTGATAGAAAGGGAGCTGAGAACCCCGTTGCAGATAACTTCTCTAGGTTAGAGAGTGTTCTTGATGACCCACTGCCTATTAACGATAGCTTTCCTGATGAACAATTAGCGGTTGTCAATGCTTCTCGTACTGCTCCTTGGTATGATGATTATGCTAATTACATTGTTGCTAAATACATACCGCCTAGCTTCACATACCAACAAAATAAAAAGTTCTTTTATGATTTAAGACATTACTTCTGGGATGATCCACACCTTTATAAAGGAGTAGATGGTGTTATTAGATGTTGTGTTCCTGAGCATGAATAGGAACGGATCATACGCAAGTGTCACTCCGAATCTTATGGAGGACACCACGCTTGAGATAGAACTGCACACAAGGTACTAGAATCTGGTTTTTATTGGCCTACTCTCTTCAAAGATGCTCGTAAGTTTGTCTTATCTTGTGATGAATGTCAAAGAATAGGTAACATTAGTAGACGTCAAGAAATGCCTATGAATTATTCTCTTGTTATTGAACTGTTCGATGTTTGGGGCTTTGATTATATGGGACCTTTTCCTGCCTCTAATGGTTATACACATATTTTAGTTGCTGTTGATTACGTTACTAAGTGGGTAGAAGCTATTCCAACTAGTTGTGCTGATAATAACACTTCTATTAAAAAGCTTAAAGAAGTTATTTTTCCGAGGTTTGGAGTCCCTAGATATCTTATGACTGATGGTGGTTCACATTTTATTCATGGTGCTTTCCGTAAGATGCTTGCTAAGTATGATGTCAATCATAGAATAGCATCTCCTTATCATCCGCAGTCTAGTGGTCAAGTAGAGTTGAGCAATAGAGAGCTCATATTGATTTTCCAAAAGACTGTGAATAGATCTAGAAAAAATTGGTCCAAAAAACTTAATGATGCATTATGGGCATATAGAACTGCATACAAAAATCCTATGGGTATGTCTCCTTATAAGATGGTTTATGGAAAAGCATGTCATGTACCTCTTTAACTTGAACATAAGGCATATTGTGCTATTAAAGTGCTCAATTATGACTTCAAACTTGCCGGTGAGAAGAGGTTGTTTGATATTAGCTCACTTGATGAATGGAGAACCCAAGCATATGAGAATGCCAAGCTTTTCAAAGAAAAAGTCAAACGTTGGCATGATAAGAGGATCACAAAAGCGTGAGTTTAACGTAGGAGATTATGTGTTATTATTCAACTCTCGTTTAAGATTTTTTGCAGGAAAACTTCTCTCAAAATGGGAAGGTCCCTACGTTATCGAGGAGGTATATCGTTCTGGTGATATAAAAATCAACAACTTTGAAGGCACAAATCCGAGGGTGGTAAACGGTCAAAGAATTAAACATTATATTTCAGGTAATCCTGTCAATGTTGAAACTAATATTATTGAAACTATAACCCCTGAGGAATACATACAGGACACTTTCCAGAATGTTCCAGACTCCGAAAAGGCATAGGTATGTGGTACGGTAAGTAAACCGACTCCAAAACAACTCTAATGGAAATTTTTATCAGTTTTGGATTATTTAAGAATTTTAGGAAGAAAGAAGTAGTCCGAAAGGGACACGAGGCCCCCACGAGAGTGGAGGGCGCGCCCCCTGTCTCGTGGGCACCTCGTGTGCCTCCCGAACTCCGTTTTCTTTTATGTTACGTATTTTGGTCGGTAAAATTCATTATATATACTCCTGAAGGTTTTGACCACCGTATCACGCAAATATCTTCTGTTTTCATTTCGAGCTGTTTCTGTTTCAGATCTAGAGCATTATGTCGTCTCCAAGCGCTCCCAAGGACAAGTTTTTCGTGAGGGTTATCAAA
Source organism: Aegilops speltoides (assembly GCA_021437245.1). Lineage (NCBI taxonomy): Eukaryota > Viridiplantae > Streptophyta > Magnoliopsida > Poales > Poaceae > Aegilops > Aegilops speltoides. The sequence goes on from CM038147.1 coordinate 179,463,569, forward strand.
ACCTATCTCGCGGAGGTGCTGCATCATCCTCAAACCATTGAGATGCGTGAGGGGGTGCTGCACATCCACGTATGGAGGGACCAAGGCGTACCGGGTGCGTGGAGACAAAGCTCGAAGCCGTTGAGCAGCAAGTTTTCAAGTGCCAAGGGATGATGGAGCGTGGACTCAACGCCAACCAGATGATGATCACGGAGTTCACCAACAACCACAAGTTAGATGCCAAGGTCATTGGGGAGACCATCTTCAAGCTTCAAGAGAAAATCTAGCACCTCCAAGCCCAAATCTATGACCTGCAAAACCAGAACTGTGAGTATGAATATAGATTCAAAAGGATGAGTTTGGCTGCAGATTTAAGGATCCCGGAGACTCGATCATCCTTCTATGATGGAGAGCCAATGCCTTGGAAGACGGATGACAAGCCTACATCATCAACAACTCCTACTTCACCACCTCCGAGGGCATAATCACATGGGTATGGGCACTCCCCTTGGCAACTGCCAAGCTTAGGGGAGCTGCCCCGGTATCGTATCACCATCACACTCCTATCTTTACCGCTTTATTTAGTTCGATCCTTTTAGTAGTATCTTGATCTAGTAGATTGAAGTTTTGATATCAAGTAGTTTTGAGTTTTGCATTGTGATCTCTTTTTGTACTCGAGTCCGTGTGCTATCTATAATAAAGATTAGTGTTGAGTCAAGGGCTTTGCTTTGTTGCTATGATCTTGAGAAAGTAGAAAGAAGAAAAGAGTCCATATTGATCTTATGGATAGTGATAACTTCACATAAAGAAAGTATGAGGCATAAAAATTGTTGAGAGTTGATGAACGTAGCCTTGGTCATCGTTGCAATTAATAGGAAGTGATAAGGAAAGAGGGGTTCACATATAAATATATTATCTTGGACACCTTTTATAATTGGGAGCACTCATTGAGTATGATATGCTAAAAGAGTTGACGTTGGAAAAGGAAGACAACGTAATGGTTTATGTTTTCCGACATCTCAGTTAAAGTATATTGTCATTGACCTTCCAAACATGTTGAGCTTGCCTTTCTCCCTCATGCTAGCCAAATTACTTGCACCAAGTAGAGATACTACTTGTGCTTCCAAATATCCTTAAACCCAGTTTTTCCATGAGAGTCCACCATACCTACCTATGGATTGAGTAAGATCCTTCAAGTAAGTTGTCATCGGTGCAAGCAATAAAAATTGCTCTCTAAATATGTATGACTTATTAGTGCAGAGAAATTAAGCTTTGTAGCGACGGACTGCATAATAAAGGTCCACATGCAAGGGGCAATATAAAGTGACATTCTTTTGCATTAAGATTTTGTGCATCAAACCTAAACGCGCATGATAACCTCTGCTTCCCTCTGTGAAGGGCCTATCTTTTACTTTATGTTTTTACTTTACGCTTGAGTCAAGGTGATCCTCACCTTTCCCTTTTTCATTTTTTATCCTTTGGCAAGCTCTTCGTGTTTGAAAGATCAAGATATATATATCCAATTGGATGTAAGTTGGCATAGGCTATTATTGTTGACATTACCTAAAGATGAATACATTGGGAGGCAACACAATAAGCCCTTATCTTTCTCAGTGTCTGGCTGAAACTCTATAACCACAAGTATTGCGTGAGTGTTAGCAATTATAGAAGTCTACATGATAGTTGAGTATGTGAGCTTGCTGAAAAGTTCTATTATTGACTCTTTCTAATGTTGCAATAAATTGCAATTGCTTCAATGACCGAGATTATAGTTTGTTAGTTCCCAATGAAGTTTTTGAACCATACTTGACATTGTGAATTGCTTATTACTTCAGCATAGGAAATCATATGACAAAATCTATATATGTTACTGTTATTAGAATGAGCATGATGCCCTCACACTACTAGGGAAAAGCCTAGCAGCAGCGCGGGTTTTAGGCCTATCAGCAGCGCGAGTACCCGCGCTACTAATAAGGCGCTTCTGACTAACTTATAGCGATGGCTGGTGCCACCAGCCATCAGACTAACGATATAACAATAGCGCGGGTTTAAACCCGCGCTACTACTAATTTGTAATCTCGGAATTTTTTTTTGAATTTTTTCGAAATTGTTTTTTATTTTTTTTTCAAAATTTTCAAATTTCTGAATTATTTTAACTCAAATCTCTAATCACCCCTAATCGCTACTCAATTTAATCTCTAATCACCCCTCATCATTCCAAATCATCTAACTTCCTAACGGTCACCCATCCTCTCACTACTCCACTGAGCACGCTTAACTTCCGGGTTCTATTCTCCTCGCTTCCAAGTCTCGCACTTGTTGTTTTCCTGACAATTGTGAGATGTCAATCCTATTAACCTCAGGAATTTAGCTTGAGCATGAAGTCACACATTTCACTGTTTGAGTTTGAAACTATTGTTCTAAAAAATTAGTAACACTAATATTTCTTGAATAATTAGTTTGACAACAGTTTGACCAGATTTGACCACAGTTTGACCAGATTTGACCACAGTTTGACCAGATTTGACCAAAATTCAAAAAAACTAAAATAATTATTTGTTAACACTAATATTCTTGAATAATTAGTTTGACCATAGTTTGATAACAAAAATTAAAAAATAATAATTTTTTTTGAATTTTTTTGCCTCCAGATCTTAAAAGCCCGTAACTTTTTTTCTGTTATTCTTTTGAGGATTTTGAGTAGATGCTTTTTCATATAAAAAACTTTTTCATCCGAGTTCGTATGCAAAAGTTATGGCCATTTTACAAATTTCCAGAGAGATTTTGCAAATAAAGTCGAAATTCATATTTGTAAATTTTCCCAACAACTAGACCACATATCACATGGGAAACTTATTTTCTTTTATTTTTTGACATTTTATCATTTTCTTTTATTTTTTAAAACTGAAAAGGCGGTCCACGGGGGTGGGGTGGTAGACTTTGCCAAATAGGCGGACCTCGCTACTACTATGATGCATTTATTAGGAGTAGCGGGTTTTAACCTCGCTACTACTAAGTTGATAGCGATGGCTGGTTAGTAGTAGCGAGTGTTAAAACCCGCCTTCGCTATGAACTTAGCAAAGCGGCGAGGTTAAAACCCTCGCTACTACTATGGCATATCCCGGGTGGCACGTGCAGCATCGCTTAGTAGTAGCGAGGTTACAAACTGCTTCTTTGCTATCAACTTAGCAATGAGCGAGGTTTAAAACCTCTTATTGCTAGTAAGTAGCAGTAGCGTGGGTTTTTAGCCCTCGCTGCTGCTAAGATTCTGTGTATAGCCTTTTCCCTAGTAGTGTCATGCCCGTATTTTATTTTTATCGACACCTCTATCTCTAAACATGTGGACATATTTTTTGATTTCGGCTTCCGCTTGAGGACAAGCGAGGTCTAAGCTTGGGGGAATTGATACGTCCATTTTGCATCATGCTTTTATATCAATATTTATTGCATTATGGGCTGTTATTACACATTATATCTCAATACTTATGGCTATTCTCTCTTATTTTACAAGGTTTACCATGAAGAGGGGGAATGCCGACAGCGGGAATTCTGGCTGGAAAAGGAGCAAATGTTGGAAACCTATTCTGCACAGCTCCAAAAGTCCTGAGACTCCATGAAACGACTTTTTTGATTTAATAACCATTTATGAGCGAAAGAAATAGGCCAGGGGGCCCACACCCAGTCCAGGAGACAGGGGTGCGCGCCGCCCCTTATAGGGCGCGTCCCCTATCTCCTGGGCCCCCTGGTGGGCCCCCGGCGTCCATCTTCTGCTATATCATCACTTTTACCCTGGAAAAATCGGGCCAAGCTTACGTGATGAAACTCCGCCGCCACGAGGCGGAACCTTGGCGGAATCAATCTAGGGCTCTGGCGGAGCTGTTCTGCCGGGGACACTTCCCTCCGGGAGGGTGTAATCATCACCAACGATCCTCTCATCGGGAGGGGGTCAATCTCCATCAACATCTTCACCAGCACCATCTCCTCTCAAAACCCTAGTTCATCTCTTGTATCCAATCTTGTATCAAATCCACAAATTGGTACCTGTGGGTTGCTAGTAGTGTTGATTACTCCTTGTAGTTGATGCTAATTGGTTTACTTGGTGGAAGATCATATGTTCAGATCCTTTATGCATATTATTACTCCTCCGATTATGAACATGAATATGCTTTGTGAGTAGTTACGTTTGTTCCTGAGGACATGGGTGAAGTCTTGCTATTAGTAGTCATGTGAATTTGGTATTCGTTCGATATTTTGATGAGATGTATGTTGTCTTTTCCTCTAGTGGTGTTATGTGAACGTCGACTACATGACACTTCACCATTATTTGGGCCTAGAGGAAGGCATGGGGAAGTAATAAGTAGATGATGGGTTGCTAGAGTGACAGAAGGTTAAACCCTAGTTTGTGCGTTGCTTCGTTAGGGGCTGATATGGACCCATATGTTTAATGTTGTGGTTAGGTTTACCTTAATACTCCTTTTTGTAGTTGCGGATGCTTGCAATAGGGGTTAATCATAAGTGGGATGCTTGTCCAAGTTAGGGCACTACCCAAGTACCGGTCCACCCACATTTCAAATTATCAAAGTACCGAACACGAATCATATGAACGTGATGAAAACTAGCTTGACGATAATTTCCAATGTGTCCTCGGGAGCTCCTTCACCATTATTAGAATTTGTCCATGCTTATCCTTTGCTACATAAAGGATTGGGCCACCTTGCTGCACTTTGTTTACTTTATTTACTTGTTGCTCGTTACTATTTATCTTATCACAAAACTATCTATTACCTACAATTTCAGTGCTTGCAGAGAAAACCTTACTGAAAACCGCTTATCCTTTCCTTCTGCTCCTCGTTGGGTTCGACACTCTTACTTATCTAAAGGACTACGATAGATCCCCTATACTTGTGGGTCATCAAGACGCCATGATCACGGCGAGGGCGCCATGAAGCTCGAAAGCAGCCGACCTGGCGGAACTTCAGCCGTGGTGGCGGCCCAGCAGAGTCGGGGCGCGACGCCTGGATGGCCATCGCGTGGCGCTTCAGCCGCAGCGTAGTACATGACCGTCTGGAGGTCCTGTGGCTCGCGCATCTCCATGTCAATGCGGATGTGGTCCAGTAGGCCGCCGACGAAGAGCTCAGCCTGCTGACGAGCCGAAACATCGGGGGCATGGCACGCCAGTGCCTGCAAGCGGTCGGCGAAGTCTTGCACCGTGGCGAGGATTGGAAGGCGCCCAAACTCCACCAGACGGCTCCCGCGTATAGGTAGACCGAAGCGCAAGAGGCACAGATTGCGGAAACGCTCCCATGGTGGCATGCTGCCCTCATCCTGCCGGAGGGCATAATACCACGTCTGGGCGGCGCCTCGTAGATGATAGGAGGCAATCCAGGTGCAGTCAGACGCGAGAGTGCACTGCCCCCTGAAAAATTGGTCACATTGGTTGAGCCAATTCAGGGGATCGGCGGTGCCATCATAGGTCGCGAACTCCAGCTTGGAGAATCTCGGCGGTGGCTGGGCGTGGACGATGGGCGGGTTTGTGTCATCCGCGCGGAACAGCGAGGGCGACGGCGCCGAGTGTGTAGGCTGCAGAGTACCGCCATGGAAAAGGGGCCTGTCCACACCATCGCAGGGACCCGTCGAACTGCATGGTCGGGGCGGCGCCGGCGGTGACAACACGTGCGGCTGTCCTGAGGCCATCGTGTAGACCGGCTCGACGGACCCGGCAAGCAAGGCCGATAGCGGAGATGGCGACGGAGGGAAACGGACCTGGTGGATGGGCACCCCGGGCACCGTCGACGGAAGGCCCGGTCCCAAGATCGCCGGTGGTGGCGGCGGCTGCTGCTGCTGCGACACCGACATGATGGATGCGACGGAGGTCGCCGGTGGTGGCGGCTGCCAAGAGAGCTGCTGCGGCCCCGTGATGGTGGTGACGGGGGCGGGCGGCTGTAGCCCATAGTGCCCCACGAGGAAGGTGAGGATGCCCTGCACCGCCTGAGTCAGGTCCGGAGCGCCGCCGTCATCTCCTCTGGGGTGAGCACGACGGGGGCGAGCGTGGGTGGCGTCCGGGTAGCGGAGGAGACCGGCCCGGTCAGGGACGGCGTGCTGGCCGTAGTGGTCATCGGCGACGAAGAGGCGATCGACAGCGGGAGGGAGGGGCGGGCAGTGGCACGACCATGATGGAGCCTGAAACACCTTTACAACCAGCATATATAATGGCTCTGATACCAAGGTGTTAGGAGTTAGTGTTCTGCCGGTTCTAGGGCGGAGATTGTAGGGGAAGGATGGAGTAGGACGAGGGCGAGGGCGCAGCGGCCGACGGCGGGGCACCGTCCCTGCGCGTTGGAGGCAGCGACGGCTGTGGCAGGAAGGAGATGGTGCAGGGGAGGATGAGGCTAGGGTTAGGTCTCCCGGCTCCCTAAGGAAGCTGAGCAATTATGATTGCTTCTTTGCTTAACTTCAAACGAGTCCTTACTTGAGTTTATATAATCTCCAAATACGATAACTGGGGTAAGCCATTAATAATGATAAGATAACTGGGTCAGGCCCCTAACTACCTGGGCTGTAGTATATGCCGGTCATAACAGTGATCTTGTTGATATTTTGAGGAAGTAGCTCTGATTACGATGAAAGAATACGAGAAGCATGCAACCTGCCGTAGTAGGTCACGTGTGTACATATTGAACGAGGCAAAAGGCGAGCCGTGGCATACAAGTTGTGGACGGTCGCTAGGATGCGTCCATATACAAAGAACATCAAGTCCAGGATGTTTACATAGAGATATAGATAGAAGGATATTAAAGTTGTTTTAAACTGAACTCAATCTCTACTAGCACTACCTATCTATCTAACACGAAGCATGTTGGAAATATGCCCTAGAGGCAATAATAAATTAGTTATTATTACTATATTTCCTTGTTCATGATAGTCGTTTATTATCCATGCTATAATTGTATTGATAGGAAACTCAGATACATGTGTGGATACATAGACAACACCATGTCCCTAGTAAGCCTCTAGTTGACTAGCTCGTTGATCAATAGATGGTTACGGTTTCCTGACCATGGACATGGGATGTCGTTGATAACGGGATCACATCATTAGGAGAATGATGTGATGGACAAGACCCAATCCTAAGCCTAGCACAGAGATCGTGTAGTTCGTATGCTAAAGCTTTTCTAATGTCAAGTATCTTTTCCTTAGACCATGAGATTGTGCAACTCCCGGATACCGTAGGAATGCTTTGGGTGTACCAAACGTCACAACGTAACTGGGTGGCTATAAAGGTGCACTACAGGTATCTCCGAAAGTGTCTGCTGGGTTGGCACGAATCGAGATTGGGATTTGTCACTCCGTGTAAACAGAGAGGTATCTCTGGGCCCACTCGGTAGGACATCATCATAATGTGCACAATGTGACCAAGGGGTTGATCACGGGATGATGTGTTATGGAATGAGTAAAGAGACTTGCCGGTAATGAGATTGAACAAGGTATCGGTATACCGACGATCGAATCTCGGGCAAGTACAATACCGTTAGACAAAGGGAATTGTATACGGGATCGATTGAGTCCTTGACATCGTGGTTCATCCGATGAGATCATCGTGGAACATGTGGGAGCCAACATGGGTATCCAGATCCCGCTGTTGGTTATTGACCGGAGAACATCTCGGTCATGTCTACATGTCTCCCGAACCCGTAGGGTCCACACACTTAAGGTTCGATGACGCTAGGGTTATAAAGGAAGTTTGTATGTGGTTACCAAATGTTGTTCTGAGTCTCGAATGAGATCCCTGATGTCACGAGGAGTTCCTAATGGTCCGGAGGTAAAGATTTATATATGGAAGTCCTGTTTTGGTCACCTAAAAGTTTCTGAGTTTTATCGAGAACGTCTGGGACCACCGGAGGGTCCCGGGTCCACCAAGTGGGGCCACCAACCTGGAGGGCTGCATGTGCCAAGTGTGGGGGACCAGCCCGGTGTGGTGGTGCGCGCCCACAGGCCCAAGGCGCAGTAAGTGGGGAAGGGCAAACCCTAGGGCAGATGGGCCCTAAGGCCCACCCTAGGTGCGCCTTCCCTCTCCCCTTCTCGCCGCCACCAGATGGCATTTGGGGCTGCCGCCACCCCGGGAGGAACCCTAGAGGCGCAGCCCTCCCTCCTCCTATAAATTGTGGGGTTTTGGGGCCCAACACACGAGAACCTCTCCTCTTGGCGCAGCCCTACCTCTCTTACTCCTCCTCTCCCACGGTGCTTGGCGAAGCCTGCAGATTGCCACGCCTCCACCACCACCACGCCGTTGATTCTGCTGCTGGATGGAGTCTTCCTCAACCTCTCCTCTCTTCTTCTTTGGATCAAGGCGTGGGAGACGCCACCGGTCAGACGTGTGTTGAACGCGAGGTGCCGTCCGTTCGGCACTAGGATCTCCGGTGATTTGGATCATGACGAGTACGACTCCTTCAACCCCGTTCTCTTGAACGCTTCCGCTTAGCGATCTACAAGGGTATGTAGATTTTTTTCTTCGACAAAGGGTGGATTTTATTGACTCAATATGAAGCATCAAGAGGATACAAACACAATGAGTACACACCCGGCCTCTGCATAGCTAGGATGCACACAGCCAATACCAACACACACACACACGCAAAAACACGTCGGCTAATAGCAAAGTCATACAAGACCAAAGCTATGCCTATGTGTGGAAAAAAAAACCGAAGCGATCAAATCCGCGATAGACAATCTACGACAATGACCTTATCCACACCAACTATCTCATGACACCACAAGGACGACAAGATTCTTCAACAAAGAACGCCTTCATAAAGGGAAGCGACGATCAAGCGCCGCCACACGGATCCAACCACCAAAGGCCGATTCTAGGTTTTCACCGAAAATGAGCCTCGGATATCCGAGCAATGCCTCCAACAAGGTAACGATGTAAGAACATCGCCATAGCGAGTATAACCAAACGCATTCTAGGTTTTCACCTCGGAGCTCGAGACCGGGTGCTCAAGTAGCACCACCATCAAAGTCACCATGCGTTGTCACCACCGCTTTCTCTCTATCCCAACAGCCATGCGATGTGTGACCATCATCTCTGCACAACCATACCCTCTGTGTCAAACCGTTGTTCGTAGATTGCACCTCGCTGTCAGGACAACCACCGGATCTGGAGAAGAAAACTCTCGCGAAGACCTTTTAATGGCCACTGCAATTCGCAGTGAAAACACCGTCACAGGCCGGAGGGGTCACCACACGATCCAATACGGTGGCACCACAATCCGGGGTCGAGAGATCGACCGACGCCGGCACCAGACCGGATCGAGGAAAGGAGCCAGCGCGCCCTGGACCTGACGGAGTGCGTCCTTGTGCGAGACGGCAGACCAAACAACCGAGAGCTAGTGGCTGGATCGAATCCACCTATAGCCCAGGGATGTTGCAGTCACCTAGATCGCATCATCACATGTTGGACGGGCAAACCAGCCCAGCTTGGATCCATTATGTGATGTGTGCTGCCGCTGGGTATTTTGACTCATGTAGAGCACGCCGCACCTGCAACCGTTCGAAGATCTGATCCGTCGCCGGTGCTCTGCGGCCTGCTGCTACCCGAGATCTGCACAAGGAACCTCGATCCGCCGTCTAGCCGCAAGAACGGGCCCCGCCGCCGCCACCAACGCACAGGCTTTGCCTGGCGCCGGCCTCCGGCGGCGGCGAGGGGGAAGAGCAGGTGACGGACTGTAAGTCTCTGTATGAGCGAAATTTCACCCTAAGTTAATACAAGCTCCCTTTTCCCTGAAAATAAGATGATCGGCACTCTTAAGATACTAATTAGTTTCACTGACTTAATGAAACTTTGGTTAATTTTGTTGATGTTCGATTAGTCTGAAGTGCAGTGAATTCTTTTGCAATATTTTTCTACAATGCAAATGTCCGGAGAGAACCGTAGAACACAAAGCCACGATAGTAGTTCTACACGTTTTCATGCTCTGTAAGATGATTTCATAAACTCGAGAATTAAAAAGACTGACCCTTTTCACAATATTGTAAGCTCTGAAATTTATTGGTGATACTAGCAAACATGCGCTCACACGCCCTTTACCCACTTAGTATCGTTAAAGACATCACCTAATGCCCATATCTCTATACTACCTAAAAGAACCGTAAGGTTCCGTATCCCCTCTCACGTCCCACACCTTCGTCCATCCCTTCCCGTTGGCTATCCCACACCCCTCGGCCAGATTTCCTTCCGGTCTATGTTTAGCAAAACAATCAATTTCTGTATGGTAATCAATCTCAATTTACGGCAATTATGGACGCTAATATCTCCTGTACCCTGTGCCCTTGGACGCCAGCGGCAATTTCACATTTGATGGGAGAGCTGGAGACGGCATGATGTGGAGCATCTCCAGAGCACCGCTCAGATCGACAACGAGTACATCGAAGAAACCTTATTCTTCTGTGGCGGCCTGAGAAATCAAGTGGCGAGCACCGGCAGGCGGCGGAAGCGAGGTACCAGATTCCTCTCTCTTCTAAGCCTGCATCATTTTTCTCCTTGATCTCCTGGAACGGCGCGCGGCGGCGGCGACGTACGAACGCGGCGCGGCTGATCGAGGGAGCAGGGGGAGACAGACTTGAGGGGTGCAGGGACTGACAACGCAGCGTAGCTGGTCGAAATCAATATCGTCAAGTATCTCCGCTTCTTGACCCCCATGCCGCCGTGCCCGTCTTCAGTGGAGCACCTCCACGTCGCGCCAATCTGCGACGCCGCGGCCTCCGCTTATTTCTTTGTCTCAGTCCTCTGGTCTTCAGCTCCGAGTCCCAGGTCCAAAGCAAGCAGGGTCCAGGGGGAGAAAATCGATGGAGGGCCAGGTGGACCACACCTCCGCCACCAGCGGCGATGCCTTCCCGTTCCTCTACCGCCTCATGGTCGAGTCCTCCTCTCCCCAACCGTCGAGCTCGCCGCTCCAGCGGCGTTAGCAGGATGGTGTACAGGTGCTTCACAAACATGTGGCTGTCTAGGCTCCGGATGTGGTCAACGCCGATGAGGACTGGAACAGTCCGTAGAGTCGCAGTGCCGCAGTACCGCACCAGGTATAGCTACTCTCCCTCTTCAGTCAACAGCAAGACCATTCGGTTCATGGAGGTTGCAACTCACACGGATTTGTGGGTTTGGAAAATAATTCTGTAGCCGGCCATGTTCTCCATTAATTCTCATCCTTGTCGTCAAAATTGCGCCTGCCATGTTCTCCTTTAACGCATGGAGAAGCTGAGCCCCCAGGCCGGCCGAGGGAAGCCCTCCTGCGCATGCTGCTTTCCTATGTGGCCTACTGTATGCCTGTATCAGCTTATCGCAGCTACTAATTAATCACAATCACATGTGCAGATCGATCAACAATAATAAAAACTAACCGATTAACATGCTTCAGATCAAGACCATTTAATTGTTTTTTAGAAAAAAAAGATTAAACAAACCCTGCAAAAAAATTGATTTAAACAAGTACATAGACAAACAGATTAATTTTTTATTTTTAGCTGAGGAGTTTCGTGAGAGGAAAGGATCCATGAGGGCCATGGCATAACGAGCTACGAGCTTTTGGGGATTGAAGTACTTGTAGATGTGAGGGGAAGATGGAGCTGTGTGAGATGGGGTGCCGGGGCATTACCGTGAAGGATACTACTGTGTACTGACCAGACAATAAACTGGTAGATGATCATTACTTTCTATGGCCTGCGGACTTTATAGATGTTGGTTCATCATGCATGCACCTCTACAAATAAGAATTACAAGATGGTATGCTTGTTCTATTCTACATGATTGGTTGTGTGTAAGATTTATGATGGAGTAAAGATGATTGAAGTTTAGTAGCAGTTCCCAATAGATCATTTTCTACAACAATACGTATTTCTTTTGCAATCCATACAAATAATGTTCATGTAAATAAGTATGTATTTGAGGCAGTTGTAACTTGCACTCTGCATTTCAACGGGTTAGGGCTGTTACATTATTCCATTCAAATTATTTCCAGAGTGATTTTCTTGCAACAATCATAATTTTACGTCAGTTTACACCATTGGTTTTGTGTAAATTACATTTTGTGTTCTTTTCTAGGGGTGTCGGATGCACTATTGACGACACTAGAATGTTTGGATGGGAGAGACAGAGATAGTGGGTGGACGAAGAAGAGTCACTTATAAACTTAAAAAAAACTACTTTTTTTTTCTGAAAAGCTTGACGTACGCATGCAGACTATGCTTGCAAAATTAGTGCGGAAGCACCAAAATATTTACACAATCGCATTAGCATGGGCAGGTAAATCAGAAGGTAATGTATGCATGGGGAATACTTATATCCCGTTGCAACGCACGGGCATTGACCTATAACATAATAAATATGACTAATACCTCATCCTCGGGTCCACATCCTCCATCTCAATATAACATCAAACACATGCTTTCGCTTGTCGTCTTTGCCGTCCTCGTCGCCGGTGGTCACGGTACCAGTTGTCACTAACCAAGGTTGGCCAGGTCCAATAGCTGGATTGTTGAGTCGCCTTCGTGTCCGGCGAAGATCAAGAACGTTGAACAAAGTTTTTTTTAATCATCCAGCTAATATAATACTCCCTCCGTTCCTTAATGTAAGGTGTATTAGTTTTTCAAAAAGTCAACCATTGTCTATGTTTGACCAACTTTATAGCAAAATCTATAAATATTTACAATATTGAATATTTAAAATATAGAAATATGTTTCATGGTGAATCTAGTGATAATGATTTGGTATTCTAGACATTGATATTTTTGTCTAAAAACTTGGTCAAAGTTAGAGAAGTTTGACTTTTTGAAAAAATAATACACCTTATATTTAGGAACGGAGGGAGTAGGAAAAAGCACTTCACATAATATATGTCTGTGTCATCATGTAAATTGAGTAGTTTGTGTCAGATAGACCATGAAACCTTAGTTGGACTCCTCATGCATTTTGACGGGAGTCACTAGGCCGAGTGAGACTGGTCGTACGTGAAGACGCGACAGAGAAAAAGATTCCTTCCATATGCCTAGTTTAATAAATTGAACTAAAACAATGCATCAGATGGGCATATTTCAAAAATTCACCAAGTTTTATTAATAGGTATAGATTAAAGCAATTTAGCTACAATACCTCCCATTTTTTTAAATGTTTTAAAAAATGTTTGCCTTTTCAAGTTTAAAGTTCAAAACTTATTTGTGTTTTTAAAGTGTTTGCAAATTCGAAAATAATCACAACAGTACCTCCTAGTTTTAAAAAATTGTTTGTGTTTTAAAAAATACTTACGCTTCAAAAATACTAAAAAGAGAAATATTGTTCTTTTAAAAAAAATCGAGTTTCTGTTTTTATTAACAACTTTGCAAAATTTTCGCGTTCGAAAATATATTTACTTAAAAAAAACTTTTCCTCTCAGTATCTCGTGCGACTGCTAACCAAATTTAAAATTTCGCGCTGCTAATTAAACATCAAGGCTTGCTTAGTCTAGTGGCTAGCACTCTGGGCCCTCTAGCTTGAGCGGCTCCGTAAACGAAAAAAAACTGGAGAAACAATCCTTCCTTTAATATTAGGTAAAGACAAAGATAAAGATAGAGAGGTAAAGATGTACCCCTACACGGTGGAACCGCGTCTTTGTTATCACCTACCAAAGTACTCTCAAAATTAAATCAGTTTTTGGAGGACTTTGGTACTTATACCACCGACGTTCTACAATCCTTTCATTCCATTATGACGAACGCAGCGTCCACTAATAGGTGTGAGGTAATTTGGAGAGAAAGAGCATGCAGCCATCATAGACATGAAATCCTTGGAAACAGAACAGGAATAGAAGGCATTGGAAAGAAAGCTAGTGCTTGGAGAGTCCTTCTACTTTCTTCCCTGCAAAGTTATATGCCTAGCGGAACCTCTTCAATCCTAGCTAGCTCGATTCCCGACCCATGCATTCTCGGACTTACTCTACGGCCGCGATTGCAAATGTCTAGGCAATCCATTTTGACTGGGTAGGCATAAGCGCGAGGGAAGAAGGACACCGCATATGCAATGACCAGTCCTGGCTAAGGAGACTATAGTGCAAGCCCACACCCAGCTTGGCATCCATGCATTATAACGGGCGTTGATTTTCTTAAGACTTGTGCTCATTTTGTTTGTAGAATAACCCCTCTACCTATGTCATTTGTCATTAATCAATCCTTCACTTTGTATCCGAACAGAATACGCACAAAACGGGAAAAAAAATCTCAGAGCATGAAACGTTTTTATTTTCGTTCCAAATAAAAATGGGTAGCACATGATTCCTTTGTGTTCTACTACATGAACCATTTTCTTTTCTAGAGGTAGATCTATTACATGAACAATTCTTATTCCAAAACATCATAAACAAAATACATTAACGTCAAATACACACAACTACTTTATTAGAAACAAAGGCATAAGCTTTGCCTCATCGATTAATTAAGAAGATAATCTAGGTTCTGTTACAAAAGACACCTTTGCAATAAAAAGGTTACTCTCTCGGTATCATTTTCCGTAATTTTTTGGCCCCTGTGGTGACCCAAAGCTTGGCCTCATTTCTTATTAGGCTAAGCAAAATATGCGGAGGGGGTGCTCTTGTGACAGAAGACACGAGTGTTTTGTCCGTTCCAAATCGTCCGACACACAAGCATTGTGAGAGATGCCACGGTTTTTCTATTTGGGATGTTCTTGCCGGAGAGGTTGATCCACCAATCATTGGCAGAGTGCTCCAAGTGCCACAAGGAGGCATTGATGAAGCCACTCCTTAACTAAGTATCAAATCCGAATAGTGAATTGCCATTTGTAGAAGAGGCGCACCTCAGATTCATGCCCCCTTTTGCAAAGACGACAAATAGTGCAATTTTTTCATACACATTTGGCCAAGCGATCAACGGTCCAAACCCTATCTTCAATAGCCAACCAAGGGAGGAACTTGACCTTGGGAGTCTTTCAAACCGTATGTTCCATAGGAGATAGGATGGTCCATAAAAATTGTGCCTTGTAGGCAGAAGCCGTCGTGTAGTGGCCATTATTCGTATGATTCACAACAATACCATCCTCTGTGAGGTCATCGAGGTGGAAATCATGTTTAAGGGTCCAGAGGTCAACAAATTCAAGGATGTGAGTCTATGAGATATCAGAGGGGGGATTTGATTTAGAAGATCCAAGCATTCTCCTTAGGAGCCTCACACACCTTCCAAGTTTTCTTCGTGGACACGGCGTGGTTGATTACTCTCGTTTGTATTGCGCTCATTAACCCAAGGCGAGTCCCAAAAAGGGATCTTTGCACCGTCATCAACAGTGATGGTGGTGGGGGCGTTAAAAAAACTGGGTCCTCTTCATCACAAGGATTTCCCATGCCAACCCTAACATTGTTGGTTATTTCCATTCATACCAAGGTGTTCTTAATCTAAGTGCTCGAGCGGACTTTCTGGTATTGAGGTCACCAAGGTCCCCATGCTCGAAATGTCGGCAGATGGTGTCCCAATTAACTTCACATTTCTCATCGAGTGTCCTGTTCGAACCGGACCAAAGGAAGGCACACTCAACCTTGTTTGCATATTGCACTCGTGGGGTGAGGGGGTGGTAAAAATACACCGTTTGGGAGGTGAGTACCAAACTGGAAAGGACGGTGCGTCCAATGATAGTTATGTTGTTCCCTCCCATGGTAAGCTTTGTCGCAATCTTGTCTTCTAGGAATTGGAATAAACTCTTTTGAGGTGCCACACGGAAAGAGGGAGACTCAAAACCTCAATGGGAGGAAGCCCTTGTAGCCGACAAACTTTCAAGGATAGGATCCAAGTTGATATGGTTGCACTGGATTGGGACAACCGAGCTCTTATGGATGTTCAAAAGTAGGTCCGTGACATCGCCAAAACATTGAAGGATGCCAAAGAGGTTCTCAATGCATGTCTTGATTGGTGCTAGAAACACCGAAAAGGATGCCAAAGAGGTTCCCTATACATGTCTTGATCTTCGTCTTGAGTAAATGCCCTTGTATAGGGATCTTGGTCGATGGCCATCATTCTCCATCTTGATATTATTTACTAGATCACTTTGTTCCATAAAAGTTGAAAAGTCGGGCCTTTTTCACAAAACTTTAAGCATTGAAGTTTATCCACTAAATAAAGAGCTAAAGAGCAAAGTTTTACCTCTCACCTACCGAAGTACCAAAATAAAAGCAACTTTTGGAGGACTTTAGTATTTATACCATTCCTATCATGCCTCTCTTCAACCCTTTTAATACAATATCACCCAATGCAGTGTCCACCAACAGATGTGAAGTAATTTGGAGAAGAAAGAGCATGCGTCGGGCGTAGACATGAAATCCTTGGAAAGGAAGATGATGGGAATAGATGGCATCGGAAAGGAAGCTAGCGCGGCCTTCATCTTCGCCTCTTTGGACTTCAGATACGCTTTAGGAACCTCTGCTATTCTACCTAGCTTGTCTTCCAACCTTTAAAGTCATGTACTCAGTCAACAACCGTGATTGCAGCTCTCTTGTCAATCTTGTTAGACTGGGTAAGCATGAAGCAAGCGTAGTTAAAAAAAGCATGAAGCAAGCGTAGTATAGGCAACAGCCTGTCGTCCTGGCTAAGAACATGGCAGGACAAGATAAGAATGCGGGCCTCTGTTGTTTAAATGTAATCATATATACAAGTTTGTTCTCACTAAAATGTACTAAACCTTTATCATCTCGATCATGATTTTATAGGGGAAAATACAATTATAAATCAACCAACATAATCGGGAAAAATATAATCATAGTGGACTATACGTTATCATTTAGCATCAAATGTATTACGACAAGAGCCCAAAAAAAGTGTTTTTTTGTGGGGTGAAAATATGTTTTATCCTTCTGCAGTAGTGTTACAGTCAGCTAATACAATACTAGAAATCCCCTGTGGAACATGGCGCAACCACAAGGCGGTGCTACCTCCAGAACGACCAATATTAGCTAGACTATCGCAACTCTATTTTGACGCCGATCTACTTTCTGCGGAATAAAACCTCTCGGTTCAAAAAGAAAAGTGTTACGACAATTCTGTGAATGGACTGTTTAAGCATATTCTGATGTCTGGTTTTATCTATTCTTGGATAACCGGCTTGAAAGGAGTTGAAAAGCCGCGTACGGTCTAATGAATAAACTAGAATAATTTTATAGCATCAAGTGTAGTGCTCTATTTTATGGTGCAATTATTTCATTAATTAAGCATAGCTGCATGTATTCACGCTTTATAAGACAATATGTAGTAAACTTGCTCGCAAAAAAAAACTTGAGATTTGAAAAGACTGCCCTTTTTCACAAAATTGTAAGCATCGGACATTATCCACTAAAGTACTCAGAATTAAAGCAAGTTTTGGAGCCTCTCCTCTATCCTCTTACTACACTATCACCCCCACGTAGTGTCCACTAATAGGTGTGACATAATTTGGAGGGGAAAGAACATGCATCGGGCATAGATTTGTAATCCTTGAAAAAAAATGGAAATAGAGGCATTGGAAAGAAAGCCACTACCAGATTCATCTTCTAACGATCTGATTTTTAATGACAAAAAAACTCTTCTCCTTTGCAGGTTATTTTCCGTTGTACGTAATCGCTTCGTACGTGGTCTATGCTTCACCGTCCAGGGTTCCAACCGCTGTTCAAGAGGGGTGTACGCAATTGGAGCGAGTGGCCATGGAGGTTTTTTCCCAACATGGGTGGCAGCATAACCTCTGTATCGGCCCATCACCCCCTTCGATTTAGGCACAACGACAGTCCTATTTAACTCTACTAGTGCCGATATGTCAGCGTTTTATTTTCTTTCAAACAATTTGTGTTTGGCTGTGTGCATCCTAACTATGTAGAGGCCGGGTGTTACTCATCATGATCTGTATCTTCTTGATACTACATTTTGAGTTAATAAAAACGCCCTTTATCGAAAAAGATTCATCTTCTAACCTTCTACAACGATATACGCCTATAGAAACCTCCCTAATTCTAGCAGATTTGATTCCAAGGCCCTAGCCTCTCAAGTCCTATATCAGTCACCGACCACGATTGCAAATCTCCATGTTCCAACCTTGGAATGGGTAAGCATAAGTGCGAGAGTCTGAAATCCGGATGAAACAAGGGTGTCCTATAGGTGATAACTCGTCCTGGCGAGGGCAGCATATGGGGATGAGATAATGAATAAGGTCTATTATTACAAAAATGTAATCATATATACCCCCTTCCTTTTGATAGTAAGACGCCCTTGTACGTTTGGTTAAAATATGGTCATGAATTTAACTAATAAAATATGAATGATAAGCAACAAAAAGTATACGAATGGATACTTCTTTAGAAACGAATAAAGTAGTATACTTTTTGACATTAACTTATATTTTACTAGCCAAAATCATGGTCAAAGTTTGGCGTGAACTACGAGGGACTCTTTCAACCCATAAAAGAGGGAGTGCATATTTGTTCTCACAAAACGTATCATAACTTTACCATATGGATTATAATTATCTCTTATGTCAAAATTACTTTCTGAGGGCAAATATAGCCTTAAGTCAACACTTGGCACCAAATGTATTGAGATCACTCCGTAATGGATTGTTTAAATCCATTCTGGCATCTGGTTTCATCAACTCTTGGATAACTGCCATGAAAGGAGTTCAAAAACCATGTAAGACCTATAAGAAAGAAAACTAGCTAGAAAATAATTTATCCACGTGGCAAGTGTAGTGTTCTATTTTTGGTGTAATTATTTTGTTAGTCTTCTTAGGGAATTCGTTAGACAAACATGTGTACTCTCATGGTGTCATACACAATATTTTATTTTCCACAGCGGTGCCTTGTTAAGAGAGTTCATTGTGGAATAGTTCAACACCTGTGATCTGACATAGATATTCATATACACTCATGCTTTGGTCATTCTGAGATTGATCTCCACCCGCTTGCAAAGAGATGTCTAATTTCACTCACTACTTCAGTGGAGTTTCAACAGTTCAAAAAGTGTATATGGAAATCCACCTCAGAATTAGCGGCGAAGCCAACAATGTTGTTTCTTTTTTCTTCACAGAACCAGTGCAAGGAATTCAGACACTAGTACTAGGGTGAGTGGAGAATATGAGAAAAGAGTACACTGTTACTGTTGGGCCTTCCTGGAATTTGTATTGCGACATATAATTATACGTGATAAATTCTCCTGATAAAAAGAACTATAATAACTCAAAAATTGTATCGAGCCAATATAACCACAACGAGTACAAAGGCTAAAATTGCAACAATAATTAACTCTCCATTGCTCGTTTCAGCCAGTCAGGTGAAGCCATGTTGCTTTTAAATGTGCCTTCCTAGAATGAGTGTTCCCGATGTAATTGCCTCTCCTTTCTCGCTAATCATGGGCCATATAGGTGGCTCCCTTTAGTTTTTTCCTGTCAAGATTGCATTTCCGCGGAACTTTTGTGGTGCATGGTATTGCTCAATCTTCTAGAATGGTCAATCGTGCCGACTCATCGTGTTATTGACTCACATCTTCTTTTGCATAGTTCAAACCCTACTAAAGTGATATTTACCTCGGGGGTTTGGATATCCATGGATACTCCTTCATAGGTAGGATAGGAACCCATGAAAAGTTTTGTGGGTGGGTAATGGGAATCATCATGGGTATCGGGTATGTGATATGTCCATTTTGCATCATGCTTTCCTACTGTTATTTATATTGTTTTTATGTATAATAATTCTTTGTGGAGTAATTCTAATGCCTTTTCTCTCATAATATGCAAGGTACACACAAAGAGGGAGAGTACGGCAGCTGGAATTCTGGACCTGAAAAAGCTACGTCAGGCTACCTATTCTGCACAACTCCAAATGAGCTGAAACTTCACGGAGATTTTTATGAAATATATAAGAAATATTGGAGCCAATAAGCACCAGAGGGGGCCCACCAGGTGGGCACAACCCACCTGCGCGCGCCAGGAGCCCAGACGCGCCCTGGTGGGCTGTGCCCTCCTCGGCCCACCTCCGGTGCCCCTCTACTGGTATATAAGTCATTTTGAAATAGAAAAAAAATAAGGAGAGGACTTTCAGGACGAAGCACCGCCGTCTCACGGCGGAACTTGGGCAAGAGCACTTTTGCCCTCCGGCGGAGCGATTCTGCCGGGGGAAGTTCCCTCCCAGAGGGGGAAATCATCGTCATCATCATCACCAATAACTCTCCCATCTTAGGGAGGGCAATCTCCATCACCATCTCCTCTCAAAGCCTAGTTCATCTCTTATGTTAAATCTTTGTACCGGAATAATAGATTGGTGCTTGTGGGTGACCAGTAGTGTTGATTACATCTTGTAGTTGATTACTATATTATTTAGTTGGTGGAAGATTATATATTTGGATCCACTATGCTATTTACTACCCCTATGATCTTGAGCATGATTATCATTTGTGAGTAGTTACTTTTGTTCTTGAGGTCACAGGAGAAATCTTGTTGCAAGTAATCATGTGAACTTGATATGTGTTCGATATTTTGATGGTATGTATGTTGTGATTCCCTTAGTGGTGTCATGTGAACGTCGACTACATGACACTTCACCATATTTGGGCCTAAGGGAATGCATTATGGAGTAGTTATTAGATGATGGGCTGCGAGAGTGACAGAAGCTTAAACCCTAGTTTATGCGCTATTCCGTAAGGGACTAATTTGGATCCAAATGTTTAATGCTATGGTTAGAATTTATTCTTAATACTTCTCTCGTAGTTGTGGATGCTTGCGAGGGGGTTAATCATAAGTAGGAGGTTTGTTCAAGTAAGAACAACGCCTAAGCACCGGTCTACCCACATATCAAATTATCAAAGTAGCAAATACAAATCAAACTAACATGATGAAAGTGACTAGATGAAATTCCCGTGTACCCTCAAGAACGCTTTGCTTATCATAAGAGACAGTTTTGGCATGTCCTTTGCCTCAAAAGGATTGGGCTATCTTGCTGCACTTTTTTTACCGTTACCATTACTTGCTCGTTACAAATTATCTTGCTACCAAACTACTCGTTACTTATAATTTCAGTGCTTGCAGAGAATACCTTGCTGAAAACCACTTGTCATTTCCTTCCGCTCCTCATTGGGTTCGACACTCTTACTTATCAGAAGGACTACGATTGATCCCATATACTTGTGGGTCATCAAGGCTCTTTTCTGGCACCGTTGCCGAGGAGTGAAGCGCTCTTGGTAAGTGGAAATCGGTAAGGAAAAATTATTACTACGTGCTGAAATTTATTGTCACTTGTTACTATGGAAAACAATCCTTTGAGGGGTTTGTTCGGGGTATCTTCACCTCGACCGGAACCAAAATTAATTATCCCTCAACCTATTGCACCTACTGAAAATATTGGTTATGAAATTCCTTCGGGTATGATAGAACAACTGCTAGCTAATCCTTATGCAGGAGATGGAACCGAACATCCTGATATGCACTTGATATACATGGATGAAATTTGTGGATTATTTAAGCTTGCAGGTTTGCCTAGAAATGAAGCTAAGAAGAAGGTTTTCCCTTTACCTTTGAAGGGAAAATCATTGGCATGGTATAGGCTATGCGATGATGTTGGATCTTGGAATTGGAATCGATTGGAATTGGAGTTTCACCAAAAAAATTATCCTATGCATCTAGTTCATTGTGATCGGAATTACATATATAATTTTTGTCCTTGTGAAGGAGAAAGTATCGCTCTAGCTTTGGGGAGGCTTAAGTCAATGTTATATTCATGCCCCAATCATGAGCTCTCAAGAGAAATTATCATTCAGAATTTTTATGCTCGGCTTTCTCATGATGGTCAATCCATGCTCGATACTTCTTGTACTGGTTCCTTTATGAAGAAGACTATTGAATTGAGGTGGGATCTTTTAGAAAGAATTAAACGCAACTCTGAAGATTGGGAACTCGACGAAGGTAAAGAGTTAGGTATTAAGCTTAAGTATGATTGTGTTAAATCTTTTATGAATACCGATGCTTTTCAAAATTTTAGCACTAAATATGGACTTGACTCTGAGATAGTAGCCTCCTTTTGTGAATCATTTGCTACTCATGTTGATCTCCCTAAGGAAAAGTGGTTTAAATATCACCCACCTATTAAAGAGAAACTATAGAACCGCTAATAGCTAAAGATGAAATTATTATCTATAATGTTTTTTTGAATATATACTGCAAGGCAACAGCCTCACAGCCCGTTATTAAAACTCAAGCAAAACAAGTTATAAAATACATTGGAGGGTGGGGTAGAGAAGAAAGAATACTTACAAAGGCCTAAGGGAGGGAAGCTATCCAAGATAGGAGGCTATCTCTATATTTACACTTAATCCTATGAGCCAACAAAGAGATATCATGTACAAAGTTTCTTCCCCAAGCTCTGAAGCTAGGAGTCTTATTTCTAAAGATCTTTCCATTTCTCTGAGTCCAAATATTCCAAGTGGCAGAGAAAACCACTTCAGAAAAGAATGGGAAGCCAAAGTCCTTCCGGGCAGAAGATGCCATCATGTATGTGGTCTGATTAGGATGGGAGATCCAAGAGATACCAAGATAGTTCCAAACACGCTGGCTGAAATTGCAAGTGAAGAAAAGATACACACGATCCTCATGACTGGCCATATGACACAGAACACAAGTGTCATCTTGCACATTCCAATTCCTGCGATGCATCATATCTCTGGTATTCAACCGATCCATTAGAAGGAGCCGTCCAAAGACTTTGATCTTGAGGGTGCATGAGCATTTCCAAATCCACTTAAGAATGGGGTCAACCACCAAATGATGAAAGTTAAGCTCATAAAAAAGCCTTGATTGAAAATCTCCAGGCTTTGAAGGCCATTTCCAGATATCCTTACCCTCAGGGTCCAGATTTATGGGTGTTAAAAGAGATTGGAGCTGCAGCAATTCATTATATGCTTCCACAGACAAGGGCAGGTGCAAATTATCAGTCTCAGTTGCCATGTTAAAAAAATCTCTAACCGTGATCAAGTCGTCAATGACAAAAGAGTGAAGATGAGGGAATCTTTCTTTCAATGAGACAGATCTGCTATCTATTTTCCTATGATCTAACCAGAATGCCACTGTGTCACCTGCATGCACCTGACGGATAGCAACTTTACAAAATTTATCATATAGGCAAAGGACATCACGCCACCAAAAAGATCCACAACTCTGGGTTGCTTGTGGGGCCAAGGATCCATAATATGTGTCCCAAATTAGGGTAACTCAGGGTACGTCCAATTTGTTGAAGAACTTGAATAGGTGCTTCATTAACAAAGCTTCATTTTGAAAACCCAGAGGAGTAACCCTGAGACCACCATACTTCTTGGGCCTGCAAACTAAATCCCAGGCGGCCAAGGACTGTCGTGGGGTGTCAGAATTACCTCGCCAAAGACACTCTCTCATGATCCGCTCAATCTGCTTGAGAATGCCTTGGGGCAAAGACAAGGAGCACAAAAATATATTGGCATGGAAGCAAGGACAGATTGCAGGAGCTGGAGTCTACTACCTTGGTTTAACAAACATGAGGATGCCGATAAACGCCTCTCGATGCGGTCCATGTGGGGCAAAAGATCATAGATGGTTGGTTGTGAAGTACCCATCGTGAGCCCAAGGTAGGTGAATGGCATGGAGCCAACTTCACATCCAAGCAAGCCAGCAATCCTTAAGCCCTCCTCATCAGACATATTCATAGGTATCAAAGAAGATTTGCTGAAGTTTACCTTCAATCTCATGGACAATGCAAACTTGTCCAGCATCTCTTTAAAAGCCAAGATCTGGTCGTCCACAGCAGGCAGGACGATGAGTGTGTCGTCAGCGTTTTGCACGATCGGGTAATCATTGGAACTCGCTGGGATGGGCATTATTAGGATGTTTCTAGAGCACATCTCATTCACCACTGATTGAAGAAGGTCAACCACAATTACAAAGAGCAGAGGAGACATCAGATCACCTTATCGAACTCCAGTACGACACATAAAATGCTGACCAGGCACTCCATTAAGTAAAACTGAAGAAGATCTAGAGGATAACAACCCATTAACCCAGCCAGTCCAACGATCATCAAAACCCTTACATTGCAACATTCCAAGGATAGTTTCGTGTTCAATTGTATCGAAAGCCTTGGTGAGATCAAGCTTGAGAAAGATGATGGGCCGCTTGGAAGCTTTACACTGATGTAAGTATCTGAAGCACCATGCAAGGCAATCTTGGATTGAACGGCAACGAAGGAAACCGTACTGGTTCTTGTGTATGCATTGGAGGATCACTTTTTGCAGACGATTGGCTAAAAGCTTCATTAAAAATTTCAAACATGTGTTGGTCAAAGATATTGGCCAAAAATCACCAACCACCTCAGGGCTAAGCTTCTTTGGAATGAGGGTAATTAGGGAGGAGTTAAGGCACTCCAGATCACAGTTACCATCATAAAAATCCTTGACTAGTTGCATGAAATCAGATTTCAAAATGGGCCATGATTTGTTTAAAAAGAGTCCAGTGAAGCCATCCGTACCAGGAGCACGATCGGTGGGCATATGCTTGATTACCTCATCTACCTGAGCTTCAGTGAAAGGCATAGACAAATCTTCCAAACCATCAACTTTGGGGATAAGAGAGTCCAAGTCAAAGCCCATTTGAATGCCCTTAGCACGACCCATCCGCTGTTTAAAATCAGCCCAGAACATTCCCGCCAATTGTTGATGATTAGAGATCACATCACCAGCAACATTTCTTATCGAAGAAATTGTGTTCTTCCTATACCTCTCAGTTGCCATGGCGTGGAAAAATTTGGTATTCTCTTCACCAATTTTCTGATCGTGCAACGTTGCTTCCAATAAATGAATTGCAGGCGAAGAATTTCCTCCAGATGAAGCTTAACAATTCTCCTGAAATTTAACTCAGGCGAGCTCAAGGGTCTAAGTTCCTCCAGCTCATCAAGATATAAAACCACCTTGTTACAATCTGCAATGAGAGCCTTAACCTTGGACAAATTTAAATGCCACTTTTTGAGAGCATAGCATAACGCTTTAAACTTGGCTGAGATCGTGGAGGCAATATTAGATTTCCTAATGGCCTGTTCCAAACCTCAAAAACACAGTCGATAAATCCACGAAGATTAACCCAATAATTTTCGAAGCGAAGCACCTTTGCCTTGGGTATGCAGGTAGCAATAGTTACAACACATGGCACATAATCTGAGGTGGTACGTGCAAGAGGCATGACTAAGGTATTGGGGTGGTCGGTGGTCCAAGCAACCGAAGTAAAAAACCAATCAATTTGTTCGAGCAACGGGTTGGTTTCATATTAGACCAAGTGTACAAACGACCCTTGATTGGTAACTCAATAAGACCAAGATGACCAATAATTTCATTAAACAGAAACATGTCCTTAACATTGCCACCAAGAAGATTACGGTTGTCGAGCGACCTCAAAAAGTTAAAATCGCCAAGAAGCAGCCATTTATCATCATAGTTAATGTTAAGGTCCAGACTTTAGACGTGTGCTTGGAACAGAATTCCACAATAACACCATAAGATTTTGCCTCAATAAGCCGTTCATCAAAGAAGGAAGAATTCCAAATAACCACTATACCAGCAGAAGCACCCACAGACGGCACATAAGCAAAATTATCAAAACGGCGAGGGCAAAACTTTCTAAGAAAACGTTATCAATGTGCATGCATTTAGTTTCCTGAAGACAAATAACAGAGCACCCGCTTTCATCGATTTTTTGTTTAACAACAAGCTGTCGTGCTTCAGAATTAAGACCCCGCACGTTCCAACAAAGCACTTTCCAATCCCTAAAATTGTTCTGATTCATTACAAACCAAAAGAACAAGAAAAAAAAGTAGATCATGTAGTGATGTACACCCACCAGAGACAGTAAACGGAGCAACATGGTTCAACATAGCAGAGCATAAATAAAGATAAATGGCGATTTGAAAGGTACGCCATGGACCAGAAAGCTGGAAATGATCACTGATCATTAGAACTCCCGCTGCTGCTTGAAAGTGCCGGATCAGCTGCAAGCTTCTCCGAGGCGCAAGCGAGCTCCAATATGCAGTAGATCACCAATAGAGATGAGTGGTGGAATCGCTGGGTCGTCAGGGGCCTGTGCAGAAGATTTGGTCTTGCGCTTCTTTGTGGCATGCGGCAGTTTGGCCGAATTGGGAGCCTTATGCCGCAACTTATGATATCCATCCTTCAGAGCATTGAGGCGAGCACTACGACGGACTTCAAAGTTAACCAGAGGTGTCTTCACCTTGCGCGCCCATTTCCTAGTCACCTTGGGAGCAGCCGTAAACTAAAAATATTTAGTTATCCATTCAGATATCTCATCAAAGCACAGGGCTCTGGCAACAGGCCGTTTCACAGGGGAGAAATGGCGAAATGAGGTGGTGCAAACATCAGACACCGGCTTCAGAGAAAATTTCAGATCAGGCTCCATAAAACTGATCTCCCAGGATCGCTTGGAGAGTAAGATTGGTCCCATTGCTGGCATAAAAGACAGACTTTGGTATCTCAGAAATCCACATGAATGGCATCATTCTCTCAAAGCTGCGCTGCCACTGCATAACAGGAGGAAGAACAGGGCCCACTACAAAAAGAAGACACATCCATGACATTTTGGGATGAACGAATTTTTTCTGTCATACATATGACACTTCTATGACGATAATTGTGACAAAACCCGGTATCATCATAGATGTGGCGGGCTCCTACTTCTATGACAAAAAATCATGACAGAAAATGGGCTTTTCCTCCTGGGCGGGCCGGAGACGTAGCTGCATGACATTCTTTGGGCCGTCCATGACGGAAAAAACTGTGGTAGAAGCGAGGGGGAGGAAAATTTCGGGGAGTTGCCGGTTACGGTGGGAGAGCAATGCGCGTTTCTCTCGTATAGGTACGCGCGTGTGTGCGAGGCGTTGGCTCTAACTAAAGCCGAGCGAGGCATTGGGCTCTAACTGAACCCGAGCGATTGCACTGCAGGCTTCGTGTTACTGAACCCGAGCGATTGATCGATGGCTGTTAACTGAACCCTATGGAGTGATTCCTTCGCTACTGCTGCTAACTGAAGCCGATCGATTGGATGAACAGTGAGCGGTGGCATTGCCTCTGGATGAACAGGAACCCGTGGTGTGGAGGGCTGGATGAACAGTAGATGGTGGTGTTGGGGAACGTAGTAATTTCAAAAAAATTATTACGCACACGCAAGATCATGGTGATGGTATAGCAACGAGAGGGGAGAGTGTTGTCTACATACCCTTGTAGACCGTAAGCGGAAGCGTTAGCACAACGCGGTTGATGTAGTCGTACGTCTTCACGGCTCGACCGATCAAGCACCGAAACTACGACACCTCCGAGTTCTAGCACACGTTCAGCTCGATGACGTCCCTTGAACTCCGATCCAGCCGAGTGTCGAGGGAGAGTTCCACAAGACGACGGCGTGGTGGCGATCTTGATGTTCTACGTCGCAGGCTTCGCCTAAGCACCGCTACGATATTATCGAGGTGGAGTATGGTGCGAGGGCACCGCTGCACGCTAAGAGATCAAGGGATCAATTGTTGTGTCTTTGGTGCTAGCCCCGCCCTCTATTTATATGTTGAGCCCCGGTCGAAACTTGGAGCAAAAGCCTCCTCAAAGTCGGTTTTGCCCGAAAGGCAAGAGTCCCACTGACTCGGGACCAAACGCCACAATCCTTGGCGTCGCCCAGACGCCATGGGCCTCGGCGTCGCCCAAGGCCGACGCCAGGTCTTCGGCGTTTGGCCCCGCCTCCGCATAAAACTCCTTTTGCACCGACCTAAAGCCTCATGGGCTTGACCCCTTGGCCTAACCATATCATCCAATATATGAATCTTTATGTCTTGACCATTTCGAGACTCCTCGTCATGTCCCCGATCTCATCCGGGACTCCGAACTCCTTCGGTACATCAAAACATGTAAACTCATAATATAACTGTCATCGAAATCTTAAGCGTGCGGACCCTACGTGTTCGAGAACAATGTAGACATGACTTAGAACTATTCTCGGTCAATAACCAATAGCGGAACCTGGATGCTCATATTGGCTCCTACATATTCTACGAAGATCTTTATCGGTCAAACCGCATAACAACATACGTTGTTCCCTTTGTCATCGGTATGTTACTTGCCCGAGATTTGATCGTCGGTATCCAATACCTAGTTCAATCTCGTTATTGGCAAGTCTCTTTGCTCGTTACGTAATGCATCATTCCGTAACTAACTCATTAGCTACATTGCTTGCAAGGCTTGTAGTGATGTGCATTACCGAGAGGGCCCAGAGATACCTCTACGACAATCGGAGTGACAAAACCTAATCTCGAAATATGCCAACTCAACATGTACCTTTGGAGACACTTGTAGTACTCCTTTATAATCACCCAGTTACGTTGTGACGTTTGGTAGTACCCAAAGTGTTCCTCCGGTAAACGGGAGTTGCATAATTCTCATAGTTACAGGAACATGTATAAGTCATGAAGAAAGCAATAGCGAATCATCGAACGATCAAG
This sequence comes from Aegilops speltoides, assembly GCA_021437245.1. NCBI lineage: Eukaryota > Viridiplantae > Streptophyta > Magnoliopsida > Poales > Poaceae > Aegilops > Aegilops speltoides. Next base: position 179,492,089 of record CM038147.1, read on the forward strand.
TGCTAAGCTAACGGATGGGTCATGTCAATCACATCATTCTCCTAATGATGTGATCCCGTTAATCAAATGACAACTCTTTTGTCCATGGCTAGGAAACATAACCATCTCTGATAAACGAGCTAGTCAAGTAGAGGCATACTAGTGACACTATGTTGTCTATGTATTCACACATGTATTATGTTTCCGGTTAATACAATTCTAGCATGAATAATAAACATTTATCATGAAATAAGGAAATAAATAATAACTTTATTATTGCCTCTAGGGCATATTTCCTTCAGTCTCCCACTTGCACTAGAGTCAATAATCTTGTTCACATCGCCATGTGATTTAACACCAATATTCATATCTGTATATGATTAACACCCATAGTTCACATCATCATGTGACCAACATCCAAAGGGTTTACTAGAATTAATAATCTAGTTCACATCGCAATGTTATTAACACCCAAAGAGTACTAAGGTGTGTTCATGTTTTGCTCGTGAGAGAAGCTTAGTCAACGGGTCTGTCACATTCAAAGCCGTATGTATTTTGCAAATATTTTATGTCCACAATGCTATGCACGGAGCTACTCTAGCTAATTGCTCCCACTTTCAATATGTATCCAGGTTGAGACTTAGAGTCATTCGGATCGGTGTAAAAGTTTGCAATCGATGTAACTTTTACAACAAACTCTTTTATCATCTCCATAATCGAGAAACATCTCCTTAGTCCTTACTAAGGATATTCTTGACCAATGTCCAAAGGATCTACTCCTAGATCACTATTGTACCCCTTGCCAAATTCAGAGCAAGGTATACAATAGGTCCGGTCCATAGCATAGCATACTTTTATAGAACCTATGACTGATGCATAGGGAATGACTTTCATTCTCTTTCTATTTTCTGCTGTGGTCGGGATTTGAGTCTTCCTCAATTTTATACCTTTGCAACACAGGCAAGAACTCTTTCTTTGACTGTTCCATCTTGAACTATTTCAAAATCTTGCCAAGGTATGTACTCATTGAAAATCATATCAAGCGTCTTGATCTATCTCAATAGATCTTGATGCTCAATATGTAAGTAGCTTTTCTCGAGGTCTTTTTTAAAGAACTCCTTTAAAACACTTCTTTATGCCTTGCGAATAATTCTACATTATTTCGATCAACAATATGTCATTCACATATACTTATCGTAAATGTCTTTGTAGTGCTCCCACTCACTTTCTTGTAAATACAGCCTTTTCAAAAGTCTGTATAAAACCATATGCTTTGAACAACTCATCAAAGCGTATATTCCAACTCTAAGATGCTTGCACCAGTCCATTGATGGATAGCTGGAGCTTGCACACTTTGTTAGCATCTTTAGGATTGACAAAAACTTTCTGGTTGCATCATATACAACTCTTCTTTAATAAATCCATTAAGGAATGCAGTTTTGACATCCATTTGCCAGATTTCATAAAATCTAGTAATTGCTAACATGATTCAGACAGACTTAAGCTTCGATACGAGTGAGAAAATCTCAACGTATTCAACACCTTGAACTTGTTGAAAACCTTTCGCAACAAGTCGAGCTTGGTAGATAGTAATACTACTATCAGTGTCCGTCTTCCTCTTGAAGATCCATTTATTTAACATGGCTTGCTGATCATCGAGCAAGTCAATCAAAGTCCATACTTTGTTCTCATACATGGATCATATCTCAGATTTTATGGCCTCGAGCCATTTCGCGAAATCTGGGCTCATCATCGCTTCCTCATAGTTCGTAGGTTCAGATGGTCTAGTAACATGACTTCCGAACATGATTACTACACCACTGTGCGGATCTTACTCGAAGACCTCGAGGTTCAGTAGTAACTTGATCTAAAGTTTCATGATCAATATCATTAGCTTCCTCACTAATTGGTGTATTTGTCACAGAACTGATTTACGTGATGAACTACTTTCCAATAAGGAACAGTACAGCTTACCTCATCAAGTTCTACTTTCCTCCCACTCACTTCTTTCGAGAGAAACTCCTTCTCTAGAAAGGATCCATTTTTAGCAACGAATATCTTGCCTTCAGATCTGTGATAGAAGGTGTACCCAACAATTTCCTTTGGGTATTCTATGAAGACGCACTTCTCCGATTTGGGTTCGAGCTTATCAGGATGAAACTTTTTCACATAAGCATCGAAGCCCCAAACTTTAAGAAACGACAACTTAGGTTTACTGCTAAACCATGGTGTCGTCTCAACGGATTCAGATGGTGCCCTTTTAACGTGAATGTAGCTGTCTCTAATGCATAACCCCAAAACAATATTGGTAAATCAGTAAGAGACATCATAGATCGCACGATATCCAATAAAGTGCGGTTACGACGTTCGGACACACCATAATGTTGTGGTGTTCCAGGTGGCGTGAGCTGTGAAACTATTCCACATTGTTTTAATTGAAGATCAAGCTCAGAACTCAAATATTCGCTCCGTGATCGATCGCGAAACTTTATTTTCTTGTTATGATGATTTTTCCACTTCACTCTGAAATTCTTTGAACCTTTCAACTATTTCGGACATGTTTCATCAAGTAGATATACCCATATCTGCTCAAATCATCTTGTGAAGGTCGAAAATAACGATACTTGCCACGAGCCTTCATACTCATTGGTCTCGCATACATCAAGATGTATTATTTCCAATAAGTCAAGAGCTCGCTCCATTGTTCAAGAACGGAGTTTTAGTCATCTTGCCCAAAAGGCACGGTTCGCAAGCATCAAATGATTCATAACCAAGTGATTCTGAAAATCCATCTTTATGGAGTTTCTTCATGCGCTTTATACCGATATGACCCAAACGGTAGTGCCACAAATAAGTTGCACTATCATTATTAACTTTGCATCTTTTGGATTCAATATTATGAATGTGTGTATCACACGATCGAGATCCAACAAACCATTTTCATTGGGTGTATGACCATAAAAGGTTTTATTCATGAAAACAGAACAACAATTATTATCTAACTTACATGAATAACCGTATTGCAATAAACATGATCAAATCATATTCATGCTCAACGCAAACACCAAATAACACTTATTTAGGTTTAACACTAATCCCGAAAGTATAGGGAGTGTGCGATGATGATCATATCAATCTTGGAACTATTTCCAACACACATCGTCACTTCACCCTTAACTAGTCTCTGCTTATTCTGCAACTCCGCTTGAGTTACTAATCTTAGCAACCTAACTAGTATCAAATAATCGAGGGGTTGCTATAAACACTAGTAACGTACACATCAATAACATGTATATCAAATATACTTATGTTCACTTTGCCATCCTTCTTATCCGCCAATCACTTGGGGTAGTACCTCTTCCAAAGACCATCTCTTTGCAAGTAGAAGCACTTAGTCTCGTGCTTAGGACCAGACTTGGGTTTCTTCACTTGAGCAGCAACTTGCTTGCCGTTCTTCTTGAAGTTCCCCTTCTTTTCCCTTTGCCTTTTTCTTGAAACTAGTGATCTTGTTAACCATCAACACTTGATGCTCTTTTCTTGATTTCTACCTTTGCCGATCTCAACATCGCGAAGAGCTCATGAATAACTTTTGTCATCCCTTGCATATTATAGTTCATCACAAAGTTCTAGTAACTTAGTGATGGTGACTAGAGAATTCTATCAATCACTATCTTATCTGGAAGATTAACTCCCACTTGATTCAAGCGATTGAAGTACCTGCACAATCGAGCACATGCTCACTAGTTGAGCGATTCTCCTCCATCTTTTAGCTATAGAACTTGTTGGAGACTTCATATCTCTCAACTCGGGTATTTGCTTGAAATATTAACTTCAACTCTGGAACATCTTATATGGTCCATGATGTTCAAAACGCCTTTGAAGTCCCGATTCTAAGCCGTTAAGCATGGTGCACTAAACTATCAAGTAGTCATCATATTGAGCTAGCTAAACGCTCATAACGCCTACATCTCGCTCCTGCAATAGGTCCGCACCTAGCGGTGCATCGTGGACATAATTCTTACGTGCAAAGAATGAGGATAAACCTCATGTCACGGATCTAATCCGCATCATTGCTACTAACATATTTCAACACAGTTTTCTCTAGGAACATATCAAAATAAACATATCAAAGCAACAACGCGAGCTATTGATCTACAACATAATTTGCAAAATACTACTAGGACTAAGTTCATGATAAATTGAAGTTAAATTAATCATATTACTTAAGAACTCCCACTTAGATAGACATCCCTCTAATCCACTAAGTGATCACGTGATCCAAATCAACTAAACCATGTCCGATCATCACGTGAGATGGAGTAGTTTCAATGGTGAACATCACTATGTTGATCATATCTACTATATGATTCACGCTCGACCTTTCGGTCTCCGTGTTCCGAGGCCATATCTGTATATGCTAGGCTCATCAAGTATAACCTGAGTATTCCGCGTGTGCAACTGTTTTGCACCCGTTGTATTTGAACGTAGAGCCTATCACACCCGATCATCACGTGGTGTCTCAGCACGAAGAACTTTCGCAACGGTGCATACTCAGGGATAACACTTCTTGATAATTAGTGAGAGATCATCTTAAAATGCTACCGTCAATCAAAGCAAGATAAGATGCATAAAGGATAAACATCACATGCAATCAATATAAGTGATATGATATGGCCATCATCATCTTGTGCTTGTGATCTCCATCTTTGAAGCACCGTCATGATCACCATCGTCACCGGCGCGACACCTTGATCTCCATCGTAGCATCGTTGTCGTTACGCCATCTATTGCTTCTCGACTATCGCTACCGCTTAGTGATAAAGTAAAGCAATTACAGTATGCTTGCATTTCATACAATAAAGCGACAACCATATGGCTCCGCCATTGCCAATAACCGGTTACAAAACATGATCATCTCATACAATAAAATATAGCATCACGTCTTGACCATATCACATCACAACATGCCCTGCAAAAACAAGTTAGACGTCCTCTACTTTGTTGTTGCAAATTTTACGTGGCTGCTACGGGCTTTAGCAAGATCCGTTCTTACCTCGCATCAAAACCACAACGATAGTTTGTCAAATAGACTCGCTTTAACCTTCACAAGGACGGGCGTAGCCACACTGTTCAACTAAAGTGAGAGAGCAGACACCCGCCAATCACCTTTAAGCACGAGTGCTCGTAACGATGAAACCAGTCTCGCGTAAGCGTCTGGCGTAATGTCGGTCCGGCGCTTCATCTCACAATACCGCTGAACCAAAGTATGACATGCTTTGGTAGGCAAGATGACTTATATCGCCCACAACTCACTTGTGTTCTACTCGTGCATATAACATCAACGCATAAAACCTAGGCTCGGATGCCATTTGTTGGGGAACGTAGTAATTTCAAAAAATTCCTACGCACACGCAAGATCATGGTGATGGTATAGCAACGAGAGGGAGAGGTTGTCTACATACCCTTGTAGACCGTGGCGGAAGCGTTAGCATAACGCGTTGATGTAGTCATCGTCTTCACGGCTCGACCGATCAAGCACCGAAACTCGACACCTCCGAGTTCTAGCACACGCTCAGCTCGATGATGTCCTCGAACTCCGATCCAGCCGAGTGTCGAGGGAGAGTTCCACAAGACGACGGCGTGGTGGACGATCTTGATGTTCTACGTCGCGAGGCTTCGCCTAAGCACCGCCACGATATTATCGAGGTGGAGTATGGTGGAGAGGGGCACCGCACACGGCTAAGAGATCCAAGGGATCAATTGTTGTGTCTTTGGTGCTAGCCCTGCCCCTCTATTTATATGTTGAGCCCCGGGGTCGAAACTTGGAGCAAAAGCCTCCTCAAAGTCGGTTTTGCCCGAAAGGCAAGAGTCCCACTCGGACTCCAGGACCAAACGCCACAATCCTTGGCGTCTGGCCTAGACGCCATGGGCCTCGGCGTCTGGCCCAAGGCCAGACGCCAGGGTCTTCGGCGTTTGCCCCCCTGGCCTCCGCAAAACTCCTTTTGCACCGACCTAAAGCCTCATGGGCTTGACCCCTTGGCCTAACCATATCATCCAATATATGAATCTTTATGTCTCGACCATTTCGAGACTCCTCGTCATGTCCCCGATCTCATCCGGGACTCCGAACTCCTTCGGTACATCAAAACATGTAAACTCATAATATAACTGTCATCGAAATCTTAAGCGTGCGGACCCTACGTGTTCGAGAACAATGTAGACATGACCTAGAACTATTCTCGGTCAATAACCAATAGCGGAACCTGGATGCTCATATTGGCTGCTACATATTCTACGAAGATCTTTATCGGTCAAACCGCATAACAACATACGTTGTTCCCTTTGTCATCGGTATGTTACTTGCCCGAGATTCGATCGTCGGTATCCAATACCTAGTTCAATCTCGCATCGGCATGTCTCTTTACTCGTTACGTAATGCATCATTCCGTAACTAACTCATTAGCTACATTGCTTGCAAGGCTTGTAGTGATGTGCATTACCGAGAGGGCCCGAGATACCTCTCGACAATCGGAGTGACAAAACCTAATCTCGAAATACGCCAACTCAACATGTACCTTTGGAGACACCTGTAGTACTCCTTTATAATCACCCGATTACGTTGTGACGTTTGGTAGTACCCAAAGTGTTCCTCCGGTAAATGGGAGTTGCATAATTCTCATAGTTACGAGGAACATGTATAAGTCATGAAGAAAGCAATAGCAGAATACTAAACGATCAAGTGCTAAGCTAACGGATGGGTCATGTCAATCACATCATTCTCCTAATGATGTGATCCCGTTAATCAAATGAAAACTCTTTGTCCATGGCTAGGAAACATAACCATCTCGATAAACGAGCTAGTCAAGTAGAGGCATACTAGTGACACTATGTTTGTCTATGTATTCACACATGTATTATGTTTCCGGTTAATACAATTCTAGCATGAATAATAAACATTTATCATGAAATAAGGAAATAAATAATAACTTTATTATTGCCTCTAGGGTATATTTCCTTCAGGTGGAGGGGTGGCCGTGGAGGGGTGGTTGAACAGGACCCCTTGGTGTGGAGGGCTGGATGAACAGTAGACGGTGGAGGGGTGGTTGAACAGTAGCCGGTGGAGTAGCGCGCGGTGGAGGCTGGATGAACAGGAGCCCGTGGAGGCCGGAGGAGGTCGACGGTAGCCCATGGAGGCTGGAGGAGGTCGACGGTGGAGATGAACAGTATCCCGTGGAGTCTTGTTTTGCGGTACGCCACACCCCTCCCCCCCGTTTCGACCGTAGCGCTCCAACACAAGTCCGTTTAAATCCGCTTTTGCGACGCCACACCCTCCCGATCACAGGACCCCCATTTCGACCGTGGCGCCCAACACAAGTCCGTTTCATCCGCTTTGCAAGATGCCACACCCTCCCGATCAACAGACCCCGTTTCGACCGTAGGAGGTCCGTTTAAATGCTTTTGCGATGCGCCACACCCTCCCGATCAACAGGACCCCGTTTGACCGTAGGAGGTCCGTTTAAATCCGTTGGCGATGCGCGGCACCCTCCCGATCAACAGACCCGTTTTGAACGTGGCCGGTCGAACACAAGGCCGTTTCCTCCGTTGTGCGGTACGCCAGGCCTCGTTTCCATCGCCTGTTCCGTCCAAGCCCTCCCGATGAACATGACCACGCATTCCGTTCCAAACCAGCCAGTTGGCTCCCCATGAACACGACGATGACGCTGTTTCTTTGTTCCGAGCCAGCCATGTACGTATGCACGAGTAGGCGTTCGAGACCCTGACCGTATGTACGTACGTGGCCGTATTTTCTTTCTTGCACCCTCGCCGTTGTACGTACGTCTACATGCTACGTGCGCGCCTCTACTAGGACACGTGCGCGCCTCTACTATGACACATGCGCGCCTCTACATCGATGAGTATATATGTACGTACAAGTTCGCGACCAGAATGACAACGCTACATACGCTTAGACCAGGTGGGTCCCGACTGTCAGGCAGTTCCTTGCCTGCGAAGATGTAGCTGGTGTTCCCTAAAAAAAAGATGTAGCTGGTGGGTCCCAGCAGTCAGGGGGGCGAATCATTTTTTTTGCCCGAACGCACTTCCTTGCGTGCGAAGATGTAGCTGGTGGGTCCCAGCAGTCAGGGGGGCTGTCGGTGTCAAAACCAGCAGATCTCGGGTAGGGGGTCCCGAACTGTGCGTCTAGGCGGATGGTAATAGGAGACAAGGGACACATTGTTTTTACCTGTGTTCGGCCCTCTCGATGGAGGTAAAACCCTACTCCCGCTTGATTGATATTGATGATATGGGTAGTACAAGAGTGGATCTACCACGAGATCAAGGAGGCTAAACCCTAGAAGCTAGCCTATGGTATGATTGTTGTAATGGTTGTTCGTCCCCACGGACTAAAACCCTCCGGTTTATATAGACACCGGAGAGGGCTAGGGTTACAGTCGGTTACAATGGTAGGAGATCTACACATCCGTATCACCAAGCTTGCCTTCCACGCCAAGGAAAGTCCCATCCGGACACGGGGCTAAGTCTTCAATCTTGTATCTTCATAGTCTTGGAGTCCGCCGACGATGATAGTCCGGCTATCCGGTCACCCCTAGTCCAGACTCCTCAAGAGCCCTGAACCAGGCTTCAATGATGATGAGTCTGGCGCGCATATTGTCCGGCATTGCAAGGCGGGTTCCTCCTCCGAATAATTCATAGAAGATTGCGAACACCAGGATAGTGTCCGGCTCTGCAAAATAAATTCCACATAGCACCGTAGAGAGAATAATATGCACACAAGTTCAATCTGCTGACGTATTTTGTGGCATGATGTCACGCCACTACCAAGCCTTTACTTGAATTTTATTATACCACCTCAGCGCGTTTAGCGAAGCGGTTTCCTTGGCACGTCTTGTCGAAGCAGAGATCGTGTTCCCCTTATTCCGGGATTCCCATCAATACGGACGTGGGTAACCCAACCACGCCATTGATTGTGGCACTTGGGAGACAGGCGAGTTTTACCAGGCCGGTGGGGACGCATAGTCTTCGTCCGCCCATATATAAGGGGATAAGGATCCACCCTTTTCACCTACGCCTTCTTCCTCCTTTGCCTATCCATCTCTGCGCACTCGAGCTCCAGCGCCCAAGTCCGCACATCTCGTCTCAACCTTCTCCAGCCATGTCCGGAGCGGGAGGCAAGTGGATGGCTTCCTCCGTTCTGGAGGGCACATCAAAAACTGCGCGCACCGGATACTGTCCAATGACATCACAAGACCGCCGCCCGACAAGGGGCAGCTCATCCCCACCCCCAGGCCCCATGAGAGGGTCGTATTCCTTCCCCACTTCCTCCGCGGACTGGGCTTTCCACTTCATCCCTTCGTCCGGGGGCTCATGTACTACTCTGGCATGGATTTCCACGATCTGGCGCCAAACTTCATCCTCAACATCTCGGAGTTTATCGTCATGTGCGAGGCCTTCCTCTTCATCCAGCCCCACTTCGGCTTGTGGCTAAAAACCTTCAATGTCAAGCCGAAGGTAGTGAACGGCGTCCAAGCGGAGTGCGGAGGCGCCATGGTGGGCAAAATGCCCAATGTCCTTTGGCTCGAGGGCGCCTTCGTGGAAACCATCAAAGGGTGGAAATCGGGGTGGTTCTATATCACCGAGCCGCGTGACCCTAAATGGGCAGCGGCCCCCGAGTTCAGATCTGGTACCCCCATGCAGCTCACCTCCTGGAAAGAGAAGGGCTTGCTATGGGGCAGTTCGAGGAGCCGACGGACTCGATCCTGCCTCTGCACTCGTGAACAAGAAGCTCAAGCTTGTCAACGTGATCCAGGTCATGCTTGTCCGCCGGATTCTCCCCTGCCAACAATAGGCCTTCAATCTGTGGGAGTTTGATCCGGCACAACACCGAACCCTTAGCTGGCTCTTCGACACAACGTACGAAACTGCCTGGAGGGTGCTGTTCAAGGGCGGAGAAGCCCCCGCATCCGCAACTGAAGATCGCGGATTCAGCACGAGACGCCCAGCCGGTGTGGTAAGATATGTTATCCTTTATGGGACATTTATTTCTTTCATAGTTTGACTCTATTGTGGGATCTAAAATTCCCAATGCCTTTAACAGGACTGGCAAAGGACGTCCGGACAGGTTAACTGTCCGGCTCCCCTCCCCGAAGACCCAGATACCCGTTTAACGGGGCTGCTAGTCCCGACACTTTATGTGGTGCCGGAGAAGAAGGCCAAGAAGAAGGCCACGGGAACCCGAAGGAGTTCCCGGCGCCAGGTGGTATCGGACTCATCGTCCGATGGCTCCAAGGCGGACTCCTCCCCTGAAGACGAGGAGGAGAAAGAGGACTCTCCCCAGGAGGGGGGGAGAGAGGAAGAGGAAGGCTTCCCCAATGGGGGAGGCCGAAGGGTCCAAGAGGGGAAGTACCCTTCCTCCGGACAGCTCCGCCAACGCATTTGACGGCGACGAAGGGTGGCCCTCAAGGGCCAAGCCCCCGGCAAGCTCGTAAGTATCCGGATTCCTGAGTGATTTATAATTTCTCTTTTGTGCCACATGGTGTCCTTCTAATGCCACACACTACCTGCAGTCTGGCCGAGGATGATCTTCCCGCTTCATCGAGCGGGTCCTTGGCTCCGTCGGATGTGGATTCCGTTCCGACCGCCTCCACCCCTCGTGATGCTAATGACGCCGAGGTGGGATCCTAGGAGGGGACCCATCAGGAGGAGGCTACGGAGGTGCCGCAAGTCAGCCTCCAGGACTTTGCGCTGGACTCCTTGCCGGAACCCGCAGTGGTTCCGGAGTCCGGCAGGCGGCCCCTTCGTAAGAAGGGCAAGACCGTGACACCGGCAGCCTCCGTCCAACCGGAGGCGCCGAACAACTTGTCGGAGGCGCTCAACGGTGCTTCCATCAAGGAAGAACACTGCACTATCATGAGTGCGGTGATTTAGAAGGTTCAGCTCGCCAAGAGCGGGCTGACCGAAGCCTGCAGCATCCTTCTAACAGGCTTTGAGGTAAGAAGTTTTAAAATATGCAATGTAATACCGCATAGACAAGAGCCCTCGATGCTCGGTTCGGTGTTTGGAAAGAAAACCGGACCGAGGATCTAAAAAGATATACGCAGGAGTTCTAAAAATTATGTCAATATGGGGTTGCGAGGCTGCGCTGCGACCTCTGCCGCATTGATCATGCGAGGTCGGTGCTTTGAAGCAGTACTCGAGCGGGCCGAGAACGAGCTCGGCCTTGCCAAGAAGCAGCTCGAGGACAAAGAAGGTGAGTAACACCGTATTAAATTTGTACCTTACAGAAAAGGATTTTGGTTGCAATAGAAATAACAAGGATAACGTGGGCACTGCAGGGGCCACGAGCGAGGTGGCGACCCTGAAGGAGGTCGTGTCTGCGGCTGAACGTAATGCGGCCGCGGAACAAGCGGAGCGAGAGAAGCAGGAGGCGCGGGTGGCGGAGTTGCGGCAAGAGCTCCAGGCTCTCATGGAAAAGCATGAGAGTTTGGAGCGCGACTCGAAGACTCGAGAGTCCGAGCTTGCCTCGGCTCTTGAGAGTGCCAAAGCTGCTAAGGCCGAGGCCCATAAGGCCCTCCAGGAGATTGAGGCGGTGAAGAAAATAGCGGCGGGTAAGGCATTTTTCATGCAAAGCAAGCATGTGAATGTGAATTACCTGTTACTTACCCGAATTCGAGCTCTCCAGAGTGTTTGCAGATCTGCCTCAGCGGCGTGTCCGATCTGCCGCATTCTACCGGGCCGAGGAGGGATCTCAACGGAGAAGGTCTTCGGTCTCAAGATCTTTGAGGCGGACATCCGGTGCCCTTAGCGACCAAATGAAGCGGTGGTCGAGCTCCTAAGGTAGCCGAAGCAGGCCATGAAGGGCCTCATAGTTCGCCAGTGGCTGAAGAGGCCATGCACGGGAGCTACTTCGCATGGTCCGTGGCTGGTGGATGCGTGTCCTGGGTGGAAGTCATCAAGCGCTTTCGCTTTGCATTGAAGGTGCCGTCGGGCCTTGCCCGTGCAAAGGTGCATCGGGCAGGATGGATCTTGAGAAGCTTCGACGGACGCGCCGGCGGCGGGCAAGGAGTATCGCACGCCCGAAATGTATTATAAGAGTGTCCTGAAGGGTGCCCGCAGGATTGCGGATGAGTGTCCCAAAGATGTAATATTCGAGTAGACTTGCAATGTGTTATCCTGTGCGCTGAAAACTTTGTTCATATGCGCTAAGCAATGCTTATTAATTTAAAATATTACCTTCAGGCGGCCGCTTATCAAATCGAGAGATGGCAAGTCGCCACTTCAGCCCCATGCCACGAGTGTGGGGTGTTCGGATAAACTTGAGCGCTCTTGTTCCCATTTTGGGTCCATCTAGGGAGGCGCTCAACACAACGAACAAGGCAACCGGACTTATAATGCTTGAACACTCTCACTTAGCCATAGAATTCTATAATTTTAAATTTCGGCGAAGCCCCTAGTGTTCGGAAGACCAAGTTCGGGGCGCTATCCACGCCTGGGCCAGACGAAGCCGGTTCCTCGCTCTAAGCGGCATAAGTCTTTAGGGACTCGAAAAGACCTCTCGAACAGCGACCAGCTCTCGCCTTATCATGACGGTCAGTTTTAGCTTTCTCCAGTGAGGCGCTCGCCCAGCTCAATCGGGGCGCAATCGCAGTGGTTCTCCCAGTGCTACCTTAGCCGATAGAATGGAACGTAAGGTACCAAAACATGGGAGCCGGGCATCCCAACTATTGACCCAAGACATGATTCGAAGCGATGCATACAATGCTATAAGTTCGGGGTGCCGCACTTGTGAAAGTGTTCGGACTTATCACACCATAATGCGGGGAACATAAGCCCCTGGTGTATTCGGCCGTACCAAAGTGTACGGATGCAAGATGTCATAAATCAACATATATGTAAAGAAAAGGAATGCAATTATAAGCAAAAAGTGATGCATTGTTTATTCAAGGAATTCTGCCATGAGTGCAGAACAATACAAATAGTGCAATAAACAAAGGATTTGACTATTAGACATGTCCCCCTCCAGGGGTAGGCTGCGGAATGGTGTGTTAAACAGATGTAATGCTCATAATGGAGACCACCTGAGTATTCGTCGTAGCCTTTGTCCTTCCCTGGCTGTTGCATCGTGGGTTCGGCAGATGCACCGCCGGATAGGGTCTCTGGTGAATGGAGTCCTGTGGATAATAAAAAAAGGAAAAGAAAAAGAGCGACACACTTGGGAGCCCCTGGTGTGGTTGAGCCGCACTCTGGGCCTGTCGTGGTCGTGCCCCTCTGTTGGGGAACGTAGTAATTTCAAAAAATTTCCTACGCACACGCAAGATCATGGTGATGGCATAGCAACGAGAGGGGAGAGTGTTTGTCCACGTACCCTCATAGACCGTAAGCGGAAGCGTTAGCACAACGCGGTTGATGTAGTCGTACGTCTTCACGATCCGACCGATCCAAGCACCGAACGTATGGGGCCTCCGAGTTCAGCACACGTTCAGCTCGATGACGATCTTCGGCCTCCGATCCAGCCGAGCTCCGTAGATGAGTTTCGTCAGCACGACGGTGTGGTGACGATGATGATGTTCTATCGGCGCAGGCTTCGCCTAAACTCATGACGATATGACCGAGGTGGAATATGGTGGAGGGGCACCGCACACGGCTAAGGAACGATCCGTAGATCAACTTGTGTGTTTATGGGGTGCCCCGCCTCGTATATAAAGGAGCCGGGGGAGGAGGCGGCCGGCCAAGGAGGGCGCGCCAGGGGGAGTCCTACTCCCACCGGAGTAGGACTCCCTCTTTCAAGTAGGAGTAGGAGAAGGGGAAAGAGGAGGAAGAGGGAAGGAAAGGGGCGCCGCCTTCCCTTGTCCTATTCGGACTAGGAAGGGAGGGTGCGCGCCCCTCCTGCCTCCTTCCCTCTTCTCCCTCGAGGCCCATGTAGGCCCAATAACCCCCGTGGGGTTCCGTAACTTCCGGTACTCGGTAAAATGCGATTTCACCCGAACCATTCCGATGTCCAAACATAGGCTTCCAATATATCAATCTTTATGTCTCGACCATTTGAGACTCCTCGTCATGTCCGTAATCACATCCGGGACTCTGAACAAACTTCGGTACATCAAAACTTATAAACTCATAATAAAACTATCATCGAAACGTTAAGCGTGCGGACCCTACGGGTTGGAGAACTATGTAGACATGACCTAGAACCATTCTCGGTCAATAACCAATAGCGGGACCTGGATGCCCATATTGGTTCCTACATATTCTACGAAGATCTTTATCGGTCAAACCGCATAACAACATACGTTGTTCCCTTTGTCATCGGTATGTTACTTGCCCGAGATTTGATCGTCGGTATCCAATACCTAGTTCAATCTCGTTACCGGCAAGTCTCTTTACTCGTTCCGTAATACATCATCTCATAACTAACTCATTAGTTACAATGCTTGCAAGGCTTAGGTGATGAGTATTACCGAGAGGGCCCAGAGATACCTCTCCGACAATCGGAGTGACAAAACCTAATCTCGAATTATGCCAACCCAACATGTACCTTCGGAGACACCTGTGAGCACCTTTATAATCACCCAGTTACATTGTGACATTTGGTAGCACACAAAGTGTTCCTCCGGTAAACGGGAGTTGCATAATCTCATAGTTGCAGGAACTTTGTTAAGTCATGAAGAAAGCAATAGCAGTATACTAAACGATCAAGTGCTAGGCTAACGGAATGGGTCATGTCAATCACATCATTCTCCTAATGATGTGATCCCATTAATCAAATGACAACACATGTCTATGGTTAGGAAACATAACCATCTTTGATTAATGAGGTAGTCAAGTAGAGGCATACTAGTGACTATATGTTTGTCTATGTATTCACTCATGTATCATGTTTCCGGTTAATACAATTCTAGCATGAATAATAAACATTTATCATGATATGAGGAAATAAATAATAACTTTATTATTGCCTCTAGGGCATATTTCCTTGAGCTCCCACTTGCACTAGAGTCAATAATCTAGATTACATAGTAATGATTCTAACACCCATGGAGTCTTGGTGCTGATCATGTTTTGCTCGTGAGAGAGGCTTAGTCAACGGGTCTGCAACATTTAGATCCGTATGTATCTTGCAAATTTCTATGTCTCCCACTTGGACTTGGTCCCGAATGGAATTGAAGCGTCTCTTAATGTGCTTGGTCCTCTTGTGAAATCTGGATTCCTTTGCCAAGGCAATTGCACCAGTATTGTCACAGAAGATTTTCATTGCTCCCGATGCACTAGGTATGACACCTAGATCGGAAATGAACTCCTTCATCCAGACTCCTTCATTTGCTACTTCAGAAGCAGCTATGTATTCCGCTTCACATGTAGATCCCGCCACGACGCTTTGTTTAGAACTGCACCAACTTACAGCTCCACCATTTAATAAAAACACGTATCCGGTTTGCGATTTCAAATCGTCCGGATCAGTGTCAAAGCTTGCATCGACATAACCATTTACGACTAGCTCTTTGTCACCTCCATATACGAGAAACATATCCTTAGTCCTTTTCAGGTATTTTAGGATGTTCTTGACCGCTGTCCAGTGATCCACTCCTGGATTACTTTGGTACCTTCTTGCCAAGCTTATTGCTAAGCATACGTCAGGTCTGGTACACAGCATTGCATACATGATAGAGCCTATGGCTGAAGCATAGGGAACATTTTTCATTTTCTCTCTATCTTCTGCTGTGGTCGGGCATTGAGTTTGACTCAACTTCACACCTTGTAACACATGCAAGAATCCTTTCTTTGCCTGATCCATTTTGAACTTTTTCAAAATTTTGTCAAGGTATGTGCTTTGTGAAAGTCCTATTAAGTGTCTTGATCTATCTCTATAGATCTTGATGCCCAATATGTAAGCAGCTTCACCGAGGTCTTTCATTGAAAAACTTTTATTCAAGTATCCCTTTATGCTATCCAGAAATTCTATATCATTTCCAATTAATAATATGTCATCTACATATAAAACTAGAAATGCTACAGAGCTCCCACTCACTTTCTTGTAAATACAGGCTTCTCCAAAAGTCTCAGATAAAACCATATGCTTTGATCACACTATCAAAGCGTTTATTCCAACTCCGAGATGCTTGCACCAGTCCATAAATGGATGCTGGAGCTTGCATACTTTGTCGACACCTTTTGGATCAACAAAACCTTCCGCTGCATCATATACAACTCTTCTTCTAGAAATCCATTCAAGAATGCAGTCTTGACATCCATTTGCCAAATTTCATAATCATGAAATGCAGCAATAGCTAACATGATTCGGACAGACTTAAGCATTGCTACGGGTGAGAAAGTCTCATCGTAGTCAACCCTTGAACTTGTCAAAACCTTTTGCAACAAGTCGAGCTTTATAAACGATTACATTACCATCAGCGTCGGTCTTCTTCTTAAAGATCCATTTATTCTCAATGGCTTGCCGATCATCGGGCAAGTCAACCAAAGTCCATACTTTGTTTTCATACATGGATCCCATCTCAGATTTCATGGCCTCTAACCATTTTGCGAATCTGGGCTCATCATCGCTTCCTCATAGTTCGTGAGGTTCATCATGGTCAAGTAACATGACTTCCGAATAGGATTACCATACCACCACAGTGCGGATCTTACTCGGTAGACCTCGAGGTTCAATAGAAACTTGATCTGAAGTTTCATGATCAATATCATTAGCTTCCTCACTAATTGGTGTAGTTGTCACAGGAACCGGTTTTCGTGATGAACTACTTTCCAATAAGGGAGTAGATACACTTATCTCATCAAGTTCTACTTTCCTCCCACTCACTTCTTTCGAGAGAAACTCCTTCTCTAGAAAGGATCCATTCTTAGCAACGAATGTCTTGCCTTCGGATTTATGATAGAAGGTGTACTCAACAGTCTCTTTTGGGTATCCTATGAAGACACATTTCTCCGATTTGGGTTCGAGCTTATCTGGTTGAAGTTTCTTTACATAAGCATCACAGCCCCAAACTTTAGGAAATGACAACTTTGGTTTCTTGCCAAACCAGAATTCATAAGGCGTCGTCTCAACGGATTTTGATGGTGCCCTATTTAACGTGAATGCGGCCGTCTCTAAAGCATAACCCCAAAACGATAGCGGTAAATCAGTAAGAGACATCATAGATCGCACCATATCAAGTAAAGTATGATTACGACGTTCAGACACACCATTTCGTTGTGGTGTTCCGGGTGGCGTGAGTTGAGAAACTATTCCGCATTGTTTCAAATGTAAACCAAACTCGTAACTCAAATATTCTCCTCCACGATCAGATCGTAGAAACTTTATTTTCTTGTTACGATGATTTTCCACTTCACTCTAAAATTCTTTGAACTTTTCAAATGTTTCAGACTTGTGCTTCATTAAGTAGATATACCCATATCTGCTCAAATCATCTGTGAAGGTGAGAAAATAACGATATCCGCCACGAGCCTCAACATTCATCGGACCACATACATCTGTATGTATGATTTCCAACAAATCTGTTGCTCTCTCCTTAGTACCGGAGAATGGTGTTTTAGTCATCTTGCCCACGAGGCACGGTTCGCAAGTACTAAGTGATTCATAATCAAGTGATTCCAGAAGTCCATCAGTATGGAGTTTCTTCATGCGCTTTACACCGATATGACCTAAATGGCAGTGCCACAAATAAGTTGCACTATCATTATCAACTCTGCATCTTTTGGCTTCAACATTATGAATATGTGTATCACTACTATCGAGATTCAATAAAAATAGACCACTCTTCAAGGGTGCATGACCATAAAAGATATTATTCATATAAATAGAACAACCATTATTCTCTGACTTAAATGAATAACCGTCTCGCAATAAACAAGATCCAGATATAATGTTCATGCTCAACGCTGGCACCAAATAACAATTATTCAGGTTTAAAACTAATCCCGAAGGTAGATGTAGAGGTAGCGTGCCGACCGCGATCACATCGACTTTGGAACCGTTTCCCACGCGCATTGTCACCTCGTCCTTGGCCAGTGCTCGCTTATTCCGTAGTCCCTGTTTCGAGTTGCAAATATTAGCAACATAACCAGTATCAAATACCCAGGTGCTACTACGAGCTCTAGTTAGGTACACATCAATAACATGTATATCTCATATACCTTTGTTCACTTTGCCATCCTTCTTATCCGCCAAATACTTGGGGCAGTTCCGCTTCGGTGACCATCTACTTGCGGTAGAAGCACTCGGCCAGGCTTAGGTCCAGACTTGGGTTTCTTCTCTTGAGCAGCAACTTGCTTGCCATTCTTTTTGAAGTTCCCCTTCTTCTTCCCTTTGCCCTTTTTCTTGAAACTAGTGGTCTTGTTGACCATCAACACTTGATGCTCCTTCTTGATTTCTACCTCCGTAGCTTTTAGCATTGCGAAGAGCTCGCGAATAGTCTTGTTCATCCCTTGCATATTATAGTTCATCACAAAGCTCTTGTAGCTTGGTGGCAGTGATTGGAGAATTCATCAATGACACTATCATCGTGAAGATTAACTCCCGGTTGAATCAAGTGATTATTATACCCGACATTTTGAGTATGTGTTCACCGACGAACTATTCTCCTCCATCTTGCAGCTATAGAACTTATTGGAGACTTCATATCTCTCAATCCGGGCATTTGCTTGAAATATTAACTTCAACTCTGGAACATCTCATATGCTCCATGACGTTCAAAACGTCGTTGAAGACCCGTTCTAAGCCGTAAAGCATGGCACACTGAACTATAGAGTAGTCATCGCTTTGCTCTCGCCAGACGTTCTTAACGTCGTTAGTTGCATCAGCAAGCAGTTCGCACCCAGCGGTGCTTCCAGGCGTAACTTTTTGTGCAGCAATGAGGATAATCCTCAAGTTACGGACCCGATCCGTAATTGCTACCATCATCTTTCAACTTTGCTTTCTCAAGGAACGCATTAAAATTCAACGGAACAACAAAGACGAGCCATCTATCTACAAACAAACATAGACAAGCAAAATACTATCGGTACTAAGTTCATGATAAATTCAAGTTCAATTAATCATATTACTTAAGAACTCCCACTTAGATGACATCTCTCTAGTCATCTAAGTGATCACGTGATCCAAATCAACTAAACCATAACCGATCATCACGTGAGATGGAGTAGTTTCAATGGTGAACATCACTATGTTGATCATATCTACTATATGATTCACGCTCGACCTTTTGGTCTCCGTGTTCGAGGCCATATCTCGCATATGCTAGGCTCGTCAAGTTTAACTGAGTATTCTGCGTGTGCAAAACTGGCTTGCACCCGCTGTAGATGGACGTGAGAGCTTATCACACCCGATCATCACGTGGTGTCCAGGCACGACGAACTTTGGCAACGGTGCATACTCGTGGAGAACACTTCTTGATAATTTTAGTGAGAGATCATCTTAAAATGCTACCGTCAATCAAAGCAAGATAAGATGCATAAAGGATAAACATCACATGCAATCAATATAAGTGATATGATATGGCCATCATCATCTTGTGCTTGTGATCTCCATCTCGAAGCACCGTCGTGATCACCATCGCCACCGCGCGACACCTTGATCTCCATCATAGCATCGTTGTCGTTCGCCATCTATTGCTTCTACGACTATCGCTACCGCTTAGTGATAAAGTAAAACAATTACATGCGTTGCATTTCATACGATAAAGCGACAACCATATGGCTCCTCGCCATTGCCGATAACCGGTTTACAAAACATGATCATCTCATACAATAAAATATAGCATCACGTCTTGACCATATCACATCACAACATACCCTGCAAAAACAAGTTAGACGTCCTCTACTTTGTTGTTGCAAATTTTACGTGGCTGCTACGGGCTTAGCAAGAACCGTTCTTACCTACGCATCAAAACCACAATGATAGTTCGTCAAGTTGGTGCTGTTTTAACCTTCGCAAGGACCGGGCGTAGCCACACTCGATTCAGCTAAAGTGTGAGAGACAGACACCCGCCAGCCACCTTTAAGCACGAGTGCTCGTAACGGTGAAACCAGTCTTGCGTAAGTGTACGCGTAATGTCGGTCCGGTCCGCTTCATCTCACAATACCGCCGAACCAAAGTATGACATGCTGGTAAGCAGTATGACTTGTGTCGCCCACAACTCACTTGTGTTCTACTCGTGCATATAACATCAACGCATAAAACCTGGCTCTGATGCCACTGTTGGGGAACGTAGTAATTTCAAAAAAATTCCTACGCACACGCAAGATCATGGTGATGGCATAGCAACGCGAGGGGAGAGTGTTTGTCCACGTACCCTCGTAGACCGTAAGTGGAAGCGTTAGCACAACGCGGTTGGTGTAGTCGTACGTCTTCACGATCCGACCGATCCAAGCACCGAACGTACGGGGCCTCCGAGTTCAGCACACGTTCAGCTGGATGACGATCTCCGGCCTCCGATACAGCCGAGTTCCGGAGGTGAGTTCCGTCAGCAAGACGGTGTGGTGACGATGATGATGTTCTACCGGCGCAGGGCTTCGCCTAAACTCCGCGACGATATGACCGAGGTGGAATATGGTGCAGGGGGGCACCGCACACGGCTAAGGAACGATCCGTAGATCAACTTGTGTGTTTATGGGGTGCCCCGCCTCAGATATAAAGGAGCAGGGGAGGAGGCGGCCGCCAAGGAGGGCGCGCCAAGGGGGAGTCCTACTCCCACCGGAGTAGGACTCCCTCTTCCAAGTAGGAGTTGGAGAAGGGGAAAGAGGAGGAAGAGGGAAGGAAGGGGCGCCGCCTCTTCCCTTGTCCTATTCGGACTAGGAAGGGAGGCGCGCGGCCCCTCCTCGACTCCTTCCCTCTTCTCCTCGAGGCCCATGTAGGCCCAATAACCCCCGAGGGGTTCCGTAATCTCCCTACTCCGTAAAATGCCGATTTCACCCGAACCATTCCGATGTCCAAACATAGGCTTCCAATATATCAATCTTTATGTCTCAACCATTTGAGACTCCTCGTCATGTCCGTGATCACATCCGGGACTCGAACAAACTTCGTACATCAATACTTATAAACTCATAATAAAACATCGCCATCAAGCGTTAAGCGTGCGGACCCTATGGGTTCGAGAACTATGTAGACATGACCTAGAACCATTCTCGGTCAATAACCAATAGCGGGACCTGGATGCCCATATTGGTTCCTACATATTCTACGAAGATCTTTATCGGTCAAACCGCATAACAACATACGTTGTTCCCTTTGTCATCGGTATGTTACTTGCCCGAGATTTGATCGTCGGTATCCAATACCTAGTTCAATCTCGTTACCAGAAAGTCTCTTTACTCGTTCCGTAATACATCATCTCATAACTAACTCATTAGTTACAATGCTTGCAAGGCTTAGGTGATGAGTATTACCGAGAGGGCCCAGAGATACCTCTCCGACAATTGGACTGACAAAACCTAATCTCGAATTATGCCAACCCAACATGTATCTTCAGAGACACCTGTAGAGAACCTTTATAATCACCCAGTTATGTTGTGACATTTGGTAGCACACAAAGTGTTCCTCCGGTAAACGGGAGTTGCATAATCTCATAGTTGCAGGAACTTTGTATAAGTCATGAAGAAATCAATAGCAGTATACTAAACGATCAAGTGCTAGGCTAATGGAATGGGTCATGTCAATCACATCATTCTCCTAATGATGTGATCCCATTAATCAAATGACAACACATGTCTATGGTTAGGAAACATAACCATCTTTGATTAATGAGCTAGTCAAGTAGAGGCATACTAGTGACTATATGTTTGTCTATGTATTCACACATGTATCATGTTTCCGGTTAATACAATTCTAGCATGAATAATAAACATTTATCATGATATGAGGAAATAAATAATAACTTTATTCTTGCCTCTAGGGCATATTTCCTTCACCCTCCCCCTATGCCCATGGTATCTCCAGAGTGTAATGATGTACGCGAAGGGCTAGTCTTGCAATCATGCAAGGGCTGGGGTTGAGGCCGCATTGCTACACGTGCTCGGAACGTGCCAGGTGGTCTTGATGTATGTTGCTCCGGGCACGTTTGGCCATGTCCGGTCGTTTAACGGTCGGACTCGAAAATTGCCTTAAGAGGCTGCTCTGTATTTCTGCCGCGAGAGCCGCTGTGTGTTCCTCCATTCGGAGGGAGTGTTCAGTGTTTCCGTTGACCGTGATGACTCCACGAGGGCCTTGCATCTTGAGCTTAAGGTATGCATAATGCGGCACCGCGTTGAACTTTGCAAACGCGGTTGCTCCGAGCAGAGCGTGATAGCCATCGCGAGCGGGACTATGTCGAAGATTAACTCTCGCTTGAAATTATCCGGGATCCGAAGACCACTTCGGTGTGGTGAGCACTGTACAATTGGCCTCAACACCTGGTATGGCGCCTTTGAAGGTCGTCTTTGTAGGTTTAATCCTTGAGGGTCTATGCCCATCTTGCGCCTGTATCTGATAAAGCAGGTTCGAAGCTGCCGCCGCCGTCCATCGAGGACTCTAGTGAGGTGAAATCCATCGGCGATTGGGTCTAAAACCAATGCGGCGAATCCGCCATGGCGGATCTTGGTGGGAGTGGTCCTTCGATCAAAAGTGATCGGGCAAGAGGACCATGGATTGAACTTGGGCGATCGCTCCATCGCATATACGTCCCTAAGTGCGCTTCTGCTCCCTCTTGGGTATGTGGGTTGCGTATATCATGTTTACCGTCCGCACTTGTGGGGGAACCCTTCTTTCCCTCTCGTTACGTGGCGGGTCTCCTCTTTGTCATCGCTATGCAGCCCCTTGTCATTGTTTTCGCAATTAACTTGCTGCTGCTGAATACCCAACAATCCCTGTTGGTGTGGTTAGCTGGCTTTTCGGGGGTGCCATGTATCTGGCAAGAGCGGTCGAGTATTCGGTCCAAATTGGATGGACCCTTCTTTTAAATGGCTTCTTCCATTGACCGGGTTTAGAGCCTCTGAATCCGGCGTTGACTGCCGTATCCTCAGTGTTATCGCCGTTAACGCGGCATTTGTTTTTGTTTCAACGCGACCTGCCATTGCGGTCCTTAATATCTGGACTGCCATTTTTTTTGAGGAGGTTGTTACCGCAGCTAGCCAGCTGTCCTCCCCGCATGAAGCGGGTCATGAGTGATGTGAGGGCTGCCATGGATTTCGGCTTTTCCTGTCCTAGGTGCCGGGCCAGCCACTCATCGCGGATGTTATGTTTGAAGGCTGCAAGGGCCTCTGCATCCGGATAGTCGACGATTTGATTTTTCTTTGTTAAGAACCGTGTCCAGAACTGTCTAGCCGATTCATCTGGCTGCTGAATTATGTGGCTTAGGTCGTCGGCGTCTGGTGGTCGCACATATGTGCCCTGGAAGTTGTCAAGGAATGCGGCTTCCAGGTCCTCCCAACACCCAATTGATTCTGCTGGCAATTTGTTAAGCCAATGCCGAGCTAGTCCTCTAAGCTTGAGCGGGAGGTACTTGATGGCGTGGAGATCGTCACCGCGGGCCATATGGATATGAAGGAGATAATCTTCGATCCAAACCGCGGGGTCTGTTGTGCCATCGTAGGATTCAATGTTCACGGGTTTGAACCCTTCGGGGATTTGATGATCCATTACTTCATTTGTGAAGCATAGTGGGTGTGCGGCGCCTCTATACTGGGCAATATCACGACGTAGCTCAAGAGAGCTTTGTCTGCTTGTGTTCGCCCGGCGGAGTTCTTTGTATCCGGCGCGACGGTAGTCATCGTGGATCGTGGGGCGCCCATGTGATCCGTAGATAGATCTTGATTGTCTTGCCTTGTCCTCCAATATGTCTCCCAAGTCCGGCGCATTCCCCCGTGGCTTCGCGCTTTTCGAGCGGTGCCGGGGTACGGTTCTTCTGGAGGGCCTAGATGCCTCTCTGTCGCGGCCACGAGGTGGTCGGTCTGCCATATTGTGCGCTGGTGATGAAGGTTTATATGCCTCCTCCTCTAATCGGGGGAGCAACTTGCGTTTTGGGTAGCTTTTGGAGGGGCGTTCAAGTTCATGCTTCGGCCGCGAGGACCTCGGTCCATCTGTCGGCCAGCAGGTCTTGATCAGCTCAAGCTGTTGCTGCTTTTCTTTAGGCTGTTTGCCATGGCCATTAGCCTGCATTTAAAACGCTCTTGTTCGACGGGATCCTCGGGCACGACGAATTCGCCGTCGTTGAGGCTTGCCTCGTCTCCGGAGGGAGGCATGTAATTGTCATCCTCTATCTCCTCGTCTGCCGTTCTCTCTCGATGGCTGGCTTCTCCGTCCTCCTGTGCTGAATCTTGCTGGAGGGGGTTGTCTTCGGCACTCTCTGGGGTGTTATTGTCTCCGGTGCCGGAATCTCCATTCTTGTTGTGGCAGGATTTAGAGCGGCGCCGCGGACGTCGGCGCTTGGGCTGTTTCTTAGAGGAATCTGCCTCCGCTGCTTCTTCGTCGTTCCCATCTTTTGGGATGTCCACCATGTATATGTCGTATGACGAGGTGGTCTTCCAGTGCCCCGTAGGTGCTGGTTCTTGGTCGTCTCCGGCATCGTCGTCCATACCGTCGATGTCTTCGGAGTCGTAGTCTAGCATGTCGGTTAGATCGTCGACAGTGGCTACAAAGTGGGTGGTGGGTGGGTTTTGAATTTCTTCGTCATCCGCATCCCAACCGTCCTGACCGTAGTCCGGCCAGGGCTCTCCAGATAACGAGAGATGCTTTAGCGAATTCAAGATGTTGCCAAAGGGTGAGTGCTGAAAGATGTTCGCAGCGGTGAACTCCATGATCGGCGCCCAATCGGATTCGGTTGGCAGGGGCGCAGGAGGTTCGGAGTCCGGCACCTCAGAGTCACGAGCTTTGCAAGGGACAGGGTCAGTGTTCGGCTCCATCGCCATAGAGATTGCAGCCCCCGAGGCGGTGTCCAACCACCTGTCCTCGATCTGCGCGGTCGGCTCGAACTAGGGTCGGAGCGGACTCATGTCTTGACCTCTCCAGGCGTTGTCTGCGGCAGATCTAAATCATGCCCATCGTGACAAGTCGGGCGGCGCTGGTACATGGCTCGAATCCATCGAAGATCAAGTCTCCGCGGATGTCGGCCGTGAAGTTTAGGCTTCCAAATCTGACACGACGACCAGGGCGTAGCTTCGATCTGCTCCGGATGGCTGCTTAAATTAGCCCGCAGCAAAAGCCACCGAATCGAAGATCTGCCCGGGAGAAAAGTCTCACCTCGGACTGCGTTGTTGTTGATTGAAGAAGCCATCAAGCCTATCTGTGACGACACAGAGGAACTCTCAATGAAAGCACCAATGTCGGTGTCAAAACCGGCGGATCTTCGGTAGGGGGTCCCGAACTGTGCGTCTAGGCGGATGGTAACAGGAGACAAGGGACACAATTTTTTTACCCAGGTTCGGGCCCTCTCGATGAAGGTAAAACCCTACTCCTGCTTGATTGATATTGATGATATGGGTAGTACAAGAGTGGATCTACCACGAGATTAAGGAGGCTAAACCCTAGAAGCTAACCTATGGTATGATTGTTGTAATGGTTGTTCGTCCTACGGACTAAAACCCTCCGGTTTATATAGACACTGGAGAGGGCTAGGGTTACACAGAGTCGGTTACAATGGTAGGAGATCTACACATCCGTATCGCCAAGCTTGCCTTCCATGTCAAGGAAAGTCCCATCCGGACACGGGACGAAGTCTTCAATCTTGTATCTTCATAGTCTTGGAGTCCGGCCGACGATGATAGTCCGGCTATCTGGACACCCCCTAGTCCAGGACTCCCTCAGGGGCGAATCATTTTTTCGCAAAATACGGTGGCCCGTCCGGTGGGTCCCTGCTGTCAGGTGGAGGAATCATTATTTTTGCGCGTAATAAGGAGGCACTTCCTTGCGGCGGCTGTGGACCCAGCTGTCAGCCTCTCCACGTACAGTCCACGTCCGATGGAAGTCATTCCTTGACCACGTTGACCACGCCGTGCCGAGAGCACCATGGCGGTGGACGACGGTCGGGCCTAGGAAGGGGACGACTCGGAGCCGGGGAAGACGCAACAGTGGATGCCCACGCGAAGTGGAGTATGAGGATTCACTGGTTAAATCAGGTGTGAGGCTCTTGTCGCCGCAGAAATAACAGGGTGTGGGTGAGTAGAGGGATGGCACGGACAGCGGTGGGAGTAGTAGGGGGTGGTGAGGCCTCCGCGGCATCACAGCCGGCCACGGGAGGCAGGAGCATGCGGCACGACCGGCGCTGGTTTGGGTGGCTGGAGCAAGAAGACCAGAGGTTGAGGAAGCACTACGACCGTTGGATGAACATCGACGGTGATATGGAGCTAGAATCGTTCATATTGACTAAGTTGACAAAGCGCCCGTCCCGTCAACTTGGTAGGCCCACAAGTCAGCCTCCCACTATCTTTGGGTTCCACCGGTGGGGAGTATTCGTTTATGTGCGTAATAAGGAGGCACTTCCTTGCGGGCGAAGATAGTGGTGGGTCCAACATGTCACCGGGGCACATTTTTTCACGAATCTGAGGCCCTTCGGTGGGTCCCGGATGTCGGTGGAGGAATAATTGTTTCTGCGCGTAATAAGGAGGCACTTCCTTGTCGGCGTCAGGACCCAATCGGCCTCTCCACGTATAGTCCACGTCCGATGGAAGCCGTTCCTTGACCACATTGACCACGCCGCGCTGAGAGCACTAGGGCGATGGACGATGGCGAGGCCTAGGAAGGGAACGACACGGAGGCAGGGAAGATTCGACAGTTCTTGCCCACGCGGAGGGGAGTACGACTGTACGAGGGTTTACTGGTTCATCTGCCCTCGCCGGAGAATAACAGCAGGTGTGGCCGTGTGGGTGAGTAGAGGGATGGCTAGGCCAGCGATGGGAGTACGGTGGGGTGGTGAGGCCTACGTGGTAGCACATCCGGCCACGGGGAGGAGGGAGCAGGCAGTCCCGCCGACGCTTGTTTGAGCGGCTGGAGCAGGAAAAGCAGAGATTGAAGAAGCACGACGGCTGTTGGATGGACATCGTACGGTCACTGGAGCTAGAATCGTTCATATTGACTAAGTTGACAAAGCCCTCTTTCCCCGTCAACTTAGTAGGCCCACAAGTCAGCCTCCCACCATGGTGGGTCCCAGCTAGCGGGGGAGTATTCATTTTCCGTCGCGTAATAAGGAGGCACTTCGGTGGGTCCGAGCTGACAGCGGGGCAACGTTTTTTGCGAAATCGGTGGTCCGTCCGGTGGGTCCCAACATCGAGGGCAAACGTTTTTTGCGAATACGGTGGCCTGTCCGTGGGTCTACAATCGGGGAATCATTTTTTCATGAAATACTAGTGGCCCGTCCGGTGGGTCCCTGCTGTCAGGTGCAGGAATAATTATTTTGCGCGTAATAAGGAGGCACTTCCTTGCGGTTGCCGTGGACCCAGCTATCAGCCTCTCCACGTACAGTACTCTTCCGATGGAAGTCGGTCGTTGACCACATTGACCTCGCCGCGCCGAGGGCACCAAGGCGGTGGACGACGGCGAGGCCTAGGAAGGGACGATGCGGAGCCGGGGAAGACGCGGCAGTGGATGCCCACGCGGAGAGGAGTACGAGGGTTCACTAGTTCGGCTGCGGTGTGAGGCTGCCGCGCGCCGAATAACAGGGGAGGGTGAGTGGAGGATGGCACGCCAGCGGTGGGAGTAGTATGGGGACGGCGAGGCATCCGCGGCAGCACAGCCGGCCACGGGAGGCAGGAGCATGCGGCACGACCAGCGCTGCTTTGGGCGGCTGGGGCAAGAAGACCAGAGGTTGAAGAAGCACTACGGCCGTTGGATGGATATCGTTGACCACGCCGCGCCGAGAGCACCAGGGCGGTGGACGATGGAGAGGCCTACGAAGGGAACGACAAGGAGCCGGCGAAGACACGGCAGTGGCTACCCACGCGGTGGAGAGTACGAGGGTTGACTGGTTCGGCTGCCGTCGCTGGAAAATAACAGGAGATGTGGGTGAGTAGAGGGATAGACAGGCCAGGGATGCGAGTATGATGGGGCCGTGAGGGCTGCCCGACAGCACTGTCGGCCATGGGAGGCGGGAGCAGGCGGTTCCGACGGCGCTGGTTTGGGCGGTTGGGGCAGGAAGATCAGAGACTGAAGAAGCACGATTGCCGTTAGATTGACATCTAACGGTCTAACGCTGGTAGAGTCGATTGTTGACTAAGTTTCTTTTTTAAGAAACCTTGTGTACGCATGAACTTAGTAGGCCCACAAGTCAGCCTCCAAATCTGTGGCAGACAACATAAAGCCCATTTGCTATTTTTTACAATTTGCAGCCCATTTGCTATTTTTTATAATTTGCAGCCCATTTGCTAATTCTTAAGTAATTTATTACAGCCCATTTTCTGCCCAGGACCACGGTCAAAAAGTTCAACCTTATTTTGCATATTTCGATGGAGTCCAAACTGTTGTAATCCCGAAATGATAAACATGTTTTTAAGAACTTATTGATTTGCCAAAAAAATCATTTTGTTTTTGTAAGCAAATAATATGTGGGACAATTGAGTTGGTTTAAGGGAAAACCAATGGTAAAAAAATCAGCGCTGGGTGGGAAAAAACAACAAAAATAAGGATGTAAATATGAAAAGGGAATTTTATGTGTTTTCAATATAATGATACGTGTATATGAACTAGTAAAACTATAGGTAGAGATTAGAAAACGGATGTAGGACATGCGTTTCAAGAGGAAAATAGAACTGGGCTGTGTGTTTGATTCAGTAACAAAACTGCCTGCGGATGTTGTAAGACAAACTATAACTAACATCGGCGGGCGAGGCCATGAGATACCGCTTTGGATCTTTGTGCCCCGTTGTCGTCATGGGCTGGGCCTGTTAAAAACAAAACCAACCCTGGTCAGTCTACAACCCAGTTAAAACTTGCTCAACCTGAAAAAATAATATACATGCTCAATAAACAAGAGAATTCTGCAAGCACAGACTGATAACTGGGACGTAGCACGGATAATGTTTTTTTATCGTGATAATAAGTGCATGCACTTGTTTCGAAAAAACTGCAGAACTAGGAATTCGAACGGCGGGTGCTTATGCTACCCATCAAATAAAAATCAGGTGCCCGAGAATTCGTTTCGAAACAAATGATTCAGCTTTATATCCATGTCGACCCTCGGCATGATGGTTGGAAGCAAATGCAAGTTCATACCAAAAGATCGTTAACAACAATACCAACTTGCGGACGACAAGGTAGTACAACTACCAATACCAAACTACTCCTGGCCCTAGTGTTTGTCTGGTAGAAAATCTTGCAGAGGACCAGCTCCCGCTCCTTCTCTTGCTCCAGGTCCCCGATGTTGTACTGGTGCATCACCTAGTTGGTCCTCTGCTGGTCGAAGTTCTTGTTGGTGTGCAGCACCAGAACCCTTTTTGCTGCCCGTCTGCCGGCCGTTGACCATCACAGGCAAGGTATTGCCGGTCTTGTGCCACATCGCGTGCGTGCCGCACTCCGACTGTATCTTCTTGCGCCGCCCACGTGCCCCTTTGAACGCCCAGAATTGCGCCGGAAGAAGTGCTTCCTTAGGCCACTCAGTGTGATACCTGCAGTATTGTGGAATACAGGTTTTAGTGTACCTAGTCGGCATTTTCATAACATCTTTGGCATGTTGCAGTCACTTCTTTCACTTTTTATTAACTGTAAAATTGTAATTGTTTCACCAGGTCTGCGTCTAAAAAGAAAATAGAGCTATAAACAAAGGAATATGTTTGTGCAAGTAGACGGCCGATCGGTGTCTTACCTGGAAGTTTCTCAGGTTGGGTGTAGCATATGCCGTGCTCGTTGTCGATG
This sequence comes from Aegilops speltoides, assembly GCA_021437245.1. NCBI lineage: Eukaryota > Viridiplantae > Streptophyta > Magnoliopsida > Poales > Poaceae > Aegilops > Aegilops speltoides. Next base: position 179,521,913 of record CM038147.1, read on the forward strand.
GTTGGTATGAACAAATCAATGAGAGACTGAAATCTCGCGCTGTCAACACTCACTTTGGCCTCAAGGTGCTCGATCAACTCCTGATCCGTGGGATCGAACTTGACGCCAGCCGGCAACACCGGCCAATCCTTCTTCGACTTGCATTGGTAATTCCAGTTATATGGTACTCAATGTATGACCAATCGACTGTTTTAAGTGAATGATGAAAGATTTCGACAGAGTAAAAACTCGCGCTTCTTTGACAGTTGTACGAGAGTAATTGCCATGCCGTTTTGCAAGGGCGCTTGTAAAAACTCTAAACTCTATTCTCCTCTTATTTAATGGATGAGGCAAATCTTTTGCCTCTGTTTAAAAAAAAAGATTTCGACAGATAAGTGGTACTCCAAATCTAAAGTCCGGAATACCCAAACACGCCGCCGGGATTCTTGTGTCACCTCACTCGCAGCGTGTTGTCACGTCAATTCAATGTGTGGACATGATGAATAATTTGACCGACATATACTAGTGCTGCTACTGTACTACTTACTAGTCGTATTTAGTGTCACAATTTATACATATGTTTAACTAACAAGTACGCACTTGAAGCCTAACTGATATATATGTGTATATATGGCTTCTGCATAGCATCTCCATCATCATTATCAGTACATCCTACATAAGTGAGTTAGGATGCACTTGATCCCAGGAAGATATCTATCCTTCAAACTAGAGGAGTGCTTCAAACTAACAACAGTACATAATATCCAACAAAGGAGGGTCGTGCTACAGCAGCAGAATACATGGCTCAGTCTAGATATCAGCACAAATCAAGTTGTGCATACTTGCTGTTGGCATGAACCACATCGCCGCATGTCGGTTTTGCAAAAGCCATCCATCGCATGGAAGCTTGATGCCTTTCACACACTGAAGATTACCTGGCAACAAGCTGTGTCGACGAATCTCTAGATATGGCGATTCGTGAAACCCATGGTATGATGTGTAAACACAGCCCCCCTCGCGAATGGAAGTTGCATAACACAGTAATCATCATCGGTGATATGATTGATGATTGGTTGGATGATCGGATAATTGAGCCCGAGGAACAAGGAGTGGTTGCCGAGGCTGTAAACCCGCCTCCAGTTGAATACACCTGGCCCAACGCAGCTGGGATCTTTCTCGAACACGAAGCAGCCATAGCCATCAATGTCCCGAACGCCCCACGCATTGTACTGCATGTGGTTTGATGTAATGGTTTGGTCAATTTGGTATGTGCGAATGAGCATCAAATGACTGCCGTCAGCTGAACGAGCGATAAACCAACACCCATCGGCTGGTATGATTCCAGGTCATGGAATCATGAAGGCCAGCGCATTTGCGTCTGCTGCAACAATTCAAATTGGAGACCAAAAGGACAAAAATAAACAATCATGTTCAGAGTATGTGGAATTAAGATTATTATAACAGTGACACATATCATAGATAGAGAATTGCAATGCCGTGGTCATAATCATACCCCAAGTTAAAAAAATAAGCCAATGGCTTTCATATTCTAGCAACATGTCATGGTTCAAACATCATGTAACAATGAGAGGAAAACAGCTATGACAGCACCTACTCATATTCTACCATAGCACTTACTACTACTATTCTCATATCAACTCTAAGCAATAACATGCTTTGTTATAAAAATCAGTAAACGAGAGTAACATATAGCAATCATGATGTTATGCTCATAATATGTATTCTAACAATAATTAGATGCCAATTGTTCTCATGTCAACTTTAACAATAACATGTGTGGTCATAAAAATCTAGGAAATGAGAGGAACATATAGCAATGATGTGGTTATAGACATGCTATGCATTCTAAATTTGTAACAAATGAACAGGCAGCCGTATTCATAAGGTAAAGATGAGATGAGATAGAACAATTACACGACGATAGATTCCACCAGTATAGGCAGCCAATCTGTGCGTCGACCACGTAAACGATGCCATCGTGCACTATAGCATCAGACAGAAATGTTGCCTCAACAGGATTGATGATGAGCCATAACCATGTATGGCGACCGGATTCCAGATAGACTAATCCCATGTTGAATAAGGCAATGATCTTGTAATCCATCTAGTCTTCTGATGGTGTGGGCACTTCGCAGATTACAACTTTATGCAAACAGAGGTCGAGCCAAAAGCTTGACGCATCTCGTGTGTAGTAGGCAGGATTGTCCGGCGGGTCGCGAGGCTCGATGTCGGTGGTATCCAACGATGGAAGGGTGATCTCTCACTGGGTGTAGATATCCACGAGATGCCACAGACTACCGGTGTGGTGGATGAGGACGATCCAGTTGGCCTTCATGCCCGCCCAGTAGTGGCCGCGCATGAAGGCTAGGTGGACGGGTAGTGGTAGCATGTCGAGGGGCACCACGGCAACCTCCGTAGGATCGTCAAGTCGGTGTATAGGCCACCTGCGAGGATCGGGCATCAGCAAGCAGGGTGTCTTGAAAAGAGCCGGCCGGTTGCAGACGAGTAGACGGTACAAAGACACCAAGCATGCGGCCAGACGGACGGTGCTGAGTAGGTCCATACGACTACAGATCTGCTCCAAGAGAACATCGGGGAGGGAATTCCAATCGCGGCTCTGCGTGTCAGTCGGTTCTGCCATTGGGGTTTTTGGTGCCTGCGAGCCAGCGGGGAAGTGGATTCGGGCGGGCGAGCGAAGAAGCTTCTCCTCGTCTGGCAGAGCAGTGAGCGGGGGGATATGGTACGTGCGAGCTACCAAGGAAGATGGCACGGGCGGGCGAGCAGTGAGCAGGGGTGAATGGTGTGCGGCCAACAATGGGGAAGAGAGGACGAAGAAGAAGAGAGGAGGAAGAAGAGTGGAAGACAGGGAAGAAAGTGCATTAAATCTCAATTCTACTAGTACTACTACCAGGATATAGGCACCGTCCTCCGGAGTGTAATTAGTTACACCGATGACATGTGGGTCTACCATAAGAGGGCCCATATGTCAGTTAATGGAGGACACAGGTGCGTAGGCGTATTTGCGGAAGCGTGCTCTACTGGCAAACATGATGGCAGTACTAGGTAAGGCTGATTTAGTAACACCAACACGCTGGTTCAGCTTATTAATTACGTGTCCCATCTGCTGCAGCGTGTATTGTCGCTTCACTGCGAAGACTAGTTGACTAGTTCTCCCTGACCGATATGGGGAATGATGGATCGCGAGGATTTCCTTTCTACAGTATCCCTATGCCTCTACGCTCACTTCACTCATTTTGCTCCGTACCTAGTCACTTGTTGAAATCTGTAGAAAGACAAATACTCCGTATTTGGGAACAGAGGGAGGCTTTTACTCCGTACTGGAGTATTTGGGAACAAAGGGAGTATCACCATATGGAGGGAACAAAGGAAGTTTGAAATATGAACATGTCAATGGGAGGGAGTAAGCCCCATGCTATGCCTGCATGCATGCATGCAAGATGCAACACTCACACGTACTCCACATGGACGCACGCAACACTCACGCAACCATGCGGCACACAACACACAACACAACACACACGCTCACGCTCAAGTGCTCAACCTACTCCCTACTTCCGTGAAAGACTGTACATTTAGAGATTTACACATTGACCAGGGTATAATTAACGCCCAAAAGTAGCATACTTATGTGTGCATGCGACCATTGAGATAAGAAGATTAAATGAAGGCCGTTGCATGCTGTAATTAAGGATAAACATGTAGCCTATACCTACAGCACAAGTTGGTGCATTAGTCAATCAATATCGATTTAGATTAAAGGCTAAATGCATTGGAAGTGTAGATGTACATCATGTACTACTACACTCTTTGTTTTATAGCCGATGTACACTCTTTGTTGGAGGGACGAGGGATGACACGTGCATGCACTCACATACACAACCAGGGCGGTTCGGGCGCAAGGGTTGGACTCGTGTGGCGCCTACGTAAAGTTTTTTTAACTGATTTCTTTGCTCCGCCAACTGACAGGTGGGACCCAGAAACCAGGTGACAATTTAACCAGTCAACAAAGTGCCACGTCGACTATGTGGCTGGTCAGTAGGGTGCAATATGGTGCTCTACGATGAGCTAGTGATCGTATAATTGACGCAAAACTATAGATAGTGACCGTAAAGAGCGTATTGTTACATACGTTGACCGATAGTGTATTTTTCTCGTTTCAAATTAAGCCATATTAATCGGAAAGGACACAATATGGACTACTACTAGTACTAGTACTACTTTGATGTGTCCCGTCAGCTTGCTTACTACGCCTCTCCCTTGCCCACGCGCGCGGTGGTTCGCAGGACGAGGAGAGGGTTTTGACTACAGCGCCCTCTCCCTCTTCCTCTCCCTCGCCCTCGCCCTTGCCCTCGCGGTGGACGTGCAGCAGTTCAATCAGTGTGAGATTGCCAGAGGCATATTGTACTGTAGTGTCATCATTGTTGGACCTTCCGAAGAGGCGAAGAGGCAAGTGCAAGGTTCACACGAGTACGAACTGTTGAACCTCCCGAAGAGGCAAAGAGCCAAGCACAAGGTTTTAATGGAGTTGTCGTCCTAGTAGGAGTGTACTACAACTATAGCAAACGATGCTACTGTATGATGCCGCCACGTCACGTATGTCCAAAGCTGTGCCACCTTTTTTTCTCAAAGAGCGTGTTGGAGCCCGTGCAACAACCACACAAGTTGCACGTACACATAACACATTTACTAGTAATAAATTCTAAAGGACAAATGCTAGTATGCCACACAAGTTCATCTCCAATTCATGTGATAAATTTGTGCACGACTAGTCTACATATATTCACAGTGCTACCATTCATAATTACCGTACTCCACTTACACGTTATAGATGGGCTACATGCATGTCCTCCTCCGTGTTCCAAATCCCTGTGTTCTTCATGGATGGAACGATCCATAGCGGTGGGCAACGGGAATCATTGTCGCAGCTTTCTAGTCCGGTTCCACACGATGGAGACTCATCCAAGGTGAAGCGGCATAAATTAGGGATAGCGTGTCCCAGCATGTCGTTCATCCGGCGGTGCGCAATGAAGACACAACCATGCTTCATGAGCGGCAGGCCTTCCGTGTCGCGTGCGGAAGGTGGCATACGCTTCACAATGGGGTAGCTGTCCCCGATGAAAAGCGTAGTACTTCCAAGAGTGTTCCTCGCACCCACGTAGCATCACGGGGTCGAACTCAGTGCCGCTCATCCGTACACGCGCATCCCAGATCTGGACACATGGTGACGTACATAGTCAAGGTCCATGCATAATAATGTTGTGCTCAAATATGGCGGTCAGAATACTATGCAGCAAATAGTACTACTCCGGTATAGAGGAAGTAAAATAACCGACTTATTATATATAGCCACTCTTGGCTACATGGATGAGATAGTAACACATGGAAAAACAAAAATGGTGGCAGCTAGTGGGTTCAAGTCTTCAAGGGCCCAGCTAGCTATATGCGTCCTCCAAGGTAAAAAGTACTCCTACTAGTAGTACTAAGTATACTACTAGTACAACAATGAAAGAGAAGGCGAGAGGGTTAAAAAATGTAATACCTGGGTAGATGGTGACGGTCCGATCGTGGTAGATTGTGTGACCATGTTGCAGATCAGTGATACCATGGGTAACGAGTGGTAAGATAGTTGATCCCAATATGCCAAAGTCAGCTACAAGGTTTCAGGTTAGACCGAATCGCGATGCAAATGCACATCCAGGATCGGCGATCTTATTTTGATCGGGGGATGACTGGTCCCTGCAAAATAATGGAGAACCGTTAGGGATGCAAATGATGGTTTGTGCATTCCGTTTGTAATCTCCCGTACCGTAGGATGGCAACCAGATGAAACAAGTCCCCTGGCTTGTCACCGCGAAGATGCGTCCTAGATGTCGCACGGTGTCTTCGAACGTGTAGGGGTACGAATCTGCCACTGCCAACATGCGCCAGCCTCTGCCGTTACTGCGTCTTGCATTGATGGCAATCCTTATGTCGAACACCGCGATGAGATAGTAATCGTCGTAGCCGCGTCGCTTTGTCGGCGGGTCCGCAATTGCTATCTTCTTCAATCTCATGTAGGCATCATCATACGTATTCAAGCCCAGCCAGTCCGAAAGGCCAATCCCAATGGTGGAGAAGGGGTCTACTGGAACGGCCGCACTGCTGTGGATGTTGTGCAAAATGATGGTGGTATCCGGCCGGAGGTATGCAAGCCAATCTTCATTGGCACCGACCCAGACCTATATATAAGACGGTGGGCAGCGGAGAAATTACGGGATGGAAATGGAATAACTAAGTACTACATGATCAAACTCCATTATCGACCGCTCATCGGACAAAATCCGACTACCTCTCAACGCCGGCAACTCTAGCGGAGTCAACGTGCAACCATGGCCAGGAGCGTGGACTGTTCAAGGATTGTCCCAGAGAAGAACCTTCTCCTCGAGGGCGATGGAAGACCAACAAGCATGGCCGAGGAGTCTCGACTAGGGGTGTCCGGACAGCCGGACTATCAATATCCGCCGGACTCCCGCACTCACGAAGATAGAAGATTGAAGACTCCGGCTCGTGTCCGGAAGGTACTTTCCTTGGCGTGGAAGGCAAGCTTGGAGATACGGATATGTAGATCTCCTACCATTGTAACCGACTCTGTGTAACCCTAATCTCTCCGGTGTCTATATAAACCGGACGGCCTTAGTCCGTAGGGGATACATCTCAACAATCATACCATAGGCTAGCTTCTAGGGTTTAGCCTCCTTGATCTCGTGGTAGATCTACTCTTGTACTACCCATATCATCAATATTAATCAAGCAGGGCGTAGGGTTTTACCTCCATCGAGAGGGCCCAACCTGGTAAAAACATTGTGTCCTCGCCTCTTGTTACCATCCGCCTAGACGCACGCTTCGGGACCCCTACCGAGATCCGCCGGTTTTGACACCGACATTGGTGCTTTCATTGAGAGTTCCGCCGTGTCGCCACCGATAGGCTCGATGGCATCTTCAACCATCAACGCTGCAGGTGAGACTTTTCTCCCGACAGATCTTCGTGATTCGCGGCTTTGCATCGGGCCAATTCTCTTGGCCATCCGAGCAGATCGAAGCTACGCCCGCCATCAGTCGATTCGAAGCTGAAACTTCACGGCCGATGACCGCGGAGATTTGATCTTCGACGGACTCGAGCCACAACCAAGCCGCCGCCAAGACCGTGACGATGGGCATGATCTAGCTCGCCGCCGATGGTGCTTTGGTGGTCGCATTAGGATCTGCTTCGCCACTAGCCCGGCCGATTGCCCATATCAAGGGCCGTGGATAGACGCCGCCCTGGGGGCTTCAACATCCATGGCGATGGAGCCGAATACCAATCTTGTCCCCTGCGAAACTCGTGACCCCGAGGCGCCAGACTCCTCGCCGGACTCCGAGCCTCCCGCGCCCCTACCGATTAATCCGGATTGGGCGCCGTTATGGAATTCACCGCCGGACATCTTCCAAAGACTCGCTTTTGGCGATATCCTGAATTCCCTGAAGCATCTCTCGCTGTCAGGAGAATCCTGGCCGGACTATGGCCAGGACGGTTGGAGTTCGGACGATGGAGAAATTCAGAGCCCACCCACCACCCACTTTGTAGCCACTGTCGAGGATCTAACCGACATGCTAGACTACGACTCCGACGACATCGACGTTATGGACGACGATGCCGGAGACAAACAAGAGCCAGCGCCTACAGGGCAAAGGAAGGCCACCTCGTCATATGACGTATACATGGTGGATACCCCAAAAGAAGGGGATGGCGAAAAAGCAGCGGAGGCAGATTCTCTAAAGAAGCAGCCCAAACGCCAACGTCAGCGGCGCCGCTCTAAATCCCGCCACAGCAAGAATGAAGATTCCGGCACCGGAGACAATAACACTCCGGAGAGTGCCGAAGATAATCCTCTCCTGCACGACTCAGCGCAGGAGGATGCAGAAGCAAGCCCTCACGACAGGACGGCAGACGAAGGGGTTGAGGATGATAACTATATGTCTCCCTCTGAAGACGAAGCAAGCCTCAACGATGATGAATTCGTCGTACCTGAGGATCCCGTCGAACAAGAGCGCTTCAAGCGCAGGCTCATAGCCATGGCAAATAGCCTAAAGAAAAAGCAGCAACAGCTCCAAGCTGATCAAGATCTGCTGGCCGATCGATGGAAAGAGGTCCTCGCGGCCGAAGAGTATAAACTCGAACGTCCCTCCAAAAGTTACCCAAGACGCAAGCTGCTCCCCCGATTAGAGGAGGAAGCATACATACCTTCATCACCAGCGATGACATGGCTGACCGACCACCCCTGCGGGCGCGACAGAGAGGCATTCAGGCCCCACCAAAACCGTACCCGCATCGCCTCCAAGAGTACGGGCCCAAAGGAACGCTACCGGACTTGCGAGACATATTGAGGACAAAGCAAGACAATCCAGATCCATCTATGGATCACGTGGGCGCCTACGACCCACGATGAATACCGTCGGGCCGGACATAACGCCGGCCGGGCCGAACATAGCAGATAGCGCTCCCTCGAGCTGCGCCACAATATTGCTCAATACAGGGCGCCAGACACCCGCTATGCTTCACCGATGAAGTAATGGATCATCGATCCCAAGGGTTTAAACCAGAATATCGAATCTTACGATGGTACAACAGACCCGCAGTGTGGATCAAGATTATCTTCTCCACATCCATATGGCTCATGGAGACGATGTCCACGCCATCAAATATCTCCCACAAGCTTAAAGGACCAGCTCGGCATTGGCTTAACAGCCTGCCCGCAGAGTCAATTGGGTGTTGGGAAGACTCGAGGCAGCGCTCCTTGATAACTTTCAAGGTACATATATGCGACCACCGACGCCGATGACCTAAGCCACATTATTCAGCAGCCGACGAATCGACCGCATAATTCTCGACACGGTTCTTGACGAAGAAAAATCAAATCGCAATCGTCCGGATGCGAGGCCCTTGCAGCCTTCAAACATAACATCCGGGACGAATGGCTAGCCCGCACCGGGCAGGAGAAGCCAAATCCATGGCAGCCCTCACATCGTTAATGACCCGCTTTTGTGCGGGAGAGGACAGCTAGCTAGCCCGCAGCAACAATCTCCGCAAAAATTCCGCAGTCCGACACTAAGGACAACAACGGCAGTCACGCCGAATCAAAACAAATGCCGCATTAACGGCGATTTACAAGGAGGATACGACAGTCAATGCCGGATTACGAGGCTCCAAACCCGGTCAACGGAAGAAGCCATTTAAAAGAACCACTCCGGGTCCGTCCAATCTGGACCGAATACTCGACCACTCATGCCAGATACATGGCACCCCCGAAAAGCCAGCTAATCACATCAATAGAGATTGTTGGGCGTTCAAGCAGGCTGGCAAGTTAATTGCCAAACACAATGACAAGGGGCTAAATAGCGACGACGAGGAAGAGACCCGCCACGAACAATAGAGGATGTAAGGTTTCCCCCACAAGTGCGGACGGTGAATATGATTTACGCGACCCATATACCCAAGAGGAGAGGAAGCGCCGACCACGGACGCCTATGCGATGGAGCCACGCCTCAAGTTTAATCCATGGTCTTCCTGTCCGATCACTTTCGATTGACGAGACCATCCGACCAGCATACGCCATGGCGGATTCGCCGCATTGGTCTTAGACCCAATTGTCGATGGATTTCACCTCACAAGAGTCCCGATGGACGGCGGCAGCAACTGAACCTGCTTATCAGTGACACAAGGTCGCAAAATGGGCATAGACCCATCCAGATCAAACCTACTAAGACAACCTTTAAAGGTGTCATCCCAGTGAGGAAGCCAACTGACAGTGCTCACCACACCGAAGTGGTCTTCGATCCCGGATAATTTCCGGCGAAGAGTTAATCTTCGATATAGTCCCGCTCAGAAGCGGCTATCATGCCCTCGCCGACGAACTGCTTTGTAAAATTCAACGCGTGCCGCATTATGCATACCTAAAGCTCAAGATGCCAGCCCTCGTGGAGTCATTACGGTCAATGGGAATACGGAACGCTCCTCCGAACAGAGGAACATACAATGCTCTCACGCAGAAGTACAGAGTAGCCTTCACGACATTCTCCATCCGCAATCAAAAAGCCGGATACATCAAAGCGCCCGAGCAACACTTACTAAGACCACCGGCGCGATCGAGCATCGCCAGAGCAATGCGGCCCCAACCCGCCACAAGATGATCACAAGAATAACACTCCGCGTACATCATTACGCTTTGGAGATACCATGGGCGCAGGGGAGGGGCTTGATCACAAGGGACAAAGAGTGCGGCTCGACCACACCAGGGGCTCATGTGAGCGCCCCCCTTGGGTTTAATTTTTATCTTTTCTTCCTTTTTATGTATACAGGACTCTCATTAATCGAAGCCTTGTTCGACGGCGACTTGCGAACTCACGATGCAACAAATAGGGACTAAAGAAGGCTGCGATTTAACAATCGTGTGGTCTCCATTACGAGCATTAAATTCGATTACATACACCAAGTCTGCAGCTCATCCCCGGAGGGGGACATGTTAATTTAGTCCAAATCCCTTGCTTATCAAGACTATTTGTATCACCGCTTTATTAGCGCACCTTCTTTCATAAATAACGCATCACTTCCTTTTGCAAGTACATTACCTTTTATTGCAATTATGCTACCTCCTATATATGTTCATTATATGACATCTTGCACCCAGATACTTTGGTACGGCCAAATACGCCAGGGCTTCGCCTCGGATTATGGTGTAATTAAGTCCTAACACTTTCACAAGTGCGGCACCCCAACTTATAGCATTATATGAATCAGCTCCAATCATGTCTTGGGTCAATAGTTGGGTTTGCCTGCCCCATGTTTTGGTACCTTACGCCCGCCCGGCTCGGCTAAGGTAGCACTGGAGAACCATCGCGATTGCGCCGTTGAGCCGGGTTAACGCCTCGGAGAAAGCTAAAACCGACCGGCATGATAAGGCGAGAGACGGTCGCTGTTCGAGAGGTTCTTTCGGGTCCCTAAAGACTCATGCCGCCGAGCGAAGTTCCGATGATGTCCGACGGCGGATAGCACCCCGGATTCGGTCTTCCGAATACCAGGGCTTCACCAAATTTAAAATTATAGAATTCTATGGCTAAGTGAGACTGTTCAAGCATTATAAGTCCGGTCGCTTTGTTCGTCGTGGTTGAGCGCCCCTAGATGGACCCAATAATGGGAACAAGAGTGCTCAAGTTTATCACCGAACACCCCAGCCCTTGTAGCTTGGGGGTGAAGCCAACGACTTGCCATCTCTCGATTTTACAAACGGCCGCATGTAAGGTAATATTTTAAATTAAATAAGTTGTTGCTCATGGCGCATATAAACGAAGTTTTCAGCGCCAGATAAATACACAACGAAGTTCACTCAAAATTATATCTCGAGCACTCATTTGCAATATCGCAGCTCCCTTCAGACAACTTTATAATATCGCCCGCGCGGCGATGCTCCTTGCTCGGGCGGCGGATCCGTGAGAAGCTTCTCGCATCCAGCTTTGCCCCATTGCACCTTTATGCGGCAAGGGCCCGACGAAGCGCTTTTCAATACAAAGTGAGCGCTTTGATCACATCCAGCCTGGGCACGATCCACCAGCCGCCAAGACTAGGCCAAAGTAGCTGCCAGCACGGCCTGTCTGTGCCATAGCCGACTATGAGGCCCTTCATGGCCTCCTCACCTACCTTGTGGAGTTCGACCAGCCGCTTCACTTTGTCGCTGGGGGCACTGATGGCCGGCCTCAAAGATACCGAGACCGTAAGACCTTCTTCGTCAAGCTCCTCCTCGCCACGATAGAATGCGGCGGCATCGACGCACTACGCGAGCAGATCTGCAAATGCCCCGGAGAGCTCCGACCCGTAAGTATCCGTAATTTACATTAACGCGCTCGCTCGCACGAAAAAGGCCTTACCCGCCGCTATCTTCTTTATGTCCTCTACCTCCCGAAGGGCCCATCGGGCCTCGCCTTGGCGGATTAGGCACTTTCGAGAGCCGAGGCAAGCTCGACTCGAAGTCTTGAGTCACGCCCAAACTCTCATGCTTTTCCATGAGAGCCCGGAGCTCTTGCCGAACTTCCGCCACCAGCGCCACTTGCTTTTCTCGCCAGCCTGCTCAGGGTCAAGATTATGCTCGCCATGACACGGCATCCTTCGTGGCTGCCACCTCCTTAGTGGCCCCCGCAATACATATATTATCCTTATTAATTTTGTTTGCAACCAAAACCCTTTTCTCAGAAGGTACTTATTTAAAGTGGTGTTATTCACCTTCTTTTTCCTTGAGCTGCCTCTTGGCATGGCTGAGCTCTTGCTCCGACCGCCAAGGTCCTTTTTCAACACTCGACCTCCGCCAAGCACGCGGCAGAGGTCAACAAGCAGCTCGCAAACCCATATCGACATATTTTTAGAAACCTCACAGATATCTTGTTAGATCCTTAGTCCGCTTTTCTTTCCTAACATCGAACTAAGCATCGAGGCTACTGTCTATGCGGTATTACATTACATAATTTTAAACTTATCTCAAAGCCTCGTTAGAAGGTTGTTGAAGCTGTCAGCCCGCCTTGGCGAAGCCGGACTTTCAATCACCGCACTCATGAGAGTGCGGTGTTCTTCCTCGATGGAAGCGCTTTTAAGCGCCCAAAGAGGTTATCCGCGCCCGGTTGGACGGAGGTCACTTGGTCCTGCCCTTCTTTCGAAGGGCCGCTTGTCGGACTCTAGAACCGCCACGGGTTCCGAGGTAAAGTCCGCACAAAGTCCGGAGGACGCCGACGGCGCCCGGAGCTTCCTCCGGCGGGTCCTCTCAGGATTCCGCCGCCGCCCTCGCCGACGCATGGGGTAGAGGCGTCGATAGAATTTACATCCGACGGCGCCAAAGACCCGCCATCGAAGTCGGAAGATCGCCAACGCCGATTACAAAGCGTTAGAAGGACACTACATGGCATACAATGTACGGCATATAAATGATCCGAATATTTACGATCCTCGCCGGACGCCTCGCCCTTGAGGTTATTTCTTCCTCGCCAACATTGATGTTGGCGAAACTGTCCGGGGATTGTTCTCCCCTCTGACCCTTCGCCGCCCGATTGGGGAGGCCTTCCTTCTTCTCTCCTCCTTCGAGAGAGTACCTCCTCCTCCTCGCCTTCGGGAGGAGTCCTCGCCGTTGTCGGACGCTTGATTACGGAACTCTTTCGAGTCCCCGTGGCCACCTTCTTGCCTTCTTCTCCGCACCACGACGGTGCCGAACCAGCAGCCTTGCTAAGCGGGCATCCACCGGTTCTTCCGGCATGGGAGCCGGCTGATGAGCAGCCGGCCTTCTCCATCCATTCCCGCCAAAGGAAGAGGCAGATTAAAACCTCGCTAGAGTCAATCTAATTACTACAAGTGTCCCGTAATGGGGTCGAATCACTTACCTCGTCACCGGAGATCGCGAGCTGAACTCGCGGTCTTCGGTCGCGGATGCGGTGGTTTCGCGCTTTTGAACAAAGACCTCCAGCGCCTTTCGTGTGTTGTATCAAGAGCCCGCCAATGTCTGGTGCTGTTCCGGATTAAACTCCCACAGATTAAATGCCCGCTTCTGGCATGGGAGAATCCACCGAGGAGCATGACCTAGACCACGCCGACGAGCCGGAGCCTATTGCTCACCAGCTTTCTTGATGCAGGCTCAAGTCCCGCCACCTCCACCGATCACCCCACCGCAAGCCCTTATCTTTCCGTGGAGGTGAGCTGCGAGGGGATTCCAGATCTAATTGGGGCCGCCGCCCATGTGGGCTTGCGCTGCTCGGGTGATATAGAACCACCCCGATCGCCACCCTTGACGGAGTCCACGAAGCTCCCTTCTAGTTAAGGGACGCTGGGCAGCTTGCCCAACATGGCGCCCAAGATTCCGCTTATGCCCCTTCACAACCTTCGGCTTGACGTTGAAGGTCTCGAGCCACAGGCCGAAGTGGGGCCGGATGCAGAGAAAGGCCTCGCACACGACGATAAACACCGAGATGTTGAGGATGAAGTTCGGCGCGAGATCGTGGAAATCCAGGCCGTAGTAAAACATGAGCCCCCGGACGAATGGATGGAGCAGAAAGCCCAGTCCGTGGAGGAAGTGGGGGAGGAAGACGACCCTCTCATGAGGCCCTGGGGTAGGGACGAGCTGCCCCGCGTCGGGCAGCCGGTGCGTGATATCGCTGGAAAGGTATCCGGCGTCGCGCAGCTTGGTGATGTCCTCCTCCTTGGCGGTGGAGGCCATTCATTTACCTCCCCGTCCGGGCATATTCGAGGAAGGGTCGAGGTGAGATGCGCGAGCTTGGGCGTTGGAGCTTGAGTTCGCAGGGATGGATAAGCAAAGGAGGAAGAAGGCGTAGGTGAGAAGGTAAATCCTTATCCCTTATTTATAGGCGACAAAACTATGCGCCCCTCACCGCCCGGTAAAACTCGCTATCTCCTGCGCCACCATCAATGGCGCGGTTGGGTTACCCACGCACGTATTGATGAGAATCCCGGAATAAGGGGAACACGATCTCTGCTTCGACAGGACGTGCCAAGGAAACTGCTTCGCTAAACGTGCTGAGGTGGTATAATAATTCAAACAAGGGCTTGGCTACGGTGTGATGTCACGCCGCATAATACGTCAGCAGATTGAGCTAAGTGTATATTTTATTCTCTCTACGTTGGGATGTGGAATTTATTTTTGCAGAGCCGAACACTATCCTGGAGTTCATTATCTTCTCCAAATTATTCAAGGAGAGGAACCCGCCTTGCAATGCCGAACATTATGCACGCCGGACTTATCGTCATTGAATACCGGTTCAGGGGCTACTGAGGGAGTCCTGGACTAGGGGGTGTCCGGACAGCCGGACTATCAATATCTGCCGGACTCCCAGACAACGAAGATAGAAGATTGAAGACTCCGCTCGTGTCCGAAGGTACTTTCTTGGCGTGGAAGGCAAGCTTGGCAACACAGATATGTAGATCTCCTACCATTGTAACCGACTGTAACCCTAGCCTCTCCGGTGTCTATATAAACCGGAGGGCCTTAGTCCATAGGACTAACATTACATCTCAACAATCATACCATAGGCTAGCTTCTAGGTTTAGCATCCTTGATCTCGTGGTAGATCTACTCTTGTACTACCCATATCATCAATATTAATCAAGCAGACGAGGGTTTTACCTCCATCGAGAGGGCCCAACTCGGTAAAAACATTGTGTCCTCGCCTCTTGTTACCATCCGCCTAGACGCACAGTTCGGGACCCCTACCCGAGATCCGCCGGTTTTGACACCGACAATGGCCTTTTCCCAAAACTGTTTAAAGATCTTGAAAAAGTTGAAAGGGAAGCACCGAAGTCTTGCGGGCGGTGAGGACGCCGAGCGGTGTGCGATTTCTCCCGAGTATCGCCGCCCAAGGTCTCCCAGCCCTCGACGAGGAGGAGAACCGCCTGGCGAATCCGGTGGGAGCAGCGATTTAACTGCCTTCTTCGGGGGAGGAACTGGCGAGGAGGAGATAAGAGCGTAGTAATCGCAGGCCTCGCCCCTTCCAATCAGAGATCATTCTCAAATAAGGGGTGAGGCTATTATTTACTACTAGTACTAGCATTATGGAACGTTATGGGATTTCATTATACCGTAAATAATAGCACTAGTAAGAATTTTTGGCACTAGGTAGTAGTTTTTGGCGGGATTAAGAAATTTTGGTATGTTTTTGCCATTTTTGTACACGATAACTAGTGTCAAAAAACGCCTTACATTATGTGACGGAGGAGTACGATTGATCAGAAAGCAGCATTTCAAGATTACTTTTCTCAACTACGAGTAGTAGTGCGATGTATCGTACTTGTAGTCTAGTCTAGTCTAGTATAGTGTCATAGCTTTAAACTCTTGAATCTCGTACAAGGAGCTACAGTTGGAGGTGGAGGGTACTACTATTCTCTAGAACCATCGCTGTACTATCAATGCAGGGGAAGTACACCTGCGTAGTGGCCTAGTGGGTACCTCGGTGCTATATTTAGCCGCTCCTCTCACGTAGGAGTAGCTGGCCTACTTAGCCGCTCCTCTCACGCACACACTCGCAGCCTGTTTATCAGCGACGGTTACTGCGGTCTGTGGGGGTAGAACATTTGAGTTATTTAATACATCGAGACTAGGCTTTTTGCTTCCATTTGTGGAGGTGTAATGGATCTCGTCGAACTTTGTTAGTAGTTCCTTCTTTATGAATGAGATGAAGCAAAGCTTTTGCCTCCGTTTCAAAAAAACACGCTAAGAGGAATTTCTTTTTACAAGAGAGCCCATAATGGGTGAAGTCCATGCGCAACGCCACAAGCTATAGAGTACTAGTAGTACAGCACTTTACATAGAGTACAGAGCCATATTGCACAGCTTCCCAATGCCCCGCCAGCTTTTCCCGCTCCTCGGCTTAATTGGGAGGCGCTTAGTTTAAATATGCTACTACTAGTCGATGAGGAAGCTGCAAGCGAGGTGCGGCTAGGGCGAGCACGCGAGCCACGTGATGTTGGGAAGGAAAACCCGTTCATGTGGCTAGGCTCTCTAGTGCACCCAGATTGTGGGGCCGCACGTCCGTTTGACTTCAAAACTCAAACTACCCGTGTAAAATATTGGCTCACAACGAAGTGTAGTACTCCCTCCGTCTAGGTGTGTAAGTCATCTTACGTTGTGCACCGCGACCAAGGCAGAGAGGAAAACGAGAAAATTTAATGTCTTTTTGCTAATTAATAGCATTTCATGCAATGAACTAACCACTGCATGTCATGTTTTGATAGTCTCAAGTCATTGAAAGCATGCACGGCCCACATCTTTTATTGGTTGATATGTCACAAAATAAGAAACGAGGAGGGAGTTAATGTACTGTGCCTAAGTGTTTGGGATTATTTGGTTTTCATAAGGTGACTTACACACCTAGACGGAGGGAGTAGTACTATTTTTTTTAAAAAGGCCGCCGTACGTTCGGCCGGGATCGAACCCACAAAACGAGGTATACACTCCCGCGACCACTAGTAGTACTCGTTGGAGTACAACGCAACCTAGAATCGCCTTTTGTCGCTAGTAGTACGTACATTGTTCCTTACAAGAAACCCCTAATAATGCAAGAAACCACTAATATGCCAAGAAACTACTACCACTTGCATACGCGCGCACTTAAGATAAGACTACCTTATCAACCATTGTACATGCTCTTACCAACCAAAATCCTCGAGTGACCTCCTACCTCCGCCCGTCCACCTAGTCATCCTCGCCATGGGACGCAGCTACCGCCACGTGTATACAGGTCAAAACCGCCGCGGTGCGGAGCCCATGTTGCAGAGTCTGGATGCGAGCTCCTTCCGGCGTCATGTCGCTAGCTAGCTAAGATAGCTCCATCCACCGCTTGTCTCAAGTTTTCTAGCTAGATTAGCACGGCAGCAAGGGCGGCTTGCTTTCACACACGCCACGCCAAAGCCAGCCATCCTGCTCGAGCGAAGGCCAGCCAAGCAATGGCTTGCTCGCTTGTGAGTCACGCCGGGCCAGCCTGCCAACCTGCAAGGAGGCCACAAGCAGATCCGCCCGTCCGGCGAGCGGCGCCAACTCGCTCATCCCCGGCGCCAAATGATTTAACATGCATCAAGATCTTGAAGTAATGTTCAGGAAAAATAATGATTTGAGGGGAATAATAGGATAGAAGGTCGATGTGGGTCCCTCGTGTCAACGGTCAAACAAAATGTGTTGGTTTAAGCTGCCTCACAAGACGGACGTGTGGGCCAACCTACCATAAATGGGTTTAAACGAACCTAATTGGTAGGAGTACTAGGTAGTAGTAGTTTTGGCATGTATTAAGAAATTTTGGGTATGTTTTTGCTATTTTTGTATAATAGATTCTTCCTAGGGCTGGTTGAAAGTGGTAGTTTTTGTTAAATACTCTACATATTGTAAGTAGGAGTGAAAGTTAAGCTTTGGAAGCCAATAAGCAAGGCTAGTTACATAGTGCATATGTGTACATGATTGAAAGTAAATATCAACCATGAGTGACTAATATCTTGATGGAAAACTCAAACTATGGAATACTAGAAAAAATACATGGTTGGAAATACTAGCAATGTTCATGTCCAAGGTAATGAATCATAATTAGAATAATACTTATTCACAAACTTGGTACAAAACACCCTAATTTTGATATACATATGTATATTATGTTTCAATTATAATATATTCCTTGGGCTGTTTTGGTGGGGTCAGGAGGGATGTGGTTGGTTTTAAGATACTAATTATGGGTTTTTCTCAAATTGGTAGACAAGTGGGATGTTGGTGAGAAAAGGCAACAACTTACCTCACAATCGTTAGATGTAGATCTAATGGTCGAAACGACGGATGGCGTATACACCAAAGATCACCAACTTAGTCTTGTGTAGGAGTACTAGCAAGATCCATGCATTAACTAACATCAAGATGCATTTTTTTATAAAACACTTGTTGTGATTGACCTTATGGAGTAATCCCATGTGTAAAAACTAATGATATCTCGAGAAATATGAGATAAGGTGAAGAGGAGTTGGGTGTGGTGGTGGTTGGTGGTCTGACCGAGCGGAGGCATGGGGATTGATGACGCCGCAATGCCACTAGGCCAGCTTTGTTCCAGAGGCTTCCTTTCTTAATTGCTCAACAATGAGGTTTGTTGGAGATAAGGATGAACGAGGGAAGGCCTTGTCTGCAAATGTGGAGAGGGTGCGGTATCTTTTAGTTTAATTTCCATCCGCCGATATAGATCGACGGTCTATATTGCAAGATGGCACACGTACCATCATCACCAACTCGTTTTTTTATAAAAGAAGAAATATAAGTATGGAGATACAAACGTATTATCGATACTTGCTTCCGTAAACTAGCATCTACATTCTATTCAACGCATCGGCATGTGGGGCCTTAGAACAATGACTTCTCGACTGTGTAAAACAAAGATTTTCCCATCGCCGACAAGGAGGGGGTGACGGCGGCACGCTTTTTGGCTTGCTCTAGTCCTAGTAGTCATACTAGGTGGTCTAAGCACGTGTAGATTTATTCTTTTTCACGTCTCGTGTTCGCCGTACTGCCATGACTGTTTATGAGTAGACGGTAAGTTATTCATGGGGAAACCCTTGTTGAGCGTGTTCGCGAGAGAGAGAGAGAGACAGTGTGCGTGTGCGATATGTTAGAGATTGAGGCAATGATAATGATTCTTTGTGTCTATGTGTGTGGAGGATAGAGAGACATGTACATGGGGCTTTGTGTTGTGTAACATGGAGACACATATACATAATTAGAGAGTGAGTGTGTGAGATACACATGCTAACATGGGGAGAGATGAGGATCCAGATAAATGGGTGTTTGTGCGTGTTCTGTAGGTGTTTGTGCACACATTTGTGTGTGACAGGAGAGAGTGTATGTGGAGTAGAGAGACCACTGATGATGTAAACCTAGTATAAGGGAAGGGGGAATGGTGTGACATGTGTAGTAGTGAGATAGCACGGGTGCGGGCGGGGGGAGCAGACTATTTGGAAGAGACATCGAGTGTGTGTGTGGGAGAGGGGTGTGAGAGCGAGAGAAAGAGAGAGCTAGCGACGGAGAGAGAGAGAGAGAGAGAGAGAGAGAGAGAGAGAGAGAGAGAGAGAGAGGAGAGGGAGAGAGAGAGAGAGAGAGTAATCAGTTGAAAACACATACCGCTACACACGATGGTATGAATGCTGGGAAAACACATATCACCACATGGCAGCTGAGGAACACCTTGACAATTCATTTACTGAATGTTGACAGATGAACCATCAACGCATAAAATGCACATGACAACTTTACTAGCGCACATGCGGGTGTGTGTGTGTGTGCACACGCGCGCGCGCGCGCGCGAGAGGGAGAGAGAGAGAGAGAGAGAGAGAGAGAGAGAGAGAGAGAGAGAGAGAGAGAGAGAGAGAGAGAGAGAGAGAGAGGGGCGAGAGGGGTCGTTTGTGTCCATAAATGGCGTATTGATAGGGAGACAATGTTGATGTTGTCTGAAATTGGCCTATGAACGGAGATGCAGGGGAAGCGAGTCATCGTGTGTGTGATAGGGACTTCATGAGAGATCTAGAATAGATGGTGTAGAGAACAATTTGCGAAATCGAGAACGATTATACATTAGGAGCTATGCAAAGAGTCACGACATATATGTATACAGGGAAGGAGCTGGGGCGGGTCTGCATGTGGGAGAGATAGAAAGAGGAGAGTGGTGCATAAGGTGACAAAGTGTGCTTGTTTGCAGTGGGGGTGGTGTGTGAGGTGAGTGCGTGAGAACCACATAACTTGGGAGATAGACGTTTGGGGGCGACGTTTTGTGTGTATGGGAAATATACACTCTACATAGTGCATGTGCTTGAGTAAGAGAGATAGCGGGAGACCTAGAGAGTGAGGGAAGAGATGTGTGCATGCCCGGGAGACAAAGTGATAGAGACCTATGTTGGGGTCCGGACTTTACAAGAGAGAGGGGTGTTAATGTGCTCGTGTGTTGGTGTCTGGGGGAGAGAACGACTTCTCTATGTGTGTGTGTGTGTGTGTGTGGTGATGGTGGTGGTGGGGGGTGACTTCAGATAAAGAGTGAGGTGTCTATATTTGAGGGACTTTAGCGTAATTGAGATATTGTGCACTCATGGTTGATCAATTTGTGTCACAGTTTGTACTATGAGATAATGATACTTTTGAACATGCATGATATACCTTGATGTACTAGAATTACAAACGTAAGATTGGAATTTTGGAATTCGACTCCATCATTAGCTTTTATAATTCATTTAAACGGAGGTACATTTTTTAAGCTGGAATTTCATGATTTCAAATTCATATATCAAACCTAGAGATATACACATACGGGCATGTTCAAACTTTATAATCATTCACTTTATTCATACACATACACATTTTTGCTTTTGTCATCATATTTAGGATAAACACATTTGGAATTTCATTTGAATTGGACCGTATGATGGTATTTGCTTGTAGTAGCTCAATGATCCATATTTGAATTGAATGGACAATCTAAGTTTCGAGTTGGAGACATTGATTTTCAAAACTTGCACTTTTTTTTGCGTGCAAAACAAACAAATTGTCGGCCATGATATCATAGTCGGCCGTATGAGAGCAGAATACTTATAATTTTAGGCGCCAAAAGCTTTCAAACTTCCCACGCACATCGAAATATCACGCGCCCGAAAGTTTAGCCCTGCGATATTCCTGTTTTACCCCTGCCACATGAACGGAAAAGGGCTGCTTTGGTAACTCCATTGTTTTCCCCTCTTTGCCCCCAACATTCTTCCCCAGAGCCCCTCCCCTTCCCTTCCCCGACCCCCCAACCACGGCAAGCCACCAAATCTAGTCCTCCGCCGCAGCGGTGGACCTCACACCCCGCCGGATCTACCTTCCGCACCTTGGAACCCCCAACTGCCAACTCACCACTTCACCGGAGCCGCTTCAGCGACTAGCTTGTCCACCGCTGCAGATCTCCATGACCGCCATCATGGTCAACCACACCGGATCTGCTTAACCGGTGCCCTCGTCCAACACAGTGTAGGCCCTTCACTGACTCCCTCGTCCGCCCCTTCGCTGGCCCTTCATGCAAGCCCTCATCCTCAAGAATGATCCGCCTCACCGAAAGCATCAGATAACGCTACCAATAAGCCTTCGCCCATCGCACCGACCTGCTCCATGGACGCCATATTCAACTCCACCGGCCCTGCTTTACCAACGCCGCAACCTCATCAGGTTATTTCGATTTGTACTCCTTCGGTTTTTCTCTTTATCGTGCAACTCTTCACTTACCACAGATGAGCTTTCTTGTATGTCAACATGCGCTGCAACCGTAGCACCGGAGCCGCTTTAGCGATGGCAACAGCCGGCCCAAACTCAACCGCAACACGAGCACCATCGACGATCCTTAGCTATCAAGTATGACAACGATACCCATACGCCGCCGAGAATCAGGTACTATCATCCAACGGCCGGCGCCTACGTTCACTTTCCTAGCATAAGCACCGCACCTTTGAATTTCTTCAGGGCATCATTCAGTTTTTCATGAGACACATTATTCTGCTTGCACCTGTAGGGCCATACTTCTGGCAGTGAATATGTTACATGTGCTAAATTACATGCCAGTGCACATATAGTTAATATGCTTTAGTTTTGTTTTGATGCCACCTGTTGGTTCCATCCGACTGGTTAATGTTCTCTATGCTTAATTACACATCAACAAACTAGCATGTGGTTCCGCTGCTTTTTGTTCGTTTTACCCTACATTTTCTCGATGCTAGCTATAACATCACTGCCCGAGCCTTCGTTTATTATTTCTCCGTCTCTATATTATAAGAACATTTTAACACTAGTGTAGTGTTAAAACGTTTTATATTTTGGGACGAGGGAGTACTTGTTTGTGTGTTCTTGATCTTCCTAAGTTGCATGACTAATTTGATGCTTCTATTAATTATGGAGCTGCCAACCCCATCAAGAAAAATATTTCTTCTTTTGGGCTGGCACCTCTAACAAGCATAAAAATAGAGGGAAGCAGATATATTGTCGGTATGCACACACCCTTCTTTCATTAGTTTAGATGAACCATTGATGATCAATTCGACCAATGCATGTGATTAAAATTAATTTTACCTAAATAGATGGTGCGTAATAAACTACAACAACTAGATTTGCAACCACGGATGTCAAGATATTTTCAAAGAACATTGCAACAAAGAGCTAGGCTTCACAAAGAACATATGGTAAGCCAATGTGTTTTAGTACATGTGAAATGTAATGCGAGTGGGCTGCTTTCTTGGCTTGTGCTCTCAACGTAATCCTACCGAATTACAAATAGTTCAGTTGTTCCGCTTTGGTCAGTATTGCTTGATTCAATGCTTGTTTGTTGTTACGCTTATACCCGAAGTTGGTTAATATGTCAAGAAGGCTCGCTGTACTATCGTAAAGAAATACATGCCTATTTCATTTGAGTCCTTAACTTTTCCTCTCAACTTCATCACAAGACTGTCTTCGTAGTTTATATGAGGCCACACCGTTAAGTGCTTTTTCGATTATTTCAACCGCTTAGATGGCTTGGCAACTTAAATATAGCGGTTGTACACTCCTTTCAACTAGGGATGTCAATCGGGTCCCGCTTAATCCCGATTAAAGTCCACTAGTGGTATGATAGTTCAAGAGTTTTTGTTTTTGAGGAAAATGAACTAGGAGGTAGCAAAACTAACTAGATGGGATCATGGATGTCGCTTATTTGCCACTTACATCCCTAGTTTCATCTTACCATTTTAATTTCTTTTCGGCCGATGCTGCTTCAACCATTCAAATATAGTTTGCCATGCTCGATAATAATTCGTCTGTCGCTTACCATGTAAGCTATCTGCCTCGATCATACGATAACTATCTCTTATGTCCAAATGAAACCTTTCAGATGCCGCTCACACTAGGACACAATGTACAACCCTAGAATCTATTTGTGAAAGCAAGGCCCATCCATGTTACCAGATGGTAGCAGTTCAGAGGCAACACCACGAGAGCAGTCCGAGCACGATATTATAGTGCTTGAGGCTCTACTAGAGGCGTAAAGAGATGGTGTGGCTGCCATGAATGAGGTAATCTTTATCTTGAGGCTGGAAATTACGGAATTAGCGGCACGCATTATGCAAGCAACCCAAGAATTGGAGGAAGTAAGAATGTTGCATTTGAAGACGGAGGAGGTCCTGCTGTTTCTTCTATCTGAAGCCCAAGGTAATCCCGGTTCTTCTTTAGATACCAGTTGAAATTGTCATTAGATTATTGTACTTGCATGTTGTGTCATGTCTCTAAATGGATTATGTTGCAAGACCCCCTATGTTGTCCGGAATTCCATGTTGTCCATGTGTTGTAATGATCCGAATTTTTAGGCGAGGTAATCCTCAAGATTTGTATGATTCACATAAGGTGAACAGTTTTCGTGTGAGCATATTGTATTGATGAAATAACTGCTTGAATCAGAGTGTATCCAACCCATCAATTCAAGATCACGACATTTCTAAATCATAATCATATATAAAGGTGGAATAAATCTTTGTTGTGGTGTTGAAGAAATAAATAACAAAACGTATAATTATCTGTGGATATTCGTAATCGAATACAAATTGGATTTGAATTTAGTTTGCCAGGTCCCAGGGCAAACGTGAATGCTAATTCTCCCAAGTTTTGAACGAAGCAGCTAAACACCCACTATAATTTGTGGGCTGCCTGAAGCAAGTGTTTGCGAGGTGGAAATTACTGTCTACCCCTGACACTGAGTACATCCTTATCGACCAGATTTACACTGCTGTCGATAGTGGTAGACTAGTAGCTTCAATCAGACGTGACACGACGGCCTCTGAGCCCATTCAGACACGGTGGGCGCCAAACGTGGGCGGCAAAACACATTTGATTCAAGCTCGTCCGAAAGACATGTGTCTCTTCCTCCATTTCCCATTCATACACGGGGCGGCAAAACAAACTCTCCTCGTCCAAATCGATATAGGCTAATATTTTAAATAGGGCAGATGTAACTTCCATCGACGTGACACAACCGCCTCTACCTGTCAGCCTCTGCTCATACACCGTGGGTGCCAATCGTGGGCAGCAAAACACCCTCTCCTCGCCCAAAATAGTTACCGGAAAATATTTGGGAGATGCGAGATTACCGTCCTATCCCCAACCGACGCGATGTCCGAAATTTTAAACGGGGGATATGTTCAGAACTTTCCCCATTTCGTAGAAGCGCCCCAAAGTTTGAGATCCCTCCTCCATTTCCCCATTCATACACCGTCGGTGGCACGACAACCTCCGCACTGCGGCCAGCCTCCTCCGTCCGCCACCCCATCCTCCACCTTGCCGGAGCCGCTACTCCTACCCGGTCGTCCACTCAAGAGATGGATGTCTCTCATCCACCGCGCTGGACCAGGATCCTTTCATCGCCTCCTCTCACTTCATCGGCGCTGTTGTCCACCTTACCATTGCCGCTCCTACGACCGCCTCGTCCACGACAATAGGATATATCCCCCGACCCGGCCGTCTGCCCTCTAAAGTCTTCTTCCCTGCCGCCGACAGCCATCGCACCCGCAGCACCCTCAACGAATCAGCATAGGCCTACACGGCGTCGCAAGAGAGGTGGTACTCTTCCATATGTGCTAAGTTATTGATCTCACCCGAAAATAGATCGTAATTTGTTTATCGTAGTTTTCTTGTCCGTACCAAATCGTAGTGGCTAGTTGAAAGAAAACATTGTTTGCGAAGTAGCTTTGTCCGGTTTGCACCTTCAGATCCGCCATGGCACGGGCACTATACTCGTAAAGCTTATGGTTCCCCCCCCTTTATATTCACTACCATCATCGTAGGTGCTTCGTGTCGTGCTATCACCGTCCTCAAGACCTCAACCCAAACCTTACGTGTTGAATACTTAATCTGATATGATGCTCATATCACTAAAACAGGAACGCTTAATTGGTCACCTAATGTTCCTATATTCGCTTCAAAAGCATGTGCGCCACCCATCGTCCAGCTAGTTTCACTTTCCTGATTTTTCTCTTGATGCTTAGGGTTTTCCCTTTATCTACTCTACTATGATCTCATGAGGTGCTTTCATCATATTGGCATTACTCCACCCTTCAAGCTTAAACAATGTAACACTCAGACTTTGAAAGCTTAGTTGTTCAAATATGATTGTGATATGATACTGATATTAGTTAAGCGACACATTTAATTGGTTAGCTAAAGGTCCCACTTGAGTTTCCAAATGCATGCCGCGACATATAGAGAGACAAAGATAATTGCATTTCTTTGTCACTTGTCGATCGTACTTTCTTGTCCATACCAAATCTTAGTTGTTATTTCAAAGCAAACATCGGCTGCTAACTACCCTTTGCGCGGTTTGCAGCTTCAGATCTGCCATCCCACTGCCACGGTCAACACTGTACTCATCATGCTTATGTTTTCCCCATTTTATGATGACCACAATCACCCTACGTGGTTCGTGTCGTAATAGCACTGCTCCACCCATCGAGCTAAACAAGCTTAGTTGTACAAATTCATATCTGATTGTCAGGACCCCGACTCAATGTCACATCGATCTAGCCTGTAACACATCATATCACTTTGCGGCCTCACGCACGGTATCCCAACGGTGTCGCCACCTTGGCCCAGACCGCTTATGCTTTTGGCACACGATATGATAGTGTCGCTAGCATCCATATGAAAAGGAGCCCGGCTGACATGACTAGTCGTAAACCCAAAGTGGCACAGACTTACAGTGACAGCATCCATGACCCAAAGATCGAACGTGTCGGCCAACAACAAGTAAGTTCCGGCAGTAGCGCTGGCTAGCAGATTCGTAAACCGGTCAGAAGGGCTAACAGACTCCGACTAATGCGTGACATTTCAAGGGACGTACATGTGAACGAAGAAGGACACATGCCGCCAGCCTAAGTGTTCCGAGCAAGAGTAAGCTACCATGGCTCAAAGGAGACACTAGGAGACATTTCCCGTAAGAGAGGCTACTAAAGATAAACAACTAGATAGTCGATCCCACACATACCAAGCATTTCAATCATACACACAATATGCTCGATATGTGCAAATACAACAAGGCATCACAACATGACTCTACGACACAAGTATTTTATTTAAAGGCTCGAGAGCCATTCATAACATACACACAAGTACGGGTCACACGACCCACATACAAGTCATACAAGCATACAAGCCAACAATGAAGTGTTTTGTCCGAGTACGCATAACTAGTAAAATAAAAGAGGCTTGGGTAAGCCTAGCTATACTACATGGTCCTTCTCTTGCACAGATCACCACCGGCCTTAGTCTACTCATCGATGTCAACGCTCACGAAGAACCCGCTTGAGGGTTTGTGGCATCTTCCTAAAAATGTAAATTAAAGCAACATGAGTACAAAGGTACTCAAAGAAGACTTACATCGACCCTACATACATGCATATTATCAAGAAGGGTTGGTGGGTTATTGCAGCAAGCCAGCTTTGACTCATGGCTAAGCTTATCCCACGAGACACCAACTTGAAATAGTTTTTATGCACTCGAGTCCACTACTCATCACTTCAATACACCACCGAGGATCCAACCCCGCCTTCCTACGGAGAAGCCATCCTCGCACTCACGCTTATCTTGAGGCTTTTAGTAGTATCCATTTACTTGTCTATGAACCGTATAGGCAACCAAGTAGTCCTTATCATGACGCGCTATTCAATAGATGATGTTAACCCCGCAGGGTGTACTTCTTCACACACGCTCACCACTTATCGCCACATACGACATGTACTGCAACCTTCAAGCGAAGCCCAACGTGGGTGTCGGCCACGACCTACCTAGACACCTAAGCCTCTAGTCCGTGTTTATCGCCTATTTGGGTTCCATCTATGAGGAGTTCCGCCAAGTCTCGCCACAGCCCCAAACGATGTGAACAGGTTCCCGAGATACCAAACGGGCATCCGTACACCCGCCACGCATCTCACGTGATCACAGCCCACCCCTACGGCCATTGCTGTCCACGGCCTCCAAGAGGCTACAAACACCGTAAACTACTTGCAACTCCCGGACGTAAGACTAGGGTGAATAAGAAGTCGAGAGGGTCCATTGGTTTCGGGCCCAATGCATGGTAGTAGCTGAATCTTAAATCACACATACAGATCTCAAGCTTAAGGACGGCCTCAATGAAACAACCCACCATGTACTCCTACATGGCCTCTCATCGATACCTTTACCAAATCGTGTTCAACACCTTACTCTCATACCGACTCGATCATTTCACTCTAGCCATCATCCGATGAACCGCACCGACACGACTCTAAGCATAGCAGGCATAGCAAGGTAGGAACAACACAATCATATGGCTCAATCAACTCCTACACATGCTAGTGGGTTTCATCTAGTTATCGTGGCAATGACAGTCATGCAGAGGAAATGGGTTCAACTACCGCAAAGACACACAGCAGCTTGAATCGCGTTGTCTTAATGCAAGAACGAGAGCAGGAGCAAGAACATGGATTTTATCGATATGATCAAATGGTTGGTTGCTTGTTCGACGGGTCGTTACACGGTATTGTTCTTCGTCGGGTTATCACGGTATTCTCAGGCCGTAACTCCGCCGCAGAACACCGATACACAAGCATTACCAAACAAGATGCAACAATATGATGCATGCAATGAGACATGGCAAAATGAGTGCTTTGAGCTAATGCAACTAAGACCAAATGAGTTTGAAGCATTTTGAACTATGGATGCAATTTCCAAACCCATTATGATCACTTAAAGTGCTTAAACTTGTTCTGCCATAAACAACAAGTTAGCTTCTGTAAACATGTATGAAACCAGTACAGATGGAAAGATTGGATTTTTCTGATCATTTTTCATATATAATTTGTCTCATTTGGAGCTATGGTTGATTTTATATGAATTTTTGAAGTTTGAAACATTTTCTGGAATTTTCTGTGTAAAAATAATTCAAGTTATTTAAATATCACACAAGATCTGGCCATGATGACGCTGGTCAACGGGCTGGTCAGTCAAACCGACCAGTGGGTCCCGTGATGTCAAGGGGGTTAGTTTAATTAGTATTTGATTAAAATTAAACTAGGTTAATTAGCGGGCCGGGCCCACATGTCATAGACCTGTGGGGTCAAACCGGCCCACCCGTGGTCAAAACCAGGTCAAACCCATCGGCGCTTAGTCACGGCGAAGCGACGCGGCGGCGAAAGTGGTTTTTGGCATTTCGGCCACCAAACGGGGCGCGGTGACCACCGGAGTGAAGCTGAGGACGAGCCGCATCTATTGGTGGTGGTGGTGGTTGGGCTCGGGGTGGCCGGAGTAGGCGCCGCGGCGATTTCGGCGCCACCGAGCTCGGTGAAATCGAACGCGGCCGGGTGCGCGGTGAGGTGCGTGGAGTGCTTGGTTAGCACCAGCGCGATGTGGTGAACGCGCTGGACACGGTGGGAAGGCCGGAAGATGGCCGGGAGCACGTCGGCGACGAGGTCCGCGGCGCGGCGGCGCGCGATCTCGTGCGCCGCTGTGGTGCACGGAGCGAGAGAGAGGGGTCGGGAGGTAGCTAAGCTCACAGCGGACGCGACGGTGCGACGGCGTGGTCGGGGACGAGCTGCAGCGGCGACGGCGCTGAAGGGGATCTCGGCGCGGCGACTCGGGCGTAGGCTGGTGCGGCGTTTTCGTGGCACGCGAAGCGCCGGGCTCGGCTAGCTCGGGAGTCGACGACGGCGGAGCTCCCGGACACGGTGGCGCGGGCGTGGGGTTGACGGAGAACGCGGGTTATGACGGTGGTGCGGCGACGGTGGCGCTGCCATGGCGTGGGGAAGCGAGGGAGGCGAGCCGGAGAGGAACGGGGCGCCTGGGGTGCGGAGAGAGCGAGGGTCGATCTCGACGTGGCAAGGCGGGGAAACGGCGAGACGGCGAGCAGGTGCGTGGCACCCATGCGGTGCTCGCTGCCGAGCACTCGCCGCCTGCTTGGCCGCAAGCAAGCAGCCACGGGCGCGGTGTCATGGGCTGGGCCGCCAGTGGGCTGCCAAGGCCGAGGCGCCAGTGAGCTTTTTCTTCTTTTTCTTTTTCTATTTTCCTGCAACTTTGTTGAGTTATTTAAAATACCGTAAAGGTTCTAAAATTCACCAAACTACTCCTCGTCCATTGTTGGAATATTTCCAACATGAAACATTTTAGTTTGAGATATTTGGACATTTGAAATATTTTATAAATTTTAAATGCCCAAATTCAAATAGCTATGATTTAATTCAAAGACCCAAAGATGACCTAGGAAATTGTGCATCACTTTTGGCAAAGCTTCGACCAAAACAAAATGATGGACATTTTAGAAGGGCATTTCAGGTTCATCGAAAATATTTTTAGTAAACCCTAGTTGTTTCAGAGGGGCCGGGAGTTCGCAATCCCATTTCAGTTTCTCGCTGAAAAAATAGACATGATGCAACACTCTAATGCATGAACTAGTTAGGTGTGACAACTCACCCCACTCAAAAGAATCTCGCCCCGAGATTTAGGTTCCTCCGAAAGAGGGCGGGTACTCAAGTCAAGACGATCCTCCCTTTCCCAAGTAGCTTCCTTCTAATGATGCACCATTGAACCTTGAGAAACTTGATATTATGCCGAGTGGTACGCCGCTTGATCGAGGACACGAATGGGTATTCTCGATATGTGAGATTATCTTGAAGATCAAGCTGCTTGGGGTCCACTCCACGGATAGGATCCGAGAAGCAACGCTCGAGTTGAGAAACGGGAAGACGCCGTGGACTTTGGAGAGATGCGGAGGTAGTTCCAATTGGTAGGCAACTTCTCCTCGCTTGGCAAGAATGCGAAGGGTCCAATGTAGCGAGGAGCCAATTTGCCTTTGATACCAAACGATGGGTTCCTTCAGAGGAGTAACTCAAGGTAAGCCTTCTCGCCAACCTCGTAAGTCATAGCCTTATGTTTTCGGTCATATTGACTCTTTGACGAGATTGGGCTGTTTTCAACTTTTCACTTAACGATGCGAACTTGATCTTCGCTTCTCGATCATATCCGCCAAAGAATTGTCTTTCCCTGTTTCTCACCAGTTAAGAGGTGTTCACACCTTCGTCCATAGAGAACTTCAAAAGGTGCTTTGCCCAAGCTAGATTGATAGCTGTTGTTATAAGCAAACTCGCAAATGGAAGGCATTTCTCCCAATCCATTCCGAATGAGATAATGTAAGCTCAAGCATGTCTTCTAGGATTTGGTTGACACGCTCTACTTGACCACTTGATTGAGGGTGGAAAGCGGTGCTAAAGGAAAGATGGGTTCCTATAGCGCTTTGAAACTTTCCAAAATCGAGAGGTGAAGAGACTTCTCGATCCGAAGTTAATTTCTAATGGAACACCATGAAGAGACACTATTCGGGAGATGTACAACTGCTAGTGACTAGCGGTTATACTCGCCAATGTAAGAAATGAGCTACTTTGGAGAGGCGGTCGATAACGACAAAGATAGCATTATTCCTTTCTTGGTCCTGGGAAACCCAAAGGATGAAATCCATACTGATTTTATCCCATTTCCATTCGTGAATAGCTAAAGGTTGAAGGGTGCCAAGAGGCCGCTGATGCTCGCTTACACGATTTACAAACGCCGCAGCTTAGCAACATATTGAGCAATGTCTCTTCATCCTAGTCCACCGTAACTCCCGCGAGGTCCCGATACATTTTAGTGCTACCGGATGAATGGTGAGAGGAGATTCATGAGCTTTTAAGGATCAATCGCCGCAGTTTTCATTTTAGGAACCACTAGACGGCTTCCGAAGTATACGATTCCTTGATCATCAATGGAGAAACAATCCGCA
This sequence comes from Aegilops speltoides, assembly GCA_021437245.1. Lineage (NCBI taxonomy): Eukaryota > Viridiplantae > Streptophyta > Magnoliopsida > Poales > Poaceae > Aegilops > Aegilops speltoides. The sequence continues at coordinate 179,553,323 of CM038147.1, forward strand.
ACTCCCTTCTTGATGTTTCTTTTGATGCGGGAAATTCCCGGATCTACCTTCTAAGCTTTGATGATCTGATCCGCAAGGGAAGGTTTCGCCACCAAGGTGGAAAGGAATCCTTGAGGAACAATATGAAGGTTAAGCTTCCGAAATTCCTCGTGGAGAAGTGGTTGACTTTGTTGCAACATCAGGTTGTTGCAATAAGATTTACGACTTAGTGCATCAGCCATGACGTTGGCTTTTCCTGGGGTATAAGTTATCCCTAAGTCGAAATCTGAGATCAACTCAACCCAACGCCTTTGCCTCGAGATTCAAATCTGGTTGGGTGAATATATATTTCAGACTTTGGTGATCGGTGTAGATTTCGCAACGATTACCAAGAAGGTAATGTCGCCAGGTTTTGAGTGCATAGACTACAACCGCAAGCTCTAGATCATGAGTAGGGTAGTTTTCTCATGTGGGTGTAATTGCCGTGAACCATAAGCAATTACGTGTCGATCTTGCATGAGAATACAGCCTAGTCCTTGTCGCGAGGCGCCGCAATAGATAACAAAGTCCTTAGAGAAATCTGTGGTACCAAAGACGGAGCAGAGGTTAAACATCTTTTCGCCTCGAAACAGGCTCACATTGTGGAGTCCACTCGAACTTTTTATCTTTCTTGAGGAGTTCAGCTTAGAGGTTTAGCAACTTTGGAGAAGTTCTCGACAAAGCGCGATAATAGCTCGCTAAGCCAAGGAAACTCCGAACTTGCTTGACCGATTCTGTGGAGTCCAATTAAGGACGGCTTGAACTCGCCGGGTTGACAAAGAATACCTTTACCGTAAATTACATGTCCTAGATAGGTCACTTCGCAGCCAAAATTCGATTTAGAAAACTTGGCATAAAGGCGATGCTCTCAAGTTTCATCAACACTAGCCTTAGATGTTTGGCATGTTCTTCCTCGCTCTTGGAGTAGATGAGTATATCATCGAGGTAAACCACGCATTTAATTTATCCAAATACTCCATGAAGATTGAGTTCATTAACCGAGAAGGTGGTCATGCGTTGGTTAGACCGGGACATGACGGTGTACTCAGATTGGCCATAACGAGTAACAAAAGCCGCTTTAGGATGTCCCTGCTTCGGATTTTGATTTGATGGTAGCCTAACCTCAAATCCATCTTAGAGAAGACCGAGGATCCCGCGAGCTGATCATACAGATCGTTGATCCTGGGGAGCGGATACTTGTTCTTAATTGTGACCAAATTGACAGGTCGATAATCTACAACCATCCGATCCGTACCATCCTTCTTCTTGACGAAGAGGACGGGCAAGCCCAAGGAGATGAACTAGGACGGATGAAACCCTTTTGCAAGGCCTCATCGAAGTTGTTTCTAAGTTCGCTAGTTCTAGGGGTGCCATCTTGTAGGGTCTTCTAGAAATTGGGACAGCCTCGAATGAGGTCTATCACGAATTCAACATCTCCGCTGTGGAACACCGCAATTTTTCCGAAAGACATCCGGAAAGTCACGGACTACCGGAACGCCTTCGAGGTCCGCAATGGACCGGCATTAAGAGAATATAGTTGACGCTGATATTCGGGTCAAGACATTGACTATCTTTCCCGAGGGGTGCGAAGTTGAACAGCCCTAGAGAAACAATCAATCTTGGCATGATGGGTGACATCCACCCATACCCAAGATGATATTTATATCCAAGATTTGAGAGCTATCAACGATGCAAGGAAAACAAGTCTGCCGACCAAATTTCATTACCATGACTTACTCTAGAGGTTTGCCATCTAGAACCCGGGTAGAAATTTCCATGGTGGAAGGCATGTCACAGAATGCGTGTTATGCAAACGAGCATAGTTTTCGGATATGAATGAATGAGATGCTCCAAAGGTTTAAAAGAACGGATGCCGGTGGCAATTAACAAGAAGCGCATCGAGCACGACGCTGGGATCCTCTTGGGCCTCCTCACCGAGACACAATTGACATGGCCACGGGCAAGGGTGGCCGGCTTGGCATAGAACACCTTTCCCGCTGGTTGCCACGCCAACAGCTTTGCAGCTGGTTGGGGTTGGTCTGGGACAATCGCGCATGTAGTGGCCTGATTCCCCACACTTGAAGCACGCCACGGGCTGGCGCAGAGGAGCGTTGTTGGTTGGCCCACCATAGGGCCTAACTGTGCATATCGCTGAACCGGGCGAGGCGCCTCAAAGGATGGCCTCGTGTGAATCTGGGTGGCAGGCAAGATTAGGCACCCACACACGGCGCTTCGTGGTCCAAAGACCGGATGAGGAACCCATATCACGACTATGCTTACGTGTTGCTTCAAATCAGTCCGACCAGGCCAGCGCCGATGGCTTTGTTAACAAGCTTCGAAAGAGGTGCACCATGCGCACGGAGATCTCGGCGGTTCGGGCTAAGTCCCTTGCGGAACCTTGCCTGCTTTCTGGCGCCGCGGAGACTCTTCGCTTGCATAACGTAAGAGATTACCGAACTCTACTATAGGCGCCCACGAGAGACGACCTTGGGTGAAACTGCAGAACTCCTCACGCTATTTATCCATGAGACCTCCGAATGTGATGTTCATGAAAGCCTCGCTGAATTCTGCCTAAGTAGTGACATGGCCAATCAAGATAGCTATATAATTCTCCCACCGTAGATCAAGGGCCTTCGAGATGATATGCAGCAAAGGTGACCTTGTCCGCCTCACCATTAGTGCGTAACGCAGCTTGTGAGTAATGCGGGTTACCATCGGCGCCGAGAGGCTCGACGGAGTGGTGGAAGGTAGGTGGGTGTAACTTGATGAAGTCACCGAGCGACACCAAGTTATTTCTCCGATGATGGGCTGTGTTCTGCTCGATACGCCCAAAGAAACGGTTGGTCTCCTGCTTGTTTCTCTCGCCTCTAGCATAACTTCGCCGAGAAGGAGGGTGAGGCAGGTTTGCTTCTCCAACTCCATCGCTTTCGCCTGCTCAAGGAGCAGGGTTGTTATGGGTGTTAACCATCCTAGGAAAACAAGACAAGGATTTAGTCCAGATGGCAAGATTTCACATAGAAGTGTAGAATGTAATGGATAACTCGAATGCGAGATGATCATCCGTATGACATGGTAGATGCGTAAACCGCTTTTATTCCATCGCATACACACCATACAAGGTTTAGTACAAGACCAAACAAAGTACTACTACGGTGAAAGGAAGATTACATCTCATCGGAGGCACACCAAGCTCCTATACATTATTTTTGTTACACCTCCGGATTAGTACACACTAAGTCATATTCCACGAGTCACGCAGACGGTGGAAATACAACTGCTATTACAATACTAGTGGGACTACTACTAACTCGACGCCTCCGTAGTAGTTCTCATAGAAGTCTCCTCCAGAACTCGGGAGTTCAACGTGATCGTCTCGGGAACAAAGCGGTCCCGAGGAGCCTGTGGACCGTAAGGGCAAGGGTGAGGTCTTGACCTACAAACGGTGGCAAGCGGGACCACGAGGTGGGGTGATGCCCCACATCACGCCAGTCCATCATGTCCGCAGAGCAGCCCCGACAGATACAAATCTCTCATATCCATATAACCAGCTTGAACACCGGTGCAAAACGAGTCAAGGTAGCCCAAAGGATCGCACGGGCATTGAAGAGCTCCATCCTCAAGGCCCGACTCTCGGTCCTTGTCCTCGAGCAGCTCAGCGGTAGTACGGGTTAGGGAGTCCTCCCGATCGAATCAAGATAGATGGCTCGAAGATAACCAAACGCCCAGAAGTGAACTCGCATATACCGAAGTCGGTGTTATGGAGCAGCCCACCCGCTCGATAATGGTCATCATAGAATATGCAGCATCTTGCACCGCCATATCAATAGTAACACCAAGCCCATAGGAGCTGTGAAGGGCCTCGTGGAACCAGGATAAGAGGGAAACACCCGACAAAGGTAAAGATATCGACTTTGATTAAAGTCTCGACATCGTTTTTCAACTCGTACTGGGTACCAACGGTATCCCGCTCGATCATAACCCTAACTAGCATGGTTGTATGACCGTCACCCCAATGCATCCGGGTCGATTTAACCACTTGATTTTGATCACGAAAGTGGCCATCTCGAAGCATAACCACAATGCAAAGACATTAGTATTTCCAAATGAATTTGACAAGATAACGATCAGAATGCTCAAAGGATTGAGACATTTCACAAGAAATTGCATAACCACTCAACAATATCATATCAAGGTTCGGGTCCAATTTAGTAACATAACAGGAATGATCAATCAAAGCTTGTAACCATCAAACCTACAAGGTACTACCGATTAGTAACACGTGAGCCTAATAAAGAGAAGAGGTCCTAATCCTTAACCCCGATGGAAGAATGGACCGACTTAGATCGTAATGTCATGAGGTAAAGGAGTAAAAGAGCCTTACGCATCATCCCACAATCAATTCCCTACATATAACTAAAGCATTTCTAGACTCAACATCGACCAGCTTTGGCTTGGAGAACCTACAGCAGTCCGCTCGATGCCAACGCTGTCAGACCCCGACTCAATGTCACATCGATCTAGCTCAGAACACATCATATCACTTTGCGGCCTCACGCACGGTATCCCAACGGTGTCGCCTTACCTTGGCCCGGACCGCTTATGCTTTTGGCACACGATATGATAGTGTCGCTAGCATCCATATGAAAAGGAGCCCGGCTGACATGACTAGTCAGAAACCCAAAGTGGCACAGACTTACAGGACAGCATCCATGACCCAAAGATCGAACGTGTTTCAACCAACAAAGTAAGTTCCGGCTGTAGCGCTGGCTAGCAGATTCGTAAACCGGTCAGAAGGGCTAACAGACTCCCACTCAATGCGTGACATTTCAAGGGATGCATACAGAACGAAGAAGGACACATGCCGCCAGCCTAAGTGTTCCTGAGCAAGAGTAAGCTACCATGGCTCAAAGGAGACACTAGGAGACATTTCCGTAAGAGAGGCTACTAAAGATAAACAACTAGATAGTCGATCCCACACATACCAAGCATTTCAATCATACACACAATATGCTCGATATGTGCAAATACAACAAGGCATCACAACATGACTCTACGACACAAGTATTTTATTTAAAGGCTCGAGAGCCATTCATAACATACACACAAGCACGGGTCACACGACCCACATACAAGTCATTCAAGCATACAAGCCAACAATGAAGTGTTTTGTCCGAGTACGCATAACTAGTAAAATAAAAGAGGCTTGGGTAAGCCTAGCTATACTACATGGTCCTTCTCTTGCACAGATCACCACTGGCCTTAGTCTACTGCCGATGTCAACGCTCACGAAGAACCCGCTTGAGGGTTTGTGGCATCTTCTCAAAAATGTAAATTAAAGCAACATGAGTACAAAGGTACTCAAAGAAGACTTACATCGACCCTACATACATGCATATTATCAAGAAGGGTTGGTGGGGTTATTGCAGCAAGCCAGCTTTGACTCATGGCTAAGCTATCCCACGAGACACCAACTTGAAATAGTTTTATGACTCGAGTCCACTACTCATCACTTCAATACACCACCGAGGATCCAACCCCATCTTCCTACGGAGAAGCCATCCTCGCACTCACGCTTATCTTGAGGCTTTTAGTAGTATCCATTTACTTGTCTATGAACCGTATAGGCAACCAAGTAGTCCTTATCATGACGCCGCTATTCAATAGATGATGTTAACCCCGCAGGGTGTACTTCTTCACACACGCTCACCACTTATCGCCACATACACGACATGTACTGCAACCTTCAAGCGAAGCCCAACGTGGGTGTCGGCCACGACCTACCTAGACACCCAAGCCTCTAGTCCGTGTTTATCGCCTATTTGGGTTCCATCTATGAGGAGTTCCGCCAAGTCTCGCCACAGCCCCAAACGATGTGAACAGGTTCCCGAGATACCAAACGGGCATCCGTACACCCGCCACGCACTCTATCAAGATCACAGCCCACCCCTACGGTCACGCTGTCCACGGCCTCCAAAGAGGCTACAAACACCGTAAACTACTTGCAACTCCCGGATGTAAGACTAGGGTGAATAAGAAGTCGAGAGGGTCCATTGGTTTCGGGCCCAATGCATGGTAGTAGCTGAATCTTAAATCACACATACAGATCTCAAGGCTTAAGGACGGCCTCAATGAAACAACCCACCATGTACTCCTACATGGCCTCTCATCGATACCTTTACCAA